>CM035406.1:216761828-216776828 GCA_020310875.1 Ceratopteris richardii
CCCATCCCAACTTCTACCAAAATGCTTTCTTGGAGGTATATCAATTCATATGTAAGAATTCCTTGTGCAAGGAATAGCTTACGAGGAAGAACAATAGAGAGACATAATGAAATCAAAATTGAAGTTCATACTCATACTAGAGAAATCGGTTGGTTTGAAGCCATATTTATAATAAAAGATGCCAAAAAGAGTGGGAAAAAATCCAAATGGGGTTCATGGAAATGTGAATGATGGAAGACGTGATGATTAAGCACATCTTGTTCGACAAACTGTGAATATATTGAGGAAGATCAAGCGAAAATTTGCCTCCCTACTCAACCCAATCAAGATAAATTTGGATCTAGGATCTATGCAAAATTTGGAGAGGTTTATACTCCCAAACACTCTCTGAAGCTTTGGCTAGTGCTTAGACATATAGATCGCCTCATAGAATCATTTAATGGCATCCAATTGAAAACATTTAAAGTACAATTTGATGATGCTTTTGTACAACTTCACTAGAGCAAACAAGTGTGAAATGATCCTAGTAGACCTTGCATGACACAATTAGAGTTATCATCTATGAAGATGAAGATGTTGATATCCCAAATAGTAGAGAAGAAGAATCATGAGAATGTTTAATGGGTGTACATATTATCTTGAGGGGTTGCAAAACAATGCAAAAGAAGAAATTACTTTCAATCTCAATGTGTAATTGATCATATTTAGAGTGAGAGTCAACAGCGAAAGTCCAAAAAGGTTCCAGCGTGAAATTTTAGAGAAAGCTATATTAAAAATCTAACCGCATAACTAAAATGTATATGAAGATATCTTGTCTATCCCATTTTGTTGCGCAATGAAGAGAGTGTTTGTTGAGGTCTCTTCAAGGGAGATCATTTCAACTCTACGTGAAAGAGACATTTGAGTACATCTTTAGCTTTTTGGTCTATCTTCTTCGCCTATGTTCTCATAGGGCTATCATCCAGTTGTAGGAGGTGTTCTATAATAGCTTGTTTCAACCACATGCATTTTCTATTTTCCTAGCCCTATCTCTCACATAAAGCTTTCATAAGGCATAGTATATTTTCAAAGGTCGTTGTTGTATATCTACGGTACTTTTATATGTTGTAAACTCTTATCTATCCATCTACTTATCTATCTATCTATCTATCTATCTATCTATATATATATCTTCTAGCTTCTTTAGTTCTTTTCTTGCATTTTGATGTACATTTCTTCTTAATAAAACTTGAATACAGCATGTTAAACTATTATCTATCTCGTCCTCTCATCTTTCTTACTGATGAAATTTTATATGAACCTCAATGTTATTTGAATAGTGTGGGTGTATGTGTGCGTCAATGGCATGCTTTTATAGTAAGATGACTATGCTAAGAAAAAAATCAATACATCAAGAAAAGTTCCATTATTTGTTAGAATACAGGTAAAAAAGGATCAACCTTCCACTAGGTGAAGTCGTAAATGTGCTCATTAATTTGTAGAATTGTCAATGAAAGCTTGCTCAAAGCTAGTTAAAAATGGTCAAAATCTATGCACAAAGATTTTCCATGTTATCACATAAGAAAACAATTGCTCAAAGGTTACCAACCAAAAAAGCCATAAAGGGAGTCACGCAAAGAACAATATCAAGCTTCATATCATATGCAACATCCTTTTCAATAATCATAAATTATTAAAGTTAACAAACCAAAGTAGAAATAACAACCTATACTATCCCTTAAAGTAGTGATTTTGAGATATGCAAGGTGAAATGTGATTATTCTTTTATCCTAGGAAATATGTCTACTGTATTGGAGCATTTTAGATGAGATTCAATACATAGAGGAGTATAGAAAATTTATATATGAATATACATGGTATGAAAAGTTGGTAAGAGAGAGTTCAAATCACTACCATGAATGGCATGAACAAGGTGCCATAACATCAATGTACACAAGCAATAGGACAACACGAAATCGAGAGAGGCCTTGACACTACCATTAGGACATTTGATAGAAGTGACTAAAACAGTGTCCTATTGAGGGTATTCTAAAACTTGAAAGACTCCTATATGGAAAAGAGAAACAAAATACAACCCTAGTAGCTAAAGACATAATATATACTATTGCAAGTGGGTCTCAAAAGAACCATTCGCAAAGAAGAAACAAAAAGAGATGGACAAGAGGTGTTACACACAAAACAATGTAAGAAAGGGACTTGTAACGAACTCACGTGCAACTAAAGGGTAGTCACTTTCAGTGAGAAAAGGAAGAGAGTTCAAAAGCCAAGCTCAACCAAATTAGACATTGAAACAAAGAAGTTAGTGTAATGCTAGCTCATCCTATGCTAAAGTGTTAAAATATACAAATGAAAGATTATTAATAGAGTCAATTTGTATCCATCCTCATATAGAGGGCCCCAAGCATTCAAAATCTAGAAGAGATCTAGAAAAAAGAGATTGTGTAGATTTTTAAAGAACTGATTCAGGTAGCACAATAGCATGTATTGAATTTTTGTACAGCAATATTGACACGTGTCCAAAAGTCACAACTTAGAATCCTCATACTATATTTAAAGAACATCCGAATGCACTTTGAACAAAACAAGAAGAGAAAGATATACATCAAGTAAAAGAAGCTAGATAGTTACTCACTTGGATGCAAGATCTATGGAACAAGGTGGAAACATTAAAGTAGATGAACAACTAATAGAGATGATTTCTAATCCCTAAGAATGATTTAGAAGATGAATAGATGTTGGTGTATTTCAACCTATATTTTACGAGGTCTTGGCAAACTCTATGGCACATTAGCATATGCAATCAAATCCAACGAGAGATCATAACGAAATGCTAAGTGAAAGATTCCTTGTTTAAGGAATAGCTTACAAGCAAGAACACTAGAGAGACATAATGAAATCAAAAGTGAAGTGCAGACACACTAGAGACAATTGTTAATATGACAATTGTTAATGAAAGATGCCCGAGAAAGTGGAAAAAAATCAAATTGAGTTCATGGAAATGTGGATGACTGATGAATTGATGATTAAGCACGCCTTTTTAGACAATTTGTGAATATAATGAGGGAGATGAAGGGAAATTTGGCTTCCCTATTCAACGCAATCAAAGTCAGTCAACGCATAATGTTGCATTTATTGGAATTGGGATCAAAGCTCTATGAGAAAAATGGAAGATGCTTATACTCCAAAGCACTCCTCTAAAACTTTGGTTATTGGTAAGACTTATAGAGTGACTCACTGAATTATTTAATGGCATCCGATTGAACACATCTATACTACATTTTTATTATGCTCTTGTAATGTACAACTTCACTAAAGCAAACAGTTGTGAAATGATCCTAGTATGCCTTATATGACACAATTAGTATTATCATCTGTGAAGATACCCAAAATAGTAAAGAAGAAGAACTAGAATGTTTGTTGGATGGGCACACTATTTTATGGCTTTGCAAAACAGCACAAAAGGAAGAAACTAGAAATAAACGAGGCAAATACGAAGTGATAGCCCTTGTTAATGAATATAAAGTGATAGTAAGCATGTCAACCTCTATAAACACATCAAAATTTGGTCGCTGATCAATAAAATATTGAATCATAGTCAAAGGATCTTGAACAAAAATACCTTCTTTCAATCTCAATGTGTAGCTCACATTTAGGATATTGCTTTGTTGTGATATTTGCAGTGATGGTCATAAGCTCGTCAACCTCTATAAACATATCAAAATCTTTTAACCGATCAATTATATCTTGCATTATAGCTAATGGACCTTGAACAAAACTACCTTCTTTCAATCTCAATCTGTGTAGTTGATGTTCAAGATATTGTTTTCTTGCAACATTTAGAGAATAGAGAAGACCTCATAACTTATCCCAAGCTTCTTTAGATCTGGGGAATTCTCTAACATGTGGAAGCACTAATCTACTTAGAGAAAGAGATATGATTGTTTAAGCTTTCATATCCTTTCATTCTTATACTTTTTGGCCTTTTAAAGTTGAATCAATAGTTAGAGCATTTACAAGTGGGGTTTGTGCTTCACTAGGAACTGAATGCTCTATCAGTAGCAGTTTCATGTCTTCTACCTTTATTCCGTATTTTCTTTGATCCCTAAACATGTGGTAAACAATCTAACGCGATTTCTCATGGATCCTTTTCTACTTAAAGTTTTTTTTTCGTTTGCATGAAACACCAAAACAAATAGTTGGAGCTTCCGTCAATTCTTTCATCAAGAGACAAGATCCTCAAGATGTTTGACTGATCATAATCTCCCATTGGAAGAGGAAAGACTTGAACTAGGCTCACATCTAATAAGGCTTACATCCTCTAGGTACTAGACAATAGATGCTATAACAAACCTTGTACAATTACAAGAATAACGCTTTACTCTAGAAGATAAATGTTACATTTAAGTGTCGTCAATACATACATGCACAAAAGAAAGCCAATAAACATAAACAAGTAAACTAGGTATCCCAAAGATAAGTAAATGGTCGATCAAAGTTAATTTAGGATTAAGGTATACCAATGTACACTCAAAAGAAACCCTAGGAGCTAAATCAAGAAGAATATTTGCTAGATAAGTATATGAAAACAAAACTTCTCTAATTTTTTTTTAAATAAAGGAAGTTCGGCCTTAGCCTACTCTCCGGGACTTGAATTAATTAAAAGAAAATTACAAGAGAAGGGGACTAGTGCCCACGGGATCCCTCAAATCCCACAGAATGGGGGTAGCTTTTAGAGAGTTTAGATGGCATTACACTAAAGGTGAATCACCCACTCATCACCCGTAAGCGGGGTCCACATGGGCATAAGATGAACAAAAGGAGCACTTGATGGAACCAAAAAGGGGCTCTCAAAAAACCACTACCTTGGGGGAGTCACCAAAGTAAAGAGCACATCTTTCCCGCCAGATCCTCCATAGATGGCATTCCAGAGAGACGCGACACAACCGATCGCAACACCCAACAGAGCTTGCATCCAACTGCTATGTTTTTGAACTCTAATTTTCTTTCCGAGCCTTCATGGAAGACCTTACAAAGCTTACATGACGTTATAGAGGAGATTGATGAATCTCGCATCTCCATCGTGCAGAGCCCACTTGGCTTTAAGCTTATTGTTGACATACTGTAGCTCTTTGTGATGTTTGAAGGGGGGGTTTTCTTATAGTTAAAAATTCTTTTGCCAAGAAGGAATAGGTACTTCTCGATCGACCACTCCTTGGGGGTATTGCCAAAGTTGTGAGTGCATCTTTCCCGCTAAATCTTCTAAAGGATCTCTCCCCTGATCACGTTCCACAACGTTGTAGAGAAACCAATCGCTTCACCAATAAGGGCTTGCTTCCAATTGATTTGTTATTGGAGTCCTAGAGAACGACCAAGGACCCTCCATAACCAAAGGGATTTAGGGCAAGCAAAGAATAGGTGGCCAATATCGTCTTTGCTATGGCAACATCACTTCCACCAGGGCGGAACAGCACACAACTTGTTAGCTTTTGCATTGGTCTATACCACGGTGTAAAATTTTCCATAGGAGGACCGACTTTTTGTTTTCAATGAGAGGGTGCCAGATAGACATAAATTTCATATCCCAACGAAGTGGCATCCAGTTGAGACACCATTTCTTGTTGAGAGTGATGTGAATGTCATTGCGAGCTTGGACATATGGAAGCCTGAAGAGGTGATTACCATTATACCATTTAAGGTCCATCAAGTCCAGATCGTCCTATCCCATAAGTAGTCGAATTATAGAGCGATCCCAAGCATGGTATCTACTCAATAAAACATTCCATTCCTCGTATGTGACCGCAACACTAGGGTCAAGGTCCTCAAAGTCCACCCATGTGTTCGTGTCCTGTTTCTAGAGGTGCTTCCATTGTTTGAATCCCTTGTTCCAGAGTATCTTGGAACTTAAGACCTTCCAGGGCTCCACGTTTCTCATGCCTGGGATCGGGAACGAAATAGAGTCATTTTGTCTTATACCTGCAACCCACTTGCAATCTTCACTAATTCTTATGTGAGGTTTGAATATTTTCCATCTCAACCACAGGGATCTTACCAGGATCGATCCTTTGAGTGAGACCGGAATCGGAGAGAATAAGAGGGTGAGAATTTCAAGGTTTTTCCATCTAGGGCAGCCCATTAGAGAAATCACGTTCATGTTTCTGAAAAATAATGTGGCCCAAGAGGAATCTCTGTTGCACCAGGCCTTAGTCATCCACTTTGCCGCAAGTTTATTGGCCATGCTGCCAATGACCATAATACCTAAACCTCCACTCTCCTTACGGCTAGTGCATATGGACCATTTGATTTTAGGCACTCCCCTCCTATTATGGTCCTCATTCTAGAGAAAGTTCCTACAAGTACTTTCCGATTTGGCTAACTCTTGATCCTTCGGTCTCCAACAAGAGAGAAAGTATATGATTGAGGATATGAGGAATGTGTTTTTCACCGTGGCCTCGCCAGCAAGATTAATTTGCAAACCCCTCCAATAGTTAAGTTTATTATTAAGTCTGGCGAGGACCCAAGCCCACCTTTGTTCCAGAGTAACACTGAATCCCATGGGGATACCAAGAATGCGAACGACCTAACCTGAATGAATGCTTTGGCATCCCTACACAATGAGGAGATTGCATTCATTCCCTTTGATAGCCCTGAACGCAGTCTTGGAATGGTTAATTCTAGACCTAGAGGCCTCACAAAAAGTGTCGAGGCACCACCAAAAGGTTTCCAGGCAGGTATCGTCTTTGTGAACAAAGGCATTTGTGTCATCTGCGAATAGCCTCATGGTCATTTGCCCTGAGTTATGTGGCAAAGTGATGGCTCTTATGCGACCAAGCTCCATCTGTTGATCCACAAGTCGGCTAAGTCCTTTTGTGGTGATAGCGAAGAGCAGCGGGGCCAATGAGCAACCTTGCCTGATGGATCATTTCAGTTTGATTACCTTTGAAAGTTACCCATTGACATTGACTTTGGTCAAAGCATTACCAAGGAGAGTGGAGATAATCCTGAGGAATCTCTGACTACACCTGAGGTCTTTCAACAATTGTAAAATATAGTCCCATTCCAATCTGTCGTAGGCTTTGTCAAAGTCAATCTTGAGGAAGACAATGTCTTGATTAGATTCTTCGGTGGAGTCCAGACCTTCCCAGGTATCAATGATGGCTTCCAATATTGACCTTCCCTTAATGAATCCCTTCTGGTCTTTGCTAAGCCATTGGTCTAATTGGCAGGATATCCTGTGGGCAATGACTTTAGCAAGAATCTTATATCTGGTTTGAAGCATTGTGATGGGTCTCCAGTTCTCAATTCTATTCTTGTCCCCTTTTTTATGGATAAGTTTGATGATGCCGTTGTTGAAACAAGCGGGAAGGGCACCAAACTCGAGTGCCTCAAGCCAGACAAGACGCAAGGGGGTGGCCACCACATATTTGAATGATTTAAAGAACTTGTTAGTGAACCCATCAGGCCCCGGGCTCTTGTTGTTCGGAAGCGAATCAAGGATCTCTTGTTCGGAAATGGTGGCATCAAGCAGAGCGCTCAAGTTGCATGGGATTATGTGCAAGGAAGCCCAAGCAATGGTGGCCATACAATCTCGCCTATGGGGGAAGAGGGGACACCCACCACCCAAGAGACTCGTGAAGTGTGCTTCTATAATGCCGATGTTCTCTTCCTCTGTCTTACATTCCATCCCATTCTTGTCAAGCAGTAGCGGGATCTCTTCTCTCATTTGTTTTCTTCTCAGAATATTGCACAACTCTTTGGAAGGTCTATCTGCCTTACCAGCCCACCATTCCTTAAAATAAATTTGAAGATTTTTCCTTTTGATCTCCTCCTTGTATCTTAGTCTTCCTCTGATGATTTGGAGTCCCTTCTGAGATTGAATCTTCCCTTTATTAACTTCTTCTTCGAGTCTCCGGAGACGATGGTATAGGTTTTCTCTATGTCTTCTGGAGATGGTTTTGAGAACCTTTGTGGTCCTAATGAAGATCTGACGAGACGTTTCCACCGCATTTTCCAACACTTGGCTGGAGAGGTGCAGCCGATGAAGGCCTCAAGCCAAGCATTAGTGATTTCTTGATGGATAGAGGGGAGTGAGAAGACAAATGGACTGGCATGAAACCAAGGTGCCTTGCAACTTTTAGATAGAGGGGGGAAGGTGAACACCATTGGGTAATGGTCTGAGACGGTGAGGTCAATTCGTTGCGTTAGGCTGGGAGGGCCCCATGATGGATGAGATTCTGTGAAATGTAGCATCTGTCGAGTCTCGCTTTCCTCAAGTCCTCACCCAATTGAAGATTGGACCAAGAAAAACCATTCGAGTCCTTGACTTCGACCAGATCCAAAAACAGTTTGGTTTGGTCCCATGTGTCTTTCTCCTGGCCATCAATGATGCGGCCCTTGTTGTTCCACCTATCAGAGGGGTCTTCCACCATATTGAAGTCTCCGCAAATCATGACATTATGAGAAAACAAGTCCAAGGAGGACCAAGTATCAACCCTCGCAGCATCCTCATTTGGAGCATACATAGATATTAGGGAGAATTGAAAGGGGGTGCTGAAAGTAATAGCCATCCACCTATGATTTCTGTCATCACTGGTGTAGTCAAGTTTATTAGCCCAGAAGTGATTGATACCAATGGCAGTTCCACTAGAACCACGCTGATGGGTTGTGGAAAACCACACATGGGACTGAGAGATGCCCTTAAGTCTTTTCTGAAGGTCTTCTCCTTCAATTTTTATCTCCTAAAGACAAATGAAATCCGGGTTTAAGCTTATGTCATGGAGCCATTGACCAATAATGGTGGCTCTTGTGGGGTCAGTTAGCCCCCTTGTGTTTAGTGAAGCGATGATCATTTTCTTGCACTTCCGTCATTCCGAGGGTGGGACTTCTCTTTTTTCCTCTTGGAGTCTTCTTTCTTTCTTGAGGGGGGATGGTCCCGACCATGCCCCTTCGGTTTAAGGGGGCTTTTCCAGGGCATACCTGCCAACTGTTTCCCCTGGCGAAAAGCCTCCTGTGGGGATGAAGGGGCCGATTCCGGTATTGTTGATCCAATGATGGAACTTCCACTGTCCATATTATCCTCATCACTTCTCTAAACTTGCTCCATGTACTTTGAACACATTCAAAATCTAATCAAGATATAGCACTAGATGTACTATACTTAGGAATCATTGCTAATTCATTTCAAGATTGACCAAGAAATTAGAACTTAGTGAAAGAGATAAAACGAAGCTATTATGATTATCAAGGAGAAAATCAATCACTAAAAGGATCTAAGTAACCACAAGTATTATTTGGATAAGGTGTGCCAAAAAATAAATGTTTACCACTTTTTCAAGAATAAACAGTAATAAAGATCAAGAACCCTATAAGAGCTTCAAAATATAAAATTCACCACATGAATGATAGAAATCACATTCCTACATTTTTATCACAGTTTCTTCCTTTGGTAGAGTTGAGCTCTACTTTACAAGGTTTGACTTTTTTGGATATAGTTAACCATGTTTGGTCAAGATTGATCATATAAACAAGAATGAATCTAGGTGGACCCAAATTAGCCTTCAAAAGAAAGTGCAAATATAATCTCATAGTAGTGAACCACAACATATGATTCCACATTGAGGGATTGCAAGATAAAGCCCCACCTTAAATTGTCATAACCTTTTTCAAAATAAATGCTACAAAAGATAAGATGTGTCTATGCTCGATTGCAAGTTCACATTCTAAGAAGGTGCGCATGACATGTTTTGCTATGTGTGCTATTATATGTGCATATGAGCTAATAATTTGGTATCAAGGAAAGTACATCTAGACCCCTTTGCAAGTTTGCATTGTATCAAGAGCAAGTAATAATCAAGTATCTGGAAATTTGATTGCTATTAAGAGCAGTTAAAATAGTGTTTACATGAGGATTGGATACTTCAACCCTCTTTGATTGTAATTTGTATGTCAAGAGTTTTTGGAATTAGTCCTCAACTATGCTTTCTTGATCGTATCCTATGTCTTTCTCTTTCCTACTTCATCTTGCTTTCTTTGACTTGTTTCTTATGAGTTCATGCCCGTAGTGTGTGTGCATTGTGGGGTGTGTGCACGTGTGTGTGTTTGTGTGTGCATGTATTCATTCTTATATCTATATCCAACATTGGGCATTGATGACATTAGTGTGGATGCTATAATATTAAATGGATATTACTATGGGTAATGGAGTTAATGGCTATATAGTATCACTTCTAGGATCTTGGACGTGTGTATCATGCTTGCTTCCTAATTGATGAGAATCAAAATCAAGATCATATGGTAGAGTTACCTTTTGTTTGTCTTCATCATACCAAGACCTGTGTTCTTGAAACACAACATCTCAACTTGTAGTGAATTTCTCGATTGAAAGATTATAGAACTTGTAACCCATCTGAGTTGAATCGTATCCAATAAACATTGCCTTTGTTGCCCTTTCATCTAGCTTACCTCTTATTTGTGATGGTACATGAACATAATCTAAACAACCAAAAATCTTGCAATGTCCATTTTCCTCCATGCCATGCTTCATAAGGAGTCATACCTTGAAGCAAATTGGATGGTAGTCTATTCACAAGAGACAGAGCAATTGAAATAGCCTCTACACATAGATAATGTGGCAACTTCTTCTCTTCAAGCATTGCAATGGATGATCCAACCAATGTCTTGTTTCTCCTCTCAATGATTCCATTCAGTTGAGGAGAGTACCTAGTAGTCACTTCCCTTTTGATACCTTTATCTTGCAAGAATTCATCCAACTCTTTGGAGAAGTATTCTCCCCCTCCATCAGATCTAAGATTCTTTAGTGATCTACCTCTATGATTCTCCACATGTGCTAGATACTTTTTGAAGCAATCAATACTTCATTCTTACTCTTGATAAAGTATTGAACAATCCATCTACTATGGTCGTCAATAAATGAGACATAATACCTTGATACTACCAATGAAGGTTCTTGACTTGGTCCCCATATATCTGTATGTACTAAGTCCAATAAGTTGTTGTGGATGCAGCCTTTGTGGTTGAATGGTTGTCTTTGTGCCTTCCTAATCTGACATGCATCACACTTGTTGATCATGTGTTTCTTTGATATGTTCGGGAATCCTAGAACACTTTGATCCCTATATATATCCTTCAAGGTTCTTTCATTCACATGAGCAAGTCTCTTATGCCACACTTCAAGCTCACTTAGGGTTTGATACCCAAAAATGAATAGAGGTATGTTCCTAGTTTCTCCTACTTCAAAAGTAAAGATCCTACCATGCTTCTCACCTCTTGCTATCTTCTCCTACATGGATCTTCCACAAAAGCCCCATGTTGAGTGAACCTAACTTGCAAGCCCTTTTCAACTATTTGGCCTACACTTATAAGGTTTTTACTCAGAATGTTTGTCCTACCATTGGAAGCTTTGACATAAACAATCTTCTCCACATTTTGCTTTGTGTCCTCCCATGTTTGTACTTCATGTCTATGCTTTGGACTTTCCAAATCAGATAGAAGAGCAATGTTGCCTGCAACATGATTTGAAGATCCTAAATCTATGTAGAACAAATGAGTTTACCTTGTTTGTGGCTTAGATTCATAAGAAGCAATGAGTTTTCATGTGGTTGATCTTTTGAATAATTGTTGAAGTCCCTTCTATTATAGCCTCTATTGTTATTGTTGAAGTTGTGTCCACCTCTACCTCTATTGCTGCCATATCCACTTCTTCCACTTCTTTTCTGGGTCTTCCCATTGAACCAAGAATTTAGAGTGGTGTGGTTGGTCTTATCACATATGGCACAAGGTTTAACATTCTGACCGTTGGCTTTTTCTTGCTTTGGTCCTTTCTTCTTCCCTTTCCACTTGCTTTTGCTCAAAGTTGGCTTGGGAAGTCTATTATTCATCTTCTTCCTTCTTCTTGCCTTTCTACTTCTTATCCTTCTTATCTGCATATAGAGCACTAGTTGAATTACCATGATAGGAGTTACCTTCCTTTATGCTATTGTTGGCATTTTGATTGAAGAGTTTTCCAAGAAAGATGTTGAAGTTTGGAGTGTGCACATGCATGAAGAGATCATAAACCGTCATGAAGGATTGCCATTGCTTATCACTTAGAATCCCATTGATACTTTTCCTCATGATAGCCTCTTGTTCAATTAGCTCTCCAATGGATGTTAAGTGATCCACAACCTCCTTGACCTTGGTAACAACTCTGTGATGGTTTGTTTAGGTGTGTTCTTCATTTGGTTGAACTCGTTCCAAAGATGATTCTTTCTTGCTTTGGTACTAGCACAAAAGAAAGTCTCGAGGACATCCCAAGTCTCTTGAGATGCCTTGCATCCTCTAATATGTGGTAATAGAAAGTCAGAGATAGAGTTTAGTATGAATGACCTTGCTTGAGCATCCCTTGCGCACCAAACTGTGAGCTTATCTATCTCCTCTTGTGTAGGTCCTCCTTTGGATCTTGGAATAGGCATAGCTTCATCACTTGCTCCAATTCCATAAAGCTTTCTACCTTGCAAATAGGCCTCCATTCTTATTTGCCAATCCACTTAGTTGTGTCAATCAAACTTCTCCATCATTGAGGGAAAGACATCACCCGTCTTGATCTAGCTCTGATACCACTGAAAGAACTTCGAGAAGCTTGTAGGAGGTAGAAAAGTGTGTTTTGAAGCGATGAAGTTTGGTTCAACCAACCAGCACAAGACCAGCTCTTGAACTTATGGATACTTAAAAAGACCTTATAGGCATGTGATAATTGCAAAAAAAATGCACTATGTACGTTGGAGCATCAAGGAGAAGGAGGCAATACTAAACAAATAGGTTTGCATGTCGACTTACTCAAAAAACTTACTATCTATGGAAGAGACAATTAACTTCAAATGCCCATAGTGACCAGCGTGATTACAATTAGAAACAATCCTTTTATGGGAGTGATACACATTGGGTTGAGTGTATATAATGCACAAAAGTATAAGGAATAAGAAAAATATGCTATAGGAGTGAATCAGACACTCAATGATGGTACCTCCTATTTTTTAGGAATACGTTGAGATTGACCCCAAGACAAAAAAACTAAGATTTATCCAAATCTATTGAACCAAATGTGATGCAAATTTACAGGCATAAACTATGCACTAATACCTTTCCAATGCGCCATGTATAATCAAATTTGGACCTCTTGAGAGAGAGAAGCAGCCTCTGCAATATTACTATTGGCAAAGAAGATGATGCAAAAAATTGAAGGAGCAAGACAATGATGGTCACAAGTGTATGTATATTGCTTCCATGTATTGTATAAGTGAAGTCTTTATATAGACTCTAGGAGTGTTCCATGACTTCTAAAAGTGGATTTTGAATTCAAATGAAGGTTGGAATGGTTGTTGGAGGGAATCAATTCACTTTCCTATAATCTAGGAAAAGTGAAAATTTAGTTTGATCTACTTTTAGGTGATGGATTGCTTGATTTATTACAACTAAACCACCACAAATTTGTGGGATTTGGGCTCTCTTTTTCTTATTTTATATGTGTAAAGCTCAAGGCTTTTACAACGGTAAATGTACCATAAAAAATCTCTCAAAGAAATACAATAAATGAGCATAGGTAAGAGAACTCTCCAATGCATATTCTTTTGCCATAATCCAAGCGATAGTTTTTATCTAGATAAAATCCACCTCAAGCATAGTGTAAGCTTGATGATCCAACATCTCCCCCTCAAGCTAAAGTATGCTTGAGTCTTCATTCTCTGATAAGTTGAATACCTCGCATAGCTTTGAATCTACGAAGCTTTATTCCATCAAGTGCCTTTGTCATCATATCTGCTACTTGCTTTTCAATAGGAAGAAACAAAATTTCAATCTCCTTTGCCATGAGCTTCTCTCTGATGAAGTGGTGATGAACCTCTATGTGTTTGGTTCTTGCATGGAAAATAGGGTTTGCCGCTACTTGCATGGAACTTATATTATCTCCAAATATGTGAGGTTTGGAACTTACAAGTCCCAAATTTGTATAGAATGCTTTTAATCATATTGCTTCTTTGAGTTGTTATGGTCAGATCTCTATACTCTACTTGAGTTGTTGATAAAGCAATTGTAGGTTGCTTCTTGGAACTCCATGACACTAGCTTTGAACCTACAAATGCTAAGTAACTAGAAGTACTTCTTTGATCATCCTTAGCTCCTTCCGAATCTGCATTTGAATAGATTTTGATATCCAAATATGAAGAGTAAGGATAGAATATACCTTCGTTTAGTGTACCTTTGAGATACTTAAGTACTCTCTTAGCCACATCCATGTGTGGTTTTCTTGGTGAGTGCATGAATTGACTAAGCACTCTGACACTATATGAGATGTTTGCCCTTGTATGAGTAGCATATATCAAGCTACCTACCAAGCTTTGATACTCTTTACCGTCTTCAATTTTCTCACCTTCATAAACACTAAGTTTATGATTTATCTCCAAAGGTTTACATGCAGGTTTTGTGTTCTCCATTTTGAACTTGAGAAGAAGATCTTGAATGTATCTTCTCTAAGTCAAATACATTTCTTCATTTGTGTATATGGCCTACATACCAAAGAAATATGTGAGCTCATTGAGGCCACTGATTTTAAATTCCTCTTGCATGTGTTTCTTGACCCTTTGAATGCCATTTAGATCATCACCTATCACAATAATATCATTTACATATACTCATAGATAGATAACCTCTTCAGGATCCCTTTTGATGAATAGAGAAGGATATGAGCTACTAGCTTTGAACCCTTGATCTTGAAGGTATGTAAGTAACCTGTAATTCCAAGCTCTATGAGCTTGTTTCAATCCATACAATGCTTTCTTAAGTATGCAAACATACGATGGATGATTAGGGTCTTCAAACACAACACCTCAACTTGTAGTGAATTTCTTGGTTGAAGGATTATAGAACTTGTAACCCATCTGAGTTGAATCATATCCAAAAAACATTGCCTTTGTTGCCCTTTCATCTAGCTTACCTCTTATTTGTGATGGT
>CM035406.1:216781828-216809328 GCA_020310875.1 Ceratopteris richardii
TTTTATGAGAGTGAGTTTCGCCTTTCTCTCTCTACTAGGATCCATAATACCTGTACACATAAGACAAAATGGGTTAGAAATCAATATATATATGTGTACATATGTATGTGTGTATATGCGTATGTAGGTGTACATGTGAGTGTGTGTATGCATGTAAGCATGTATGTCTGCATATGCATGTGCATTATGCATGCAAATGTATGCATGTGTGTGTATGTGTGTGTATGCATGTAATGTATGCATATGCATATGCATTATGTATGCATATGTATGCATGCATGTTTATGTGTGTGTGTGTATGTGTCTCTATGTGTGTGTATGCATATATATGTGTGTATGTCTCTATGTGTTTGTCTATGCATATATGTGTGTGTATGTGTCCATGTGTGTCTGTATGTGTGTGTGTTTCTATGTGTGTGTCTTTGTGTGTATATTTGTGTGTATCTGTATATATGTGTCTATATGCATGTGTATGTATGTGTGTAAATGTGTGTGGATGTGTGTATGTGTGTGTGTATGTGTGTGTAAGTGTGCATGTGTCTATGTGTGTATGTGTGTGTATATGTCTATGTCTATGTGTGTATATAGGTGTGTATTTGTACATATATGTCTATATGCATGTGTAAATGTGTGTGGATGTGTGTAGGTGTGTGTAAGTCTGTATGTGTCTATATGTGTATGTGTGTGTTTATATATGTGTGTGTGTATCTATGTGTCTGTGTAAGTTTGTATGTGTCTATGTGTGTATGTGTGTGTATGTGTGTGTGTCTATCTATGTAAGTGTGTGTGTGTCTATGTGTGTATGTCTGTGTGTATGCATGTGTAAGTGTGTCTATGTATGTGTGTGTGTGTGTCTATGTGTGTGTCTAAATCTATGTGTATATGTGTGTATATATGTGTATGTGTCCATGTGTGTGTATGTATCTATGTGTGTGTATGTGTCTATGTGTGTATGTGTATGCATGCAAGCATGTATCTATGCATATGCATGTGCATTATGTATGCATAAGTGTGTGTGTGTGTATGTGTGTGTATGCATGCATGTATGTATGCATATGCATATGCATTATGTATGCATGTATGTGTATGTGTGTGTATGTCTCTTTATGTGTGTGTGTATGCATATATATATGTGTGTATGTGTGTGTGTGTCTCTGTCTCTATGTGTGTGTGTGTGTCTATGTGTGTAAATGTATGTGTGTGTATGTGTGTGTATGTGTGTGTACGCATGTAAGCATGTATGTATGCATATGCATGTGCATTACATTAGGGGAAAAAGTGATCCTTGCATGGTCCTTGTAAGGATTCCTAATTTTTAGGGATTAAAAAGATTGATCTAGGAGATTAAGGGGCCATAGAAAACCACAAGTGGTATTCTCAAATACAATAGTATTTAGTAGAGTTTTGTATTTGAATATTAGAAAGGAATTTTTTGTGGCCTTTGGATGGTTCTATTTAATGGCTAAGATTGAAAGGGATGACAAGGTAGAGAGAGGGAGGCTCTGACATGCCTGAGATGAGAGAGTAGAGAGATAAGATCTCACGAATTTTTTCACATGCTTTGCAAGTTTCTTGGCCCTTGGATGAGAGCAAATCCGATGGTTCCCCGCATTTTGGGCTGATAAGAAGTTTGAATTCGATCTCCACCATTCGAACAGAGGAGAATCTAACGATGCTCCGCGTTTGGGGCTGAGCACACTTTCGTTGGAGATCTAATCCGTCCGATGAGCCCATCATCCAATGGCATATGTAAAAATGTGCTTTTTCCTTTTGATAGATCAATCTCAACCATTAGATCATATCTTCATCCAATGGTCTGAATTTAAGGCACTCAAAATGGGGACAATTCAAATAGAACCATTGATTCTAGATGCAATCCGACGGCCTATATGCAAAGGTGCATTTTTTTTTAATGGACTACATCCTAGCACTTCCTCTCCCTCAAATCTAGGGGCCAATATTCAATGTTGCCTTGACTTTTACCACTCAACCTTAGCCATTGGATCATTGGGCCAATCCAAGGGTTGCAATTCATTCCTAAGCTTTTAAAAACCATACACACAACTAAAACCACTAGTTGAAGGATGTTTTATCCTCTTTGACCACACAAAAACCATGGAAGCCTATGCCTAGCCTATGTGATTAAGGGACTAGACTATGTCCAACACCCTCTTTTCATTGGTCCATCCCTAATCACTCCTTAATCTAAAAGGCCCATGCAGGGTTCATTTTTTTCCCTAATGATGTATGCATATGTATGCATGTGTGTATGTGTGTGTGTGTATGTGTATGTTTGTCTCTCTACATGTGTATGTGTGTATGCATATGTATGCATGTGTGTGTATGTGTGTATGCATATGTATGCATGTGTGTGTATGTGTGTGTATGCATCTATGCATCTATGCATATGCATTATGTGTGTGTGTGTATGTGTGTGTGTGTCTATGTGTGTATGTGTGTGTATGCATGTGTATGTGTGTGTAAATCTATGTGTGTATGTGTGTGTATGTGTCTATGTGTGTGTATGTGTCTTATGTGTGTGTATGTGTATGCATGTATCTATGCATATGCATGTGCATTATGTATGCATATGTATCCATATGTGTGTGTATGCATGTAAGTATGTATGGATGCATACGTGTGTGTATGTGTGTGTATGGATGTAAGTATGTATGTATGCATATGCATATGCATTATGTATGCATATGTATGCATGTATGTGTATGTGGTGTATGTCTCTCTATGTGTGTTTGTGTATGCATATATGTGTGTGTATGTGTGTGTCTATGTGTGTGTGTGTGTCTATGTGTGTATGTGTATGTGTGTATGCGTGTGTATGTGTGTGTATGCATGTAAGCATGTATGTATGCATATGAATGTGCATTATGTATGCATATGTATGCATGTGTGTGTATGCATGTAAGTATGTATGTATGCATATGCATTATATATGCATATGTATGCATGTATGTGTATGTGTGTGTATGTCTCTTTACGTGTGTGTATGTATGCATATATATGTGTCTTGTGTGTGTGTGTATGCATGTGTATAATTGCATATGAATTTAAGCATGCATGTATGCATATGCATGTGCATTATGTATGCATGTGTGTGTATACATGTAAGTATGTATGTATGCATATGCATATGCATTATGTATGCATGTATGTGTATGTGTGTGTGTATGTCTCTCTATGTGTGTGTGTATGCATATATGTGTGTGTATGTGTCTATATGTGTGTGTGTGTGTGTCTATGTGTGTATGTGTGTGTGTATCTATGTGTGTGTCTATGTGTGTATATACATGTGTATCTATATATATGTGTCTGTATGCATGTGTATGTGTGTGTAAATGTGTGTGGATGTGTGTGTGTGTGTAAGTGTGTGTGTCTATGTGTGTGTGTATATGTTTGTGTGTGTATGTGTATGTGTGTGTGTGTCTATGTGTGTATGTGCGTGTGTGTATATGTGTGTCTATATATGTGTGTATATATGTGGGTATCTATATATATGTGTCTGTATGCATGTGTATGTGTGTGTGTGTGTAAATGTGTCTAGATGTGTGTGTGTGTTAGTGTGTAAGTGTGTATGTGTCTATGAGTGTGTATATGTTTATGTGTGTGTATGTGTCTATGTGTGTGTATGTGTCTATGTGTGTATGTGTATGCATGTATATATGCATATGCATGTGCATTATTTATGCATATGTGTGTGTATGCATGTAAATATGTATATATGCATATGCATATGTGTGTATGTGTGTGTGTATTTGTGTGTGTGTGTCTATGTGTGTATGTGTGTGTATGCATGTGTATGTGTGTGTAAATTTGTGTGTATATGTGTATATGTGTGTGTATGTGTATACATGTATCTATGCATATGCATGTGCATTATGTATGCATATGTGTGTATGCATGTAAGTATGTATGTATGCATATGCATATGCATTATGTATGCATATGCATATGCATTATGTATGCATATGCATATGCATTATGTATGCATATGCATATGCATTATGTATGCATATGCATATGCATTATGTATGCATATGCATTATGTATGCATATGCATTATGTATGCATATGCATTATGTATGCATATGCATTATGTATGCATATGCATATGCATTATGTATGCATATGTATGCATATGTATGCATGTATGTGTATGTGTGTGTATGTCTCTCTATGTGTGTGTATGCATATATGTGTCTGTATGTGTGTGTCTGTGTGTGTGTGTCTATGTGTGAATGTGTATGTGTCTATGTGTATGTGTGTATGCATGTGTATGTGTGTGTATGCATGTAAGCATGTATCTATGCATATGCATGTGCATTATGTATGCATATGTATCCATGTGTGTGTATGTGTGTGCATGTGTGTGTATGCATGTAAGTATGTATGTATGCATATGCATATGCATTATGTATGCATTTGTATAATTGTATGTGTATGTGTGTGTGTATGTCTCTTTACGTGTGTGTGTGTATGCATACATATGTGTGTATGTGTATGTGTGTATGCATGTGTATGTTTGTGTATGAATTTAAACATGTATGTATTCATATGCATGTGCATTATGTATGCATATGTATGCATACGTATGCATGTGTGTGCATGTGTGTGTATGCATGTAAGTATGTATGTATGCATATGCATTATGTATGCATATGTATGCATGTATGTGTATGTGTGTGTATGTCTCTCTACCTGTGTGTGTGTGCGTGTGTATGCATATATGTGTGTGTATGTGTCTATATGTGTGTGTTTATGTTTGTGTGTGTTTATGTGTGTGTATGTGTGTGTGTGTGAGTGTGTATGTGTGTTTGTGTCTATGTGTGTATCTGTGTGTCTATGTGTGTATATACATGTGTATCTATATATATGTGTCTGCATGCATGTGTCTGTGTGTGTATAAATGTGTGTGGATGTGTGTGTGTGTGTAAGTGTGTATGTGTCTATGTGTGTGTGTGTATATGTGTGTGTGTATGTGTGTGTGTCTATGTGTGTATGTGTATGTGTTTGTGTGTATGCATGTGTCTATGTGTGTATATATGTGTCTGTGTATGCATGTGTATGTGTGTATGTACATTAGTGTGTATTTGTGTGTGTATGTGTGTGCATCTATGTGTGTATATGTGTGTGTATGCATATGTATGTTTGTGTGTGTATGTGTGTGTGTGTGTAAATCTATGTGTGTATGTGTGTGTGTGTGTGTGCATACCTTGCTTCACAAGATGAGCTCTTGTCGATCTCTCTCTCTCTCTCTCTCTCTCGTGTCCAAATCCAGGCACAAATGTGCCGGGAGAAATCAAATTTTTTTTTAACATTCCAGAGTGTTGCTTATGCGACGCTTTGGAACATCAGGACATCGCTTATGCGACGCTCGAGCATCATAGGCAGTTTGCCAACATGGTTAAAAGCATAGCTATTTAGCGATGCTATTTGTGACGCATAGTTTCTGCATCGCATAAGCGACGCTAACATCGCTTATGCGACGACACACCTTTAAAAAAAAAACAAGCCCATCGCTTATGTGATGTTCGCATCGCATAAGCGACGAGCCTTAATTTTTTTTTCAATTCAAGGGCGTCGCTATGCCCCCTTATTTCTAGTAGTGAAACCATCATAGCTCACATATATGTAGGCAAAGATGTAGTCAATGCCTTCTCACTATGCATATTGAACCCATGAAGTACTTTGGATATGTACTCATAATGGGACAAGTGTGCACATATTTTTATCCTATCATGAATGATTTCAATTTGTAAAAAAATACAATAGAACTATCATTGTTATTTAGTAAATGAGATACATGATGCAACATACCCATAATTGTCAAGACAAAATTGAATGCCTTAATGGGTGAAACATACACTTGTATTGTAATGAAAATAAAAATCACACATTCTTGAATACAAGACCTCTATGAAATTGAACCTCTCCTGAAATGAAAGATGTTCCCTAAATCAAAATTTCTTTTGTCTACACAACCAACATGGCAAAAGTCTGTGTATCCATAAATTGATGTATCACCTCTAACAAAGAATGGACACTTTATTTGGTGCTAGTGAGATTTTGCAATGTCATCTTGACCACTTCCCAATGCTTCTTTCCAAGAATATACATATACGTGTTCATAACTACTAGTGAAAAGGCATTGTCTAGTGTGGCAGGGACCATAAATACATGAGACAATAAAAAAAGTGATAATTCTTCTTTAAAACTTCTTAAATTATTGGGTTTACGAAATTAACCCATGATCATCTTCGTATATGTGACTAAATATGTACTTAATGTCTTTCGATTGTGAATATTGAGTGGACGAATTATTAGTTTGGAGGTGCGCTCAGTACGAGATAGTATGTGCATCTTTTACACCTATCATCGATGATCCTCATACCAGGTGTATATTTTACATCTTAGAACTCTTTCATGTAAATTTTCTTAATCAAAATTTTTCTTCAAGAAAAACATGTCTTTTGGGGACTTTTTAATAGTTAACGTAGCATGAACATAAAGTCTCAAGCATATCAAGCTACTATCTTAGCATCTCTTAGGGTAGAGAGTGGTCCTCACTGCTATAAGAATGGCCTTTGAACATCATAGATGCAATAAATTTTTGATAACATTGTTTAGGTGATAATCTAATCGCATTCAAGCTCTTCTTCAGCTTACATACTAAGCTCCCTTTTTTGAGAACTTCATAGGCGTGTATCCTTCGTCGGTTTCAAGGTCTCCATGGAAGAGATCAAAGTTTTCACATCCACTTGAAATAGCTCTAAGCCCTCTTTTTTATTAATCCAATCCACATGCATAATGTACTGATCTTGACCATAAAAGGGGACATTCCCCCAAAAGCAACTCCTTCTTGGCATGGAATCCTTTCGTGACTTACCACTGTTTATACTTTGAAGAAGCACTATTTGATTATTTGATGTGAATGTCATATTTTATATCCATTTGCATGCAAAGGATTTCTTTCTCTTCGGCAAAGATACTAATTCCCAAGAACCATTCTTACGAATAGAATCAATTTTTGTGTTGATGGTATGCTCCCACGTGACATGGTCACCTACTTGCATGGCTTTAGAGATCAATCAAATCCATGCATCAAATCACACATATCCAAGTCCATTATTCGTGAAGCGTATAGAGGACAAAAGATTCAGAAACATGAAATCATAGATGCATGCCAATTCATGCCTATTTGACAGTATCAGAATCTGATAGTGATACTTCTAAGGAGCGAATTCAGCAAAAGTCAAATATGTTGATTACATTTCTTATGGATAAAAAGCACTTGATTACTTTTGATGACCCCTCGATATTCACTAAATCAACCTACACAAACAAGCAATACGCATATATCAATTCATTGTTACTCATCATAAATTTGATTACGAAGTCAGGCTTTCAACAAGATTGTAAGCTTGGGCATTGGATCATGATGATAGTAGCATTAGTAGGAAACTTCCATAGAGCTACAAGTCAAGAAGGTAAGGAGATTGGTTTTCCTTAACTTAGAAACAAGTGAGAAGATTATGATAATAATCCGAGATGAGAGACCAAATCAGGAAAGGGGGCCGAACCACACTAGCCGTAGGGTATCCCGAAAGAAGTCCTTGGAGAGAAACCTCCATAACCAAATAGGTTGCAAAACATGCCATTACTCACCCAACGCATGAAACCTAATCTCAGTAGCTGCCCTACCAAACTGCTGGCCAAGCTTACGAACATAAAATGAGCAGCCACATCCTAGAACGCCGTCACTCCGATACGGGAATCTACACCGTCGTCGCCAGCCACTAAACCCTGCTTCCGAGGAAAACACAAGGCCATCGTATTTCAGAGTCATGCAGTTCGAGGTGCATAAACTCGTACTATATGTTCTACAATCTCTCTGGATTAGGAGATTACGATGGGCTTCACATGCACGATGAAAGACAATTCAGACGACTGCTCGAAGAAAATTGGCGTAGCGAAGCCACTTGGTGGGAGAAGACTGTCATACTCTGAAGATAACGGATCTTGGACGACGATAGTAACATGACGATGAATACGAGTTCAAGCCAACACGAAATTATGCAGACGAAGGTATACAAGAACTGGAACCTGAGGTGCGCAATCCACCTCTAACGAATGCCTAGTATAGCTTCACGTCGCCAAGACTCCGTTGGAAATCGTCTACTGCATGATTTTGGCAGCTTCTTTTTGTCAAGCTTTCACTGTATCTAGATCGGAAAATTTTCTAAAATCATGGTATAAGAAGGTTTAATATCACAGTCGTGATGTTAACATTGCCATATCGAGGCCCTTGACCCTGAGGATTAGTAACGCGTGCAATCATACTTAGCTGGGTTTATCTTATGCGCATGGGTCGAATTTTGTATTGAAACTGACGAGTAGGAACGATGCAAAGATTATGAATAACGGTTCCCTCCCTCAGCAATCCCAGCAGCTAGCCCTGTAGTGCTCCCTTGTAACCAAGAGATAGATGAGGCAAACAAAACCAATAAAGAAAGCTCCGAATCTAAATTGTTGCATGCATATCTAGAGTGTACGTCCCCTCTTATTTCTAATCATGTTGATGTTCCAGGAAGTAGACCAGTCAATGCTCTTGTGCTAAATCAAAAAAATCTGTATATACTCGGTCGTCATTAGGATTAATTAATAGAGGTGAAAAGGAGAACGAATATCCGGACGGCCTAGCGGAGCTCCATCGCTGCCAGCTCCACCCTCGAAATTTATAAACTGGACTACCACTCTGGTAAAGTGATTAAACAACGTCTGGCAGTCCTGCACCCTAATGGATGGTGAGCTGCGAACAAAGCAACAACATCAACAGGAAGAAGAGAAGATCAAGTCATCCTGCGTCAAGTTTATTGATGCTCTTTGGTTTTGCTACTGTACGTGTCCTCTCCTGTTTATGCTTCATACACGTAGCTGAATTAACATCTTTTATTTTTTTTTTTCCCTCTGCCATTCCTGTTCTGTGTCTGATTTAACATCTTTATTTTATTTTATTTTTTTTCCTCTGCCATTCCTGTTCTGTATTCATGCTCCTGTCTCTTCGAAGATACCCTTGTCCATACTTCTTCCTTCTCTTTTCAAAGATGCTACCATGGCTGCTGTTACATAAGAGTGCATAGTAGTGAATAGCAACTTTCCAAGTATTTTTCTCTTCAGATACTCTCTGCCTTTCTTTAGCAAATGTTATGTAGCAGTGAATAGCAATGATCAGCTTCAAATATATATCTTAATCTATTGACTGGTTTATGAGTACATGGTAGATGATGTCAAGTACTTGACATTTTGAACACAATGATGTGAAGGAATTGTCAATGGCCATTAATAATAAAAACTTTATTAGACACCGAATGCATTCTAACAATTGCCAGAACCATAATAGCATGCTATTATTTTTAAATATTCTTCTTTACCCTATATTTGGTACACAGTTGCTTTATATTCTAAGAAAATCTCTGTGGCCCACTATTGGCACACACTTTTCTATACTTTACAAAGCTGAATGTCTGATTGGACTTATATCACTACCAATGCAATGTTGGGTCACCATTGTCAACTTGTTGATTCTACTGATTTTGTTCATATGATCCAATGCTGGAGGCCCTAGAGGCATTTGAACTTCAATACCCTAGCTAAACATTGGCCAAGCAATGCTAAGTGAACCTCGGCAAGGGCCCTTGGGTTGGGGCCAACAAATAAAGTTAACAGCACACATGGAATCATGTTTATTTAAATACTCAAATGAGGGAATGCATATGTTGATCTAGAGGATTCCCTTGGTTGAAGAATTATATTAGAGCACATTCTTGAAGATAGTGAGATGTGGTGGATCATTAGAGATCAGCTCTTTATATACAAGACAAAGGAAGTTGCTTATTAGAGCACATTCTATTCTGTGGGAAATTCTGTCATGGTCTATTGTTGCAATGATTGGTCATCAGCATGGCACATACCTCAGTCAAGCTTGAGCCTTGCACCATGATTGTTTTTGAGCATCTGTGGAGTGTTTACGGAGGTGTTGCCAGAGCATACTCATGTTCAGTGTGCTAGCAATCTGACTTTTGTATGTGCTACCTTGAGAATGCTTAACAAGGGTCAAAAGTCAAAACACTGAAGCAGACTGATTGGGGAATATTAAGAGCTTGGAGGATCCGGGGACCAGAAGATAATGCAGAGCTAGAATATACCGAGTATACTTAACAAGTGGAGATTATTGGTTGTACCATATGCTGTCACCACCATTGTGGCAAAAAGTCCACAATACTAAACTTGCGAAGTGGCTTCCTAGTGCCTCCCCTCTTTTTCCACTAGTCGACTGCTCTAGTACATTCAGTGATTGTATGATGATTGATCCATCCTTCTAGTTGCTTATTACTATGTTACGGTTTGTGTCTTTGGAAGTCTAGGACTGTTGATGTATTCCATATTTTGTAGAATCAGTAATTAGTGTATCACTTTACCACCTAATGGGGTTCCATTTTTTTTTAAATTATTATATATAATCATCATACATGTTTTGCAATGTAGAATCTGAATATGCCTAGATTTTAAATGCGATCCTGATTCCGTGTTCCCAAGGCATCTGAGCTCATTCATGCATGTCATATTAACAGACTTGAAGTGAATGCAGTGTAGATACATTGAGCTGGAGCTTTATCACTTAACAATTATTTGATGACTTGTACCTTTTGAGTAATGTCGATCTGGAGAATTAGATGCGTTTAAGTTCTCTGGTATCTCGGAATCGAGGGGATCTCTAATGGCATACTTATGAGCTTTCATTGCAGCCCCTTTCTATCAGGTGAAAGAATACTACAGAGAGGGAACCTTTGATAATTGTCGAAGCAAATGGGGTGATCTTTTCGATTGTTTCCACTTGAAAACAGTCTCAGAAGCTCGGTCACAGGTTTCTAACAGAAGCTTTCCTACCAAATACAGTAATTAGCCAATGTGTTCTTTATTTCATACTAGTCTCATTTTCAGGAAATACTGCAATCAAGGGAAAGAGAGAAAATACAGGCTCATATCTGGACATTCCATACCAGAGAGGAGGCTGCAACTGCATGGAAGCAGAAGTATGGGCAGCTTGATGAAGAAAATTAAGTGTTTGACTAATAATTCTGTTTATGAGGGTTGAGTGTACAGAACAAGGCTCTGATACCAGAGTTGGTATTGAGCTTGAGGGGGGCTAAAGGGATAGTAAATGTGTTTGCTTCTTGTCTGGCAAGAGTGATACTATGATAGTGCAAAAGCATTTTGAGAATCAGGCTATCAGCATATGAACTTGGAACGCTATTTAGGTGAGATTTTGAGAGAATACACCTTATTATTAAGTTGTGTTCGGATGGTGTGATTCAAATAAAGTACAGAAAGGTATGACATCTGTGCTTTTTTGGAAATACAAAAAGCATGAATGGATGTTGTGTAAAGACTTTTGTTGTTGTCACACCTCCCCGTTAGTCAAGAGGCATGATATCTTTTTTATGTGATAATAAAGATTGGGTTCAAGATGTTTTTCTTTCTAGCTTGAGTTTAAAGCGATGTCTGTACTTCTCATATTTATTGCGCTTGGTCAAAAAAGTAATAAATCATGAATTCTGTACCACTTGCACGTGACTTCCCTTTCCCAATTTATTTTACTAGTCTTTTAGATGATGATGCATACTCAGACTTTGTGAAGTAGATACTTCATTTATAAGCCTGTGAACACCGGCTGACACAGAATGTTTTATCTTATTTAATTGTAAGACATTCTGGCTGACACGGTAGTTGAGCTTAATCCATTTTGAATATTAGCGGAAATTCGCTTCTGATACAGAATGTTCGAAGCTTCCCTGCTAAAAAAAAGGGAATGACTTTGCCAGATAGCCAGCTTCTCTGATTTAGAGCAAACTGTAGCACCATAAAGTGCATGCTCTTGATGGGTTTGATTGCTTGGCCTTTGGCCCCTTTACCACTTCTGTGGCTACCGTTCCAATGGTCACGAAAAGCAGCTGGTCTTTCTGATACACGCATGCCTCTAGCACATGATTGCTGTTGATAAGTATTATTTCGAAGAGCGATTCGCTCAAGGTATTTGATTGGGCACATGGTAAGAAGGATCATTATCTTATTTGGTACAAGGTACAGATACCTTAGGGGCTTGATGTGCATTATTTACATACACGTCATAAACTATTAACACTTCTAATCATGGTTTCTAGGCATTTATGGACATGTCATTGTTGATCTGAATGTCCTTCAGTTAAGTAGATTCACCAAAGACATGGATTTCGTGCTATGGTGATTTTGCTTCCAGTCTCTATTAATGTGCCTTCTCACCTCTAGTGTGGTCCATGTCTTTTATTTTTCACTACGCTTATTTTATTGCATTTCTACTGTCAATGACGTAGAATGGACATGTATCCGTGTACCAGTTTTAGCATTGATCCCATGAAACTTTTGGGAGAAGGAAATGCAAATGTTTGAGAGATTTTTGAACTGCAACATAAGGAAAGGTGATTGAAAGATTTTATGTGTTCCATTGAAAGTTCAAGTATCTTGGATATAAGATATGGCAAAATCTGGGAATATCACTTCTAGGACATAATATTTTATGTGTTCCATTGAAAGTTCAAGTATCTTGGATATAAGATATGGCAAAATCTGGGAATATCACTTCTAGGACATAATATTGGTGGTTTTGTGTTCACATAAAACCTAGAGTTGAGCTGTTTCTGACATGCATGGATGTTTTACACTGTTAAATCACGTAATGATAACATACCATTGTTTACGGTAGCATCAAATCTGATTGAAAAGTGGTCATCCTATCGTTTGAAATTTGTGCTTCATCATAGAGAAAGGCTCATTCTACTCAAAGTAAATGACATGAAACCATTGAGTACCAATTTTATGCAAAAGAGGCACAGTGATAAATTGGGCCAGCATGATAAGGTGTAATGTTTTATTTAATTTATTTTCACGCAAAGCCTACCCCAAATTTTGGAATATTTGTCAGTTGAATGTCCACTTTTTCATCTAAGAGAATAAATTGAATTGTCATGCCACATGATGCAATTGTAACTTTGTCTCAAGAAAAATCGGCAATGGGCTGATAATCTGTAAGGATAGAAAATTGTTTATTAAATATACGTTATTGAACACAAATTCCTTTATCAACTTGGAAAAATTGAACGCTTAAACAAGGCTCCAAACTCAACAAAGTCTTCATTTCAAAAGAGGCATGCAAATCAAGATTAAGCTTAATAGTATGTATCTCATAATTGGAATTTGGCAGTGGTTTTAGTCATAAAAGTGGAAATGTTATAGATTTTTAACTACTGAAGGTTTAAATCCCTCCCTTTCCTTTTGGATGTTCTACATAAGTGTCCTTGTACGTATTTTTACAAGGTGCTTCTAGCTTGACTATTTTGCAATGGATGTGTTATGGATTCAGCATGTATCGTTTCATACAAAACACAAGGCGAACCTCGGTGCCTTTTTAAACACATTATCACATTGAACTTTTTGTACAAAAATTTATGACAGACATGACTGTAGATTCCCAATGAATAATGCTGTTTTCATGTCCAAGTGATGTCGTTTCCAACCAATGTGATCTGAAAGTGAACAAATGCTATCCACAATTGCCATATAACACATAACAGCAAAGGTTTTGTCAAAGCCAAAGCGCTTTTATGAAGGATAAGATTTCGATACAAGTCTTGGATTTTAATAATTGACATTTCCATCATATTTGCCATTTAATTTATATGATATCATTTTTAGGAGGTAAACCGTATAATATCCAAATACCATTCTTCATAATAGCATCAAACCTTGCTTGCATAGTAGCAAGTAGTGACTTGGTTTTTGTTCTTCACCACGGATATAGACTCATTGTAATCATAAAGACTAAAGAAAATCATTGCATAAAAATTGATGCAAAAGAACCACCATGATAACCTAAGCTAACATGATAAGGAAAACATGCATCTAGTTTATTATCGCTCAAATTTTGCATTGTATTTTTGCATGGCTTTTTTGGATGTTGAATGTCCGCTTTCCCATCTAAGCAAGTAAATCATCTCAAGCCATTTGATGCATATATGCAAAGGATTGAATATAAATCTATCCATAGAAGAGTGACAATGAGTTTATGGCCCTCAAGGTTATTGCAAGAGGGTGTCAATATATTGTTGGAGATAGACGTTGTAGAAGCACGCGAACAACACAAGGAAGGAGAACCAAACACCCTAGATCAATGTGTGAGAATGTGCATATAACCTAGGAGAACGATTGTGTTGTCAAAACTCTATAAGGGTTTTGGATACTCAACTAACACCACATAAAAACCCTCATCATTGGTGGAGGAACTAGAACCCTATACTAGTGTCCCCTCTAATCATAGAAAATGATCCAAATGCAAATAGTTTTGAATTTTCACATGGCAATAATGTATGTGCATACTACACAGAGAATCTTGGGACTTATCAATATGAAGCCCCTCCACAGGAATATGGTTGGGAACCTGATTATGCTAATTTCATGTATACAATGCCAACCTTAGACCCCAACTGAGGCAACTAAGGGCACAAGCTCCTAAAGGACCATGTTTTGGATGCTAAGTATGTTCCCATACCTGGAGGACAACCTCAATCTATCATGATTCAAGGTTTTTGTTCTTCTGAGTGTGGTAAGGAACATCCCATTTGTGAGTGCTCTAAGAACCTAGTCAATGATTTGAAAGTCACCCCGATCAACATAATAAGCATAGTGTAGAGTGCGAGTGGAAATCCATCCATGTTAGTTCTAATCCAAGAAAACAACCGATCACAATCTTCATAATAAGCCAAGCAAGAAGACTAAAAAAAAGAGTCGAAGTTAAGTGAAACCGGAGAGTCTAGTAAAAATAAAGTTAGAGCATGGAAAGACACCAGGGAAAGAGTGAAACAAAAATGGATGAAGAAACTAGCAGATCTAGATGGGAGTCTCAAAGAAACAAAAGCCAAAATTATGGAACTAACATCTCAAACACCAACATATACACCACATATACCTAATTCAAGCTCAATCCTCATAGGCGCCATTCCTAAATACTTAGATACACTATTCAAAGCATACTAAGAAAGAATCAAGGAAGGACCCAATGTAGTAGAATTAGACAAAAGTTATCCCAAGACAAACTTAGAGGTTGAGATAAGAAAGCTATGCATTAAAATGGTGGAACTAGCTTAGGCTATGTTTGAGGCTAGCAAACTCTTTAATCAAAGCAACTTTTTCAAACTAGAGTTTCATTTCCAAGGACAATTAGAAAGATTCAAGAAGGTGGTGACTAAACCCTAGAATTTGGTGCCTCAAACAACTCATTGAGGTCCCGCTAAGAGTCAAGCTCCTAGTATGCCATGATGATGATGATCTCACCAAATCTCTAGTTCTGGGTCAAGATTGGATTTACATCTATGCTATTGATTTGAACATCTAGATGTGAATCCTACATGTTTGGATCCAAAAGTAGTGCCTCAAGATTGAATTGAAAGGCCACGACTCTTCTTGTTCCCAATCCGCACACACCCCATGTGACCTAGGACTATAGAATGTTGTGATTCAAACCCATTTTGACACATGAGGTAAGTGTTGGAGACTCCTTCTTTTCCAGAAGAGAGTGTTTCTTATTAGGAAGGAACAACCAGTCCCCTTAGGCTGGATGCAACCATGAGGTGTAACACAATGAGGGAGCACCCATCAAGCACCAAGTTCCCAATGATGGAAGGCAACACCCAACATGAAGCAGGTCTGGGTCCACGCTCAACTCCTCATAGTTCTCCACCAACTCCATGGTGGAAAGCTCCATGACCCATCAAAGATGGTGCCAAGAATTGACCAATGTGCAAACAAATCTAGGTGCCCAAGGACCAAGCGCAACCTAATGCTTCTTACATCTATGTGCCAAAAGCTAGCTTAGAGGCTCTAGTCGAGCCTCGTCACTCTACTTTTCTAGAAAGACCTATCTTATGCTCAAACCCAATGTATATTTGTGCATTGTAAATCACACTCACTCTATCCTAATCTACCCTGCATTGTATACAAATGGATACCTAAGTGAATATTGAATCAACCCCTTCATTCTGTAATATCTCACTCATGTACACACACAATTTCACTATCCAAATAGTGACCCCACGAGTCTCTTGAGCAGTGACCAACATTTTAAACTTCCATGGAAATCCACAAGTAAATCACACGTACAAATCTTGTAAATATGCATATCAATAATTGGTATATTAATTCTAGATGAGCTTCTCATAGACTTGATGCACCATAATGAGATCATGCATCTCTCCAAGTGTGTATATAGGAAATAGGCACACATTGAGTTCAATTGTAGAATGTGCAAATAGGGGCTCAGAAGGGATTTCATGTCCATATTAGAAAGGGACCACGATCTCACCAACTGTGATCTGGTCTCTAACGGTATTAACATGTAATTTTCCTTGTCTTAGTAGAGTAACTAACATTTCAAAGTGAAAACAATGGTGGAATCTAGGCCTAGCTCCATGCTTGTCAATTTTAGAACCATTCCTATAGAAGAGCACCCACTGTTTCCACCTCCAAAGTTTACAAATTTTAAGGGAAAAATGCCAGTTGGACCCTTGGAAAATTCTAAATTCATATGGGAGTCCAAGTTAGAGTTCGACCACTGATGGGGTCTATTTCAAGTCGATTTCAACTTTTCTCACAAGGATTTGAAGCCTTACAAAAGTTTGATGAATTGCACCCAAGTGGGGAGAAATTTGGCCTTGATGAATACTTTGTGTCTCCTTTGCCAAAAAATGAATTCTATAGATATTATTTCTTAGCACTTTAGACATGGATCAACAAAGATGTCCGTGGAACTTTTGTGCTATCTTCACTTCTACTAGATCACTCATTGAAGAAATTCTATCTCATCCATAAGCTGCTTAGGAAGGCATTAAGGATGTTTGGGATGCACATATCATAAGATAAGGAAGTCCTTATCCCAAAAGAGATGAAGAAGAGCGAAGTTGTCAAACTCTCTCAAATGTCGGCTATCACTCCAAGATTGTCTAGAGCTCTTCGAATGTGCATGCAACATTTTGTTTTCCCTGGATAGGACCAATTTACAAAACCTCAAAGAAGATTTGGTTTAGCCTCTACTTAGCATAAGGCACACCATTAAGTATCAATCTACCCCATTAGATTATCGAACAACAATATGCAACAAATGCATGATGGCGAAGGAAGCAAGTTCTCAATGGATGTTGCACAATCACTCATATCATGTATATATGCCTGAAATACAATGTGGTAGTAGAGATGCAGCTCTTTCAGACCCAAATACAAACATTCAAGAGGCTCCACTGTTGGAGTTAGACGTCTGCGGAAGCATGCAAACAGCACAAGGAAGAAGAAGAAGCTTGGAGCACAAACACACAATACTGAATGTATTACTAGAGAATGTACAAAGATCAGTAGCCCATTAGGGCAATAGGCGTATATACAAGCCGAGGGAAAAAAACCTCCTAAAGAGGGAAAAAAGTGCCCCGGCGGTCCTAGTGTGTTCACACACATCACTACCTAAATATATCAACAAATCCCCCCTGGGAGTGATGCGGTGAACAAGGAGCTGACACTCATGTATAAGGAAGTGCCAAGCTATGTGGAAATCACTCCACAAAAGGAAGTAAGCCCAAAGCTTTGCGGAAAGCTTCAAACTTCTCCCTAGGCAGAGCCTTCGTGAAAAGGTTTGCAATGTTCTCCTGCGTGGGCACATATGCCAAGCTGATCTCCCCATCAGAGAACCTCTCCCTGACATAGTGATAATGCACCTCAATGTGCTTAGTGCAAGCATGGAACACAGGGTTCCTCGCAACTGCCAATGCGCTCTGACTGTCAGTGAAGATGGTGGTGGCAGAAGACTGGCCAACACCCAAATCAACCATAAGGCGTGTGAGCCACACACACTCAACAGTCGTTGTGAAAGCTGCCCTATACTCAGCCTCACAACTGGAAGTGGCCACAGTAGGCTGCTTCTTGCTCAACCAAGATATACATGAGCTACCAAGCATGAAGCAAAAACCACTGGTAGACACATGAGTGTCATAGCAACCAGCCCAATCTGAGTCGGAAAAACCATGCAAATCTGGCGGTAGTGATCCCCCCTTGGGATAAAACAACCCAAGTAGCCGAGTACCACTCAAGTAGCAAAATATGCGCTTAACCGCCTTCCAATGCGTGACTCCTGGGCAATGCATAAACCTGCTCATCTGTGAGACAACAAACTGAATATCTGGTCGAGTAATGCATAAGCAAATCAAGCATCCAACAGCCCGCTGATAGAGAACAACATCAAATGCATCTCCAGCATCATGAAGACTCAATCGTAAACCTGTCTCCATAGGAGTGGCAATAGGCTTATAGTCTTCAAGGCCAAAACGCTGCAATAATGTGTCAATATATTTCGTTTGACACAAAGCCATTCCACCATCAACTTGCATAAACTGAATGCCCAAATAGTGATGCAAATGCCCCAAATCAGACATCTCAAATGAGGCATGCAAATCAGCCTTGAAATCAGCAATATGCTTCTCAATAGGAGCAGTGCGCAGCATGTTGTCAACATAGACAACAATGATCAGAAGTACATCATTAGCACCCTTAACATATAAGGTGCTTTCAGTTGGACTGTTCTCAAAACCATGTGCAACCAGATAGGCATGTATCTTCTCATACCAAGTACGTGGTGCTTGCTTTAAACCATATAATGCCTTCTTTAGCCTGCACACCTGGTTTTCATGCCCTTTTTGCACAAAGCCACGGGGCTGAAAAACATACACTTCTTCATGCAACTCACCATTCAGAAATGTTGTTTTAATGTCCAACTGATGTACATTCCAACCATGATGGGCTGCAAGTGCACAAATGCTCCGAACAGTAGTCATATGGCATGTAGGTGCAAAGGTCAAAATCAATGCCTCTTTCTTGCGCATAACCCTTTGCAACAAGCCTAGCCTTATACCTGTCAACTGTACCATCAGGTTTACGCTTCAGCTTGTATACCCACTTAGTGCCAATGGCCTTCTTGCTAGGAGGCAAGTCACATAAAGACCATGTACCATTCTTCATTATAGCATCATATTCAGATTGCATAGCAACCATCCAATTTTTTGAATTCTGTGCTTCATCAAAAGAAACAAGCTCATTCTCATCACAGAGACTAGATGCAGCCATAGCATAGCAATCTGATGCAAAGGAGGCACTATGAGAGCCTGAACGAGTACGATATGACAAAGGTGCATCTAATTTGCTGTCACGCAAAGTCTGCACCAACCATTTTGGCATAGTGTTTGCTTGCTCAATATCAGCTCTCTCATCAACAAATGCATCATGTAAATCTGCATCAGAAATGGAATGATCTGCATCATCATATGAAACCTGCAAAGGCTGAGAAGTTGCCTCATTAGGACCAACACTAGACTGTTCACCTGTAAAAAGAGGCATCAAGTATCATACATGTCTTTGGAGCTAACAGATGTCTCCTTAGTACATGAAAGCAATGGCTGAATAACATCTTCCACAAAGACAACATCACGGCTAACCAGAATGCGTTTAGTATGTGGATGATACAGACGATAGCCTTTACTTTCAGAACTGTACCCAACAAAAATACATTTTACTGCTTATCATCCAATTTTCTGTGATGTTGTTCAGGCACTAGTACATATGCCAAACAACCAAAAACACGCAGATGAGCAACAAATGGCTTGCGGTCATGCCAAGCCTCATATGGAGTGATAGATTGCAACGCTTTAGTGGTACACCTGTTCAGTACATATGCTGCACACATGACAGCCTCAAGCCAGAAACTATGTGGTAAAGCCTGACTCTTGACCATGCACCTCGCCATCTCCATGAGTGGCCTGTTCTTTCGTTCAACAACTCCATTCTGTTGAGGTGTATACGACACTGTACACTGGTGTTTTATCCCATGTTCAACCAGAAATGCATTAAATTCAGAAGACATATATTCCCCCCCTCGATCAGAACGGAGGGTGCCCATTTTACATGTTGACAGATTTTCAGCCAAAACCAAAAATTGTTTAAAGCACATAAACACTTTGGACTTTGCTTTGAGTGGATATACCTATGCATGCCTGGAAAAATCATCAATGAAAGTCACGAAGTAAAGGTAATTTCCAAAAGAAGGTGTCTGCATAGGACCACAGACATCACTATGTACAAGCTGCAATTTCTTAGTAGCCCGAACTGAACCATCTTTGGGAAACGATGAACGCTGCATTTTGCCCAAAATACAGCCTTCACAAACATGTTTTCCAGGTGCCTCAAGTTTGGGCAATGAGGACACCATTTCAGATTTCTGTAGGCGTAGCAAACTAGCAAAATTCAGATGACCAAAGCGTGCATGCCAAAGCTTTGCATCTGACATAGCTTGAGAATCACTTACTGCACATGCCAAATCATTTACAGATCTTTCATAGTTTATGAGCTTATACAGTCGACGACATAAAATGCCAGAAGCAATAATCACATCGCCATTTGACAGATCATGAACTGTACACCTGTCATCAACAAATTTCATAACCAAGCCAATCTTGGCTAATGCAAAAACTGATAACAGGTTCTTTTTGATCCCTGGCACAAATAGAGCATCTGACAAAGTGAAAGAACTACCATCAGCAGTAGTCAAAATGATCTTACCAACTCCCATAACAGGATAAGAGGAGTTGTTGGCGCATGTAATAGTATTCCCTGTAGGGGCAGGCTTGAGTGAAGAGAAGAAACTACGCTGTGAGGTAATATGTTTGGTCGCCCCACTGTCAAAATACCAAACATCTGAGTCTACTACAAACATGCACTGCTCATGAGAAGATGGGTCAAAACTGCAGACAGTAGTAAACGCCCATTCTTCTTCCTGCACAAGATTAGCAGACTCCGTTTTTGGTGTAGAGGCTTCTGCAACAACCATTCCAGCCTCTTTCTTCTTTGCCTCTTCTGCAGCCAGTTTTGGACAGTTCTTTATGATGTGATCATTCCCTTTACAGTACTTACAGAACAATTTCTTCTTTTCTGATTTTTTCTCATCTTTATCTTCCTTCTTCGAATATGCAGAATTAGCAGATTTCTGCTTACTAGTTGAAGAGCTCCATTTTCCTTTGCCCTTCTGACTAGCCAGGAAAGCTTGATCTGCAACTCGCATAATGGACAGGCCAAATATCTCAAGACTAGACTTAAGCATAAGTTCATGTGCTCAAGGTTAGTGGTTAAGTCTCAAGGTTGTGAAGGAGGAGGTCTTGGGTTCAAACCCCATGGGGAGCATAGGGAGAGAGTTTTTCCCAAGGAGCTCTAGAGCCTTCTAACTCAAGTTAACCTGAGTTAACTTGATTCCAATAAGAATTAACTCAAGTGGCGAGTACACTAAACACTAATGGACTCTAATGGAAGGTATTAAAGTAGTGGTCAAGATCACTCCAACCACTAGTAGACTCTAGTGGAAGATATGAAAGGAGTGGAGGATATTTCACATGCACTTGTGGACTCTAGTTACATTTGTGGTCCTCGTTGATTCGAGCATCTATATGTACAATCATAAGGTTGGGAGGAGAGTCATCTCTCTAGCATGTGGTGGTCGTAATACTTAGTTTCTTGTAGAAGGTCCACCTCCTTGTAGCAAGTTCTTTATGGAAGGCATTTGGTGCTAGATGCTAAGGGGAGGTTCATAGGTCCTTAAAATTTTAGACTAAATCATCAGATCAAGATAATGTTCCCTTCTATATGTGTTCATGTAAAATGGCAAAGACATAAAGCATCTATATATCATAAACTCACTATATGTATGTGTCACATTAGATAATTCAATACCATGTGTATTTGACAAGGGCACTATATGTTTTATTAGAACATACATACAAGACTATCTCATGGACATATTTCCTTGCACAAAGACACAAACAATAACAATTTCCCACTAAATTTCAATATGGAAAAAGGAGGAAAACTTAATAATGTAAATTTTGGAGCTCGGGCGATTTGGAAGCACACAAACAACACAAGAAAAGTGTGGAGCAAAAAATAGTATAAAAGGTATATCACTAAAACATTATATCGAGAAATCCCCCCTTCCTACCGCAAGAGTGATACAGTGAACAAGGAGCTCGAACTCATGTATAAGAAACTACGAAGGTATGTGGAAAGAGATCAATCCACAAAATGAAGTAAGCTGAAAGTTTTGTGAAAAACTTTAGATGTCTCCATATGCAGAGTCCTTGTGAAAATCTCTACAACATTATCCTACGTGGGGCATATAGGCCAAAATTATATCTCGAGCAATATACCTCTCCTTGAAATAATGATAGTGCACCTCAATGTGCTTTGTGGAAGCATGCAACAGAATATTCCATGCAATGGTCAATGTGCTCCAACTATACATGAAGGTGGTGGTGGTGGTGGTAGAAGACTAACCTACACCCAAATCAACCAAAGGTGTTTGAGCGTTACACACTCGACACTCAGTGTGAAAACTACCCTATACTTAGCGTGAGAACTATAGGTTTCCATGGTAGGCTACTTCTTGCTCAACTATGATATGGATGAGCTACTTAGCATGAAGAAAAAACCACTAGTGGGCACATGAGTGTCATCGCAACCAGCTTAGTTGGAGTCAGAAAAAACATGTAAATCTAATTGCAATGATCCCCATGGAATAAAACAATCCAATTAAATGGCTACCAATTCAGTAGCAAAAAATGTGCTACACCACTACACAATGTTTGGCACTTGGGCAATGCATAAATGTGCTCATTTGAGAGACAAAAAAGTGAATATCATGTTGCATTATGCATACTTAAATGAAGCATTCAACAATATGTTGATATAGAAAAACATCAAATGCATCTCCAACATCATGAAAAATCATTTGTAAACTTGTTTCCATGGGTACAGTAATAGGTTTGCAATCTTCAAGGACAAAGAGCTCCAATAATGTGTCAATATATTATGATTGACACAAAGATATTCCCCCAACAACTTCCATATACTGAATTCCCAAATAATGATGCAAATGCCCGAAATTTGACATCACAAAAAGGCATGAAAATCACACTTAAATTCAGAAATATCCTTCTCATTAGGAACATTGAGTAGCATATCATCAACATCAACAACGATGATTAGAAGTACATCATGTATATGCTTGACATATAAGGTGCTCTTAGTTGGACTCTTCTCAAAACCATGTGCTAGAAAGTCGGCATATATATTCTTCTCATGACAAGTATGTGTGTGCTTGCTTCAAATTATATAATGCCGTTTTCAACCTTCACACTTTTTTTCATGCCCTTTCTACACAAAACCATGAATTGAAATTCATACACTTCTGTATGTAAATCATCATTCAATAATTCAGCTTTAATATCCATTTGGTATACATTCCAATCATGATGATGAGTTAGGAGTGCACAAATGTTACAAATGGTTCTCATTCTGCATGTGGGAGCAAAGGTCTCATCAAAATCAATACCTATCTCTTGAGCATAATCTTTTTCAACATGCATGATATTATACCTGCCAAGTATTCCATTTGTCTTATATTTCAACTTGTATCTCCATTCAATGCCTATGGCGTTTTTGCATGGAGGAAAATCACAAAATGAAAAAGTACCATTTTTCATAATAACATCATATTCTAATTTCATAAGACATCTTGTTTTCTAAATTATGTGCTTCATCAAAAGAGATAGGCTCATTATTATCACAAAGACTAGAGACTCAAAGAACTTGGAGAAGCTTGTAGGAGGTAGAAAAGTGCGTTTCGAAGCGACGGAGTTTGGTCCAACCAACCAGCACAAGACCAGCCCTTGAGCTTATGGAGACTCAAATAGACCTTATAGGCATGGTATACGTGCAAAGAAATTCACTATGTACTTTGGATCATCAAGGAGAAGGAGTCAATACAAAACAGATAGGTTCGCATGTCGACTAGCTCAGAAAACTTACTATTTATGGAAGAGACAATGAACTTCAAATGCCCATAGCGACAAGCGTGATTACAATTAGAAAGAATCCTTTTATGGGAGTGATACAGATAGGTTTTAGTGTATATAATGCACAAAGTTATAAGGAATAAGAAAAATAAGCATAGGAATGAATCAGACACTCAACGGTGGTACCTCCTATTTTTTAAGGAATATGCAGAGATTGACCCCGAGACAGAAAAACAAAAATTTCTCCCAATCTACTAAACCAAATGCTATGAAAATGTATAGGCATGAACTAGACACTAATACCTTTCCAATGAGCCATCTCTCATCAAATGTGGAGCGAGAGAGAGAGAGAGCAGCCTCTGCAATATTACTATTGGTGAAGAAGATGATGCAGAAAATTGAAGGAGCAAGACAATGATGGTCACAAGTGTATGTATATTGCTTCCATGTATTGTACAAGTGATTTGAAGTCTTTATATAGACTCTAGGAGCGTTCCGTGACTTCTAAAAGTGGATTTTGAATTCAAATGAAGGTGGGAATGGTTCTTGGAGGGAATCAATTCACTTTCCTACAATCTAGGAAAAGTGAAGATCTAGTTTGATCTACTTTTAGGTGATAGATTGCTTGATTGATTACAACTCAAACACCACAAATTTGTGGGATTTGGGCTCTCTTTTTTATAATTTTACATGTGTAAAGCTCAAGGCTTTTACAATGGTAAATGTACCATCAAAAATCTCTCAAAGAAATACAATAAATGAGCATAGATAAAAGAAGTGTGCAACGGATATTCTTTTGTCGTAATCCAAGTGATAGTTTTTGATGTAGGTCAAATCCACCTCAAGAATAGTGGAAGCTTGATGTTCCAACATCTCCCCCTCAAGATAACGTATGCTTGAGTCTTCATTCTCTGATAGGTTGAATACCTGCCATAGCTTTGAATCTACAAAGCTTTATTCCATCAAGTGCCTTTGTCATCATATCTGCTACTTGCTTTTCAATAGGAAGAAACAAAATTTCAATCTCCTTTGCCATGAGATTCTCTCTGATGAAATGGTAATGAACCTCTATGTGTTTGGTTCTTGCATGGAAAATAGGGTTTGCCTCTAGATGCATGGAACTTATATTATCTCCAAATATGTGAGGTTTGGAACTTACAAGTCCCACATTTGTATACAATGCTTTTAACCATATTGCTTCTTGAGTTGTTATGGTCAGAACATTATACTATACTTGCGTTGTTGATAAAGCAACTATAGGTTGCTTCTTGGAACTCCATGACACTAGCTTCAAACCTGCAAATGCTAAGTAACTAGAAGCACTTCTTCTATCATCCTTAGCTCCTGCCCAATCTGCATTTGAAAAGATTTTGATATCCAAATATGAAGAGTCAGGATAGAATATACCTTCTTTTATTGTACCTTTGAGATACTTAAGCACTCTCTTAGCCGCATCCATGTGTGGTCTTATTGGTGAGTGCATGAATTGACTAAGCACTCCGACACTATATGAGATGTATGCCCTTGTATGAGTAGCATATATCAAGCTACCTACCAAGCTTTGGTACTCTTTAATGTCTTCAATTGTCTCACCTTCATAAACACTAAGTTTATGATTCATCTCCAAAGATGTACATGCAGGTTTTGTGTTCTCCATTTTGAACTTGAGAAGAAGATCTTGAATGTATCTTCTCTGAGTCAAATACATTCCTTCATCTGTGTATATCGCCTACATACCAAAGAAATATGTGAGCTCACCTATGTCACTGATTTTGAACTCCTCTTGCATGTGTCTCTTGATCCTTTGAATGCCATTTATATCATCACCTATCACAATAATATCATCTACATATACACATAGATAGATAACCTCATCATGATCCCTTTTGATGAATAGAGAAGGATCTGATCTACTAGCTTTGAACCCTTGATCTTGAAGGTATGTAATCAACCTATAATTCCAAGCTCTAGGAGCTTGTTTCAATCCATAAAATGCTTTCTTAAGTTTGCAAACATAAGATGGATGATTAGGGTTTTCAAAACCTGGTGGTTGTGACATGTATACCTCTTCACTTATCCAACCATTTAAGAATGCATTTTTCACATCAAGTTGGAGGAGTCTCCAATTCCTTGCAACAGCTACACTTATCAATGTTTTGATTGTAGTCATCTTTGCAACTGGTGAGAATGTTTCCTTATAGTCTATACCATGCATTTGTGAGCATCCTTTGGCAACTAATCTTGCCTTGTACCTCCAAACTGATTCATCTAAATTTCTTTTAACTTTATACACCCATCTGCAACCAATTACCTTTTGATTCGGTTACATTGGAATCCTTCTTTTCTGGGTCTTCCCATTGAACCAAAAATTCGGAGTGGTGTGGTTGGCTTTATCACAGATGGCACAAGGTTGAACATTGTGACCTTTGGCTTTGTCTTGCTTTGGTTCTTTCTTCTTCCCTTTCCACTCACTTTTGCTTGCAAAGTTGGCTTGGGAAGTCTCTTCTTCATGATCTTCCTTATTCTTGCTTTTCTGCTTCTTATCCTTCTTATCTGCATATAGAGCACCAGTTGAATTACCATGCTAGGAGTTACCTTCCTTTTTGCTATTGTTGGCCTTTTGATTGAAGAGTTGTGCAAGAAAGATGTTGAGGTTTGGAGTTTGCACATCCATGAAGAGATCATAAACTGTCATGAAGGATTGCCATTGTTTATCACTTTGAATCCCATTGAGAATTTGCCTCATGATAGCCTCTTCTTCAATCAGCTCTCCAATGGATGCTAAGTAATCCAAAACCTCCTTGACCTTGGTAACAAACTCTGTGGTGGTTTGTTTAGGAGTCTTCTTCATTTGGTTGAACTCGTTCCAAAGATGATTCTTTCTTGCTTTGGTAATAGCACAAAAGAAAGTCTCGAGGACATCCCAAGTATCTTGAGATGTCTTACATCCTCTAATATGTGGTAATAGAAAGTCAGAGATAGAGTTTAGTATGTATGACCTTGTTTGAGCATCCCTTGCGCACCAAAGTGTGAGTTTATCTATCTCCTCTTATGCACGTCCCCCTTTGGATCTTGGAATAGGCATAGCTTCATCACTTGCTACAACTCCATAAAGATTTCTACCTTTCAAATAGGCCTCCATTCTAATTGGCCAAGCCGCAAATTTGTGTCAATCAAAATTCTCGATCATTGAGGGAAAGCCATCACCCATCTTGATCTAGCTCCGATACCACTAAAAGAACTTGGAGAAGCTTGTGGGAGGTAGAAAACTGTGTTTTGAAGTGACGAAGTCTAGTCCAACCAATCGGCACAAGACCAGCCCTTGAACTTATGGAGAATCAAATAGACCTTATAGGCATGTGATAAGTGCAACAAAATGCACTATGTACTTTGCAGCATCAAGGAGAAGGAGTCGATACTAAACAGATAGGTTCGCATGTCGACTAACTCAAAAAAGTTACTATC
>CM035406.1:216816828-217161828 GCA_020310875.1 Ceratopteris richardii
TTAAGTTTGAGCCTCTCAGTTTTTCCAGTGAAAAGAAAAGTAGTTTTAACTCAAATCTATTTTGAGATTTGAACAAAAGACGCTCGAACTTAAGTTTGAGCCTCTTAATTTTGAGTCCCTATTCAATGTGCAATTTGAAAGGCTCGAATTTGAGTTTGAGCCTCTATTCAAGTCGGAGATAGAGAGGCTTGAACTTAAGTTCTAGTCTTTATTCAACTTAGAGTGAGAGAGGCTAAAACTTGAATGAGTCTGTAACATTCAACTTGGAATCAAAGAGGCTACAAATTCAGTTTGAGCTTGCATTTACTTTCGAATCTTACAAGTGAAAAGTTACGTTTGAGAGTCAGACAAGCATGAATTTAAGTTTGGGAGTTAGGGCGGCTCAAACATGAGTTTCAGTTTCCATTAAACTTAGATTTAGACTTGAAGTTAAGTTTAAGCCTCTATTCAATTTTCAGTAAGATAAGTTCAAATTTATCGCGGAACCTCTATTCCACTTCAAGTTAGTGAAGTTGAAACTTAAGTTGGATGTCGATTCAAGTTGGAGTTTAAGATTGAATCTCAGTTGAACTCAGAGTCCGAGAGGCTCAAATTTAATGTGCAGTTTGAAAGGCTTGAACTTAATTTGAGCCTCTATTCAAGTTAGAATCTAAGAAGATCGAACTTAAGTTTTAGCCTCTAATCAAGTTGAAATTCAAAAAGCTGAAACTTAAGTTTGAGAGTTAGAGAAAATTGAACTTGAGTTCGAGTTTCAATTTAACTTGGAGATAGAGAGAGTTCGAGCTTGTATTCAAATTGTAGTCGAAATTAAGTTTGACCCTCTATTCAAATTTGAGTAAAATAAGTTCAAATTTAAAGTATCTCTATTCAACTTGAAGTTAGCGAAGCTATAACTTTTGTCTGTACTGTACACACAAAAATACACACACACAAAGATATAGATAGCAACATTTATGTATGTATACTATATATGGTATTTGAGCTAGAGAGGGTCAAATTTTAGATTGAGCCTCTATTTAACTTGGATTTAAATGAGCCTTTATTCAATTTGGAGTCACACTTAAGTTTAAGGCTCTATTCAACTTTGACTAAGATAAGTTCAAATTTATAGTGGAACATTTTTTCAACTTCAAGTCAGTGAAGGTGGAACTTAAATTTGGATGTCGATTCAAGTTGGAGTTTAAGATTCAATCTCTATTGAACTTGAACTCGAAAGTTTAAGCCTTTTTTCAATGCAATTTGAAAGGCTCGAATTTAAGTTTGAGCCTCTATCGAATTCGGATTTAGACAAGCTTGAACTTAAGTTCCATTCTTTATTCACCTTAGAGTGAGAGAGGTTAAAACTTAAGTTCGAGCCTGTTAAGTTCAACATCCTCTTGGATCCAAAAGAACTTAGAGGCTTGAACTCAAGTTAGAGCCTCTCAATCATATCAAGTTTGGGAGTCATATGATATGAGGCTCAAACTTAAGTTCGGGCCTCTCAGGTTCTCCAACAAAAATACTAATATTTTTAACTCAAATATTCTTGCATCTACAAGAGCTAAACCTTTGAATCATATCAAGTTGAGTCTATTGGGGCAAATGATATACTTTTCCAGCTTTTCCAAAAGTTTTTTGAATTGAGTTCCAGCCTCTTAACTTATGCATTCAAAAGAGCTAAGAGACTCAAACATAAGTTCAAGCCTTTGAATCATACCAAGATGATCAAAGGTTGAACAAAAGTTCGAGCCTCTAAAAGATGAACAAAAGATGCTTGTTCTTAAGTCTGCACCTCTTAACTCTTGCAAGAGATATCTAGCTCGAACTTAAGTTCCTGCCTTTGAATCATATCAAGTTTGAGTCTTCACATTATATGAGGCTCAAACTTAAGTTCAAGCCCATGAATTTTGAGTCTGTTGTGTCAGATAATATGAGGCTCGAACTTAAGTTTGAGCCTCTCAGCTTTTCCAGCAAAAAGAATAGTATTTTTAGGTCAAATCTATTTTGAAATTTGAACAAAAGATGCTCAAACTTAAGTTTGAGCCTATTAAGTTGAACACTCTCTTACATCTAAAAGAACTAAGTGAAGGTGGAACTTAGGTTTAGATGTATATTCAAGTCGGAGTTAAAGGTTCAATCTATGTTTAACTTGGGGTCGAAGAGGCTATAACTTAAATTTTAGCCTCTATTCAATGTGCAATTTGAGTCAAAGAACCTAGAACTTAAATTTGAGTCTCTATTCAAGTTATAGTAAGATATGCTTGAACTTAAGATGGAACCTTTATTCGACTTGAATTCAGTGAAACTCAAATATAAATATGAGAGGCTATTTAAATTGGAGTAAAGAAGGGTTGAACTTAAGTTTTAGCTTCTGAAAAACTTCGAATCAAAGATGGTTTGAGTGCCCCTTAAGATGCTAGCATCAAAATGAATGTCTGTACATGCAAATATGGATAGTATTTTGAAAGGTTTTGAAATTTGAAAGGTTTGAATGGATAGTAATCTGTACATGCAAATATGGATAGTATTTTGAATGTTTGTAGATGCAAATATGGATTCTTTTTTTTGGAAATGATGTTTGTGTTCTAGATTTATTTTAATTGATTATTTTTACAATAATTGAAGGAATTATCAATTTAATAGCATTGTTAATTTCTCATTTATTCTTTTTATGGGAAAAATCAAGATGGCAACAAAGCAAAGTATATCTGGTCAGCTTGAAGAAAGAGAAAAGTGGAAAGGAAAGAGAGGCATCTTGTTGGATCATGAAAAGTGTGAAAGATATGCAACTGCCATTATTTTATTGGTAAATCCATGGGATGCTATAAATTGCAAAGAGTTGGGAGAAAGTTTCCTAAGTGTTATTATGGATGAAATTGTGGATCCATGAACTTTGGATTCAACTTTGAAATTGGTAAGTTGGCTTATACTCCAAATCATTACAGAAGATGGTGAGCCTATGATACAGAAACTAGGCTTTAACTCATTGTATGGCATTGAAGATGATCATTGCAATGGTATTGATGATGTAGATCTTGAAGTTGGAGAGAATCCAAATTTTTGCTTTACCTCATCTTATAGCATTGATGATGATAACTGCAATGGTATTGGGGACGTAGATGTTGAGAAGAATTATTCTCATGCTATTGATATTCAACATTGTTTTGATGATATACAAGATGTTTCTCCTCTTCGAATGGAATCAAATCAATAAGATGATTTTCATATGGAAAATAGTGACTGTGGATATTTTGAAGTGAACAAGAAGAAAAGAAGTTACATCCACAAGGTGAGAGTTCATAATACATTGACTCCTAATAAGAGATGCTCATTTGAGAGAATTCAGATGGTTTCAATGCATGTTGTGAACGGAGATGTTGTCAAGTAGCTAGTAGGGCTAAAATATTGGATGCAAGGTTAATCTTTTGGGGACAATGCTATTCAAATAGATGCAAATATGTATTAGATTGCATGAATATGGTGTACAAATGTAATAGTGTGAACTCAAGTCATTGCTTGAGTTTTAATTTCATTTTTGATGCAAAAGAAGTATGTACCAAGGCATGGTATTAAATTCATGGTATTGGAAAGAGCTCATTTTAAAGGCTACGAGAAAAGTTTTTACTTGGTCAAAAGGTATCCATTCATGGAAATAATGGAATACTTAGAAAAAGTACCAAACATGAAGAAATGGAAAAAGCTTTGATACATGATTTCACTGATAATAATGCAGATCAAATGCCACACAAATTGAGAACATGTATGGATGGTTCATGTGAAACACAAAGAGTGCTTCTATCACATTATAAACAAGTGGATATTCTTCGAGAGGTGAATATGACATTAGAGAGTTTGGGATATAATAAATTATCTCAACCAGCATTTTCAAGAATGTGGAATAAAGAATTTAGAACCGTTTCTTTATCAAAGTCAAGTACTTTTTCCAAGTGTGACTTTTGTACAGGAATAAAAGCAAAATTACAATCTACAAAAAACCATGAAGAATGTGCAAGATATTTAGCACAAAGAAGATCTCATATGCTACATCAAATGAGTTGTAAAAATCTATACTATTCAAGGAATTAACTAGAACATTATTTTTGCAACTTGATAATTGTGGTTCAGAAAATAAGAATCGCTATGTCTTTGCATACTTGTCTTTTTTAGTTCCTAATGGGATATTTGATATATGCTACATCAAATGAGTTGTAAAAATCTATACTATTCAAGGAATTAACTAGAACATTATTTTTGCAACTTGATAATTGTGGTTCAGAAAATAAGAATCGCTATGTCTTTGCATACTTGTCTTTTTTAGTTCCTAATGGGATATTTGATATGGTGCAACTTGAATTCCTTATGGTTGGACATACACATGAGGATATTGTTGCTTTATTTAGTTACTTTTCAAAAAAGCTCAAGAAACAATCCATTTTCAGTTTTCCACATCTTATGAGAACTTTCAATGAATGTTGCAGCATGCATCTGACACCTTTTCTTATACAAAGAGTGCCAAATTTCAAAAATTTTGTTCTTCTATTTTTGACTTGCTTAAGTGATACTCTGTGTGTGTGTGTTTGTATGTGTGTATGTATGTATGTATGTGTGTGTGTAGAGAGAGAGAGATAAGGAAGAAAAGCTTTGAGATTACGAATGCACACACCCACCCACCTATAACAAAGTTTTGAAAACTGGAAGGCTCGCTCACAACGTTGATCTCATGATGTGCTCATTCCTACTGAGAAACGAAGTTGTGCACATATGTACGTATAAAAGGTTTTTTAAACTGTAAAGCACTTACGCAATGCTCTTTTCATAATATGCTCGTTCCAATTCCGAAAAGAGATTGCATATATGTATTCTTCTTTCTAGTTTATGTTAAATCTATACCGCAAGAAAAAGTTCCGTTTTCATGGAGAAACGACGTTAGATACATTTTCTGAATTGAGAGAGTTGAGCTTGCAGACAGTTCATGAAAAGGACCATTAAAAACTAAAAAAGCAGAAGCTTCAAGGAATTGACACTCAGAAAGGAAAGGCAATAGTTCAGAAAAAGGTAGTGAGAAATAGAACATTGAAAGGGGAACTTCCTTAAGAAATAATAAAAAAGAACATTGAAAGTGTGATCGTGGGCGGAGATTTTGTCCGTTAGTCGAGATTCTTTGATTTCCTTGTCTTTGCGCGTTGATTTCCAACCTTCTTTTTTTTTTTTTTTTAAATGGAGGTTCAGGCCGAGGCCTACTCCTCAGACTTTAACTTTGAAATTACAAGTGTACAAGGAAGGGCATAGTACCCATGGGACCCCCCTTATCCCACAAGAACAGGGATTTACAACTGGCTACCGCGGAGATGGTCAAACGATGGCCAACAGCCACATACATCAGTTCCTGGGATTTATATGTCTCTACATGTTGCTGCCAAGGGTTGAACCCTCGCCCCCGCCTCAAGAGGCGAGAGGCCCAACCACCAGGCCAGCGAACCGGGACATTTCCAACCTTCTTGACACACCACGATCTTGAGGGGATTAAGCATATGCAGTTTTCTGACTCTCTTTGCTGACAGCTGGCCTCGACTTTGATGCCTAGCCTATTTTCGCACCAAGCTGTGGGTCCTCATATTTGCCATAATTTTTCTTTGGTGGCATGACGAGGCTTTGCATTCACACAGAAAGAGAAAAAAGCACTCCGAGAAGTAACCAAGTTGTTGTTTATCCGCCTCTTATGGAAAGACCTACATCCAGTTTCTATGATTCTTGTCTCAAATAATACAATTATGTGTATCTCTCTACATCTTAACATATGCTTACTAGCAGATTTCAATGTAATCATGACGATGCGATGCTTTTCAATGGGACTTTGCACTGTTTTATTGAATCAGCCTCTTAGTCGTTCGTATGCGTTGAGGACCTTCACATTCATTAGCTATGAATGATTGTACTTCCGGTAGCTCAAATTTCCATATCTAAGCCGCAACTCATTTCAAACAAATACCTGCAATCTAAACAAACAAAGAGAAAAACATGGAAGGTTACGCACATAACTTCTTGTGCAGCAATATATGCAGGCAAGTTTGAACAAGAAAGGAGTACGATGGATTTGAATCTCCAAATTCGTATTTTACCATCACTCCTTCAGCTGTCCCGCTTTTTTGAATAGTCACACGGAAATCCAACCCTCCTACCCGGCCATTCAACATGTAATTATGAACTTCATATTAAAATGTTTTGAGAGCAACAATTTCGTACATCCTATTCCATCCAAAGTTCGAAGACAGATGCACATTGGCCCTCCAATGTCAGGGCCTAAAATTGACGGGCCGCACAATCTTACATATGACAGGGAAAATTTATCTCTGTCTGTCATATGACAGAGTTACTGTAAAACCTCTCTGTCAAATGACAAGCATTTTTTACCAAAGACAGGTTAAGGTAGTGTTCATTTTTGAAGGGTAGACATGTATTTTCAAGTGCAACCTGAGGCTGATCAATGGCCTTCTTTGAGAAGGGCAGTTTTTTAAGTTTGCCCTTCAATTGATGGGCGATTAAAAAAATGCCCTTCATAATAAAAAAACATGCATAAAATCATGTTGTTGTACAAATTTCTACATCTGCGTTGTACAATTTTCTACATGCATATATACAACAGACAAATTTCTTCAATTGCGTGCACCCTCATCTTTTGGGATCCTTTGAGCTTCAAGGTTTCATTAAGGAACATGATTTTTTTCTCTGAATCTTTGAAGGGCAGAAGCTGAAAAGCCTTTAGAAATTTATACATATGTGCACACATGCAGAAAATGTATCTGATTCAAATGAAATTCTTAATATAACGCTTATAGAGATAGCCTATATATCATTAGTGGATGGATGGTTCTTTGACTTCATGCATAATAGTGTTTCATTCTGCAAAATTTCATAATGCTTATATTGAATTCTTTATGGTGTGCGCCCACACACACGCCAATCCCATATCTTAATTGATCAAGCTTGCACGTGGCCTACACATGTAGAAATAATATATGCAAAACCCGTAGAAATTCATTGAACCTACAGACATGGCCTCCACATGCAGAGATAATATATGCAAAACTTGCAGAAAATCACTCAACCTACAGATAGCTACATTGGAAATTGACATCCTTGTACTTACATAGTCATGTGCAAACATACTCAAAACATGTATATATGTGGTTGAGAATTGCAAAAGAGGTCATATGGTTGAAGACTCTCATGAAGAGTTTTGACATCATTCAGACTCCACCCACTATTCATGGAGATAATATGAGTTTATTGTATCTAGCTGCTAACCCTGTTTTTCATGCCAAGACTAAACATATTGAGATTCAGTATCACTTCTTGAGAGAGAAGGTGATTGATAATGAGATTGAAGTTATACATACTTCAACAAAAGATCAGATTGCAGATATGCTAACCAAAAGCTTGGCTAGATCAAAGCTACAAAGGTTTAAAGACATGGCAGGTATAAAGAAGATGGAGAAAACCTCAATTGATGATTGAGGGGGAGTTTTTGGTTCATGAAAACCATCAATTGATGGATTAGAAAAAGGGTTGAACACAAAAGATGAAGCAAATACCAATATATGAAGCTTGAAGTTAGTGCATGATCAGAGAATGAAGACTTGTATATACATGTACACTAAACTTGTAATTAGCTCACTTATACTTTTGTTATGGTCATGAGCTTGTACATATATGCCTATATATACAAGTAGAAAGTCGGGGCATGTATGAGAGATGATGAATGACCAGTTGTAAGAGTCATTAGGTACTTTAGAAGTGAAGAAGATATCTCTCATCAACAAGAAGTAATGTTTTCCTTAATAGAAGAAAAGTTGCACCCCATATTTTGCTCAGTGCTCCTTTTGTGTTTAATCTTTTGTGGAATGCTTCTGTACAAGTCTAATTCTATAGTAGAGTGACCTCTATAAAATTTTTTAGATTCTAATTGTGTTTAGGCTGAGAGAACTGAGAGTAGGAACATTTACATGTGTAAATGTGAAGAAGAGAAGACTGCAGCAGGGACAAATTTGATGATAATGTTTTGGTCAGTTCTCGTTCGACAATGTAAAGTTTTGAGCAAGCAAGAACTCATCCTTTAATTTGGAAGTTATGCTACCTATGGCTGAAAGCATTTGAATAAATGGTTGTAGTTTGAGAGAACTATGCATTAGAAGTTGCAGGTGTCAAAGTCGACTATACAAAAGAACAGTTTTAGATATAGGTGAATTGTTTGGAGTAAATCTCAAACTTTACTAAACCTTTTGAGGAGTTTTAAGTTGAAGATGTGAAAAATCTTTAGATGACACTTTGTACAAAGCTTCAATAGAAACTTTACACATTTGATCACTCAATGAGTGATTAAGTGCAGCAGACTTTTTTGAAAAATCACTCTCTTCATAGTTAGTGCAAAGATTGGTAATCTGACACTAGTCGTCCAAAATTGGTTAAGGTTTTGAGTTGTTCTTGACATAGAGCTGCTCTAACATCAAGGGTAACTTGTTCTTTTGGAGATTAACACTCTCCATCAAGAAACACGATCACCATTTGGTGCAACATAAAGTATCTCATGGCATGAAGCAGATCCGGATACGCAACGGTGCACAACCCTCTGCTCAAGAGACAAGATCCCAATGATGCACCCAATGAACTACTTAGTCGAGGACTACAATGAAGGAGTATCATAGGCATGAGTCTAGACGGACCATTTCTATTTGGGTCCCAAACCGGTCAATGAAGGCTGATCCAAATGCTAGATAGATATGGGTACCCAAGACCTACATACAAGCTTAGATAGCTTCACCTCAGCTCACAAGCTTGAATCAACACCCACAGATGCTCATAGCACAAATCTCAGGTCAAACATCTACACTCCACACTCTCACGTCTCCAATCACACCTAGGAGTATCTAGAAATGGGTACCCAAAAAGTCCCAAATCCAAGACTATCTAATCCCAAAACTGTTACATATCATCTCTACCAAAAGCTTGAATCCTACAATAAAATTTTGGCAAATTAAACCCTGTATCAAACCCCCTGACCCAATTTTGTAAATCAATCCACTCCGCAGTGGATGCATTCTGAGTACAGTGCACATCCAAAGCATGCATCTAAGGGAATCACTAACCTACTAACCGACATTCACACACATCACGAATACTTCACCCACTAACCCCTAACCACTTTTGGGTATCATGTTGATATTGTGGAGGGAACACCATAACATCATGTTCCTATACAATGTTATATACTCCTCTTCTTCCAGTAGACAAAATCAAGAAATAGGAGCAATATCATGGCAGAGACAGTAGGCCCCAGCTCGCAGGCAGGAGTGAGTCAAGTAGGAGTTAATATGGCCAACCTACCTATTGAAGTTCCATCAACTGAATGGCCTGTAGAGCTGCGGCACCTCCAACAAATACCCATGCCGGACCCTCCCATAGGAGTAACGAAGAGAGTTCATGCAAACTCTCACTAGTTCAATGGCATGCCAAGGCCCTTAGGAGAGGCAAAGTACATCTCGAAGTCAAAATTCCTTATCATTCTCTTGTTGGTAGTCTCATGTATGCTATGGTAGCTATGAGACCAGACATTGCATTTGTAGTGGGAGTTATGAGCAGATATATGTCTAATCCTGACAAGCAGCATTGGGAAGTGGTCGAGATTATTTTGAGATATCTGAGTGGCACTAAGGACAAGTATCTATGCTTAGGTAGAGGGAAATCATCCATTATTGGTCACATAGATTGTGACTATGGTGATTGTGTAGACAATCGTAAGTCTACATCAGGGTATATTTTTCATTTTGTTGGAGGTGCTATCTCCTGGAGATCTCGTATTCAAGAGTGTACAACTATTTCCACCACAGAAGCAGAGTATGTTGCATCAAGTGAGGCATGTAAGGAAGCATTGTGGCTTTCTCATCTTGCTTGTGATATGGGTTTACCTCAGCATGTACCTCAATTGCTCAGTGATAGTCAGAGTGCCATTGCTTTGGCTAAGAATCCGGTCTATCATGCAAAGACCAAGCACATTGAGGTGAGGTATCACTTCATTCAAGATTGCTTAGCCACTGAGTGCATTATTCTTGAGAAAGTTCACACTCGAGATAATGTTGGAGTTACTTGATTCATGATCTTACACACTCACTTGTATATTGTGTAACATGCCCATGAGGTGGGAGGTATACTTTGGATACTTACACTCGGGTATTCTTTGTCATTCTTCATTTTTTTTCTCCCATAGTTACTTTGGCCATATTGGCCTTTAGTGGGAGATTCTTACTGTTAGTGTCCATGTGAAAGGCAAAATGGACACTGAAAACTTTTGTATATGTTCTTTAATAAAACATATAGTGCTCTGATCAACCATAGACTGTAAGTTTGACTGCATTTGTAACACCTAAGAAGTCTATGTTTGTGCTCCCTGTGTACTGTGTTTTTCTGCATATTATATAGCCTCTATGCGGAATACCATGTGTGGCACTTAGAGCTTGGTTTTCTAATCTAAGAACATCATGGACCTCTCAAGAAGGAGAGCAAACTGTGATGCATTGCCATCAAATTACTTCATCAATTACTTGTTCTTTTTAATTTCCTCTTGTGTTGCTCTTATTTTTATGTATTGTTCTCGGGAGTTTTTTTTTGTCATTACTTTTCCTTTTATCACGTGATTTTGTTCATATCTTTAGGGTTATCATGCTTTACTCTATTTATCTCTTTCACTTGAGTTAATTAGGGTTTGTGGGACTTAGTTTGTTCCTATACGTGCACTTATCCTAAGCTAGAATTGACTCATGGGTTGCATTGTCTTCAAACCTCAAGTTTAGTGCTTTGGAATCACTCTTGTGCTAAGGAGGCTCATCCAAGCCTTGATCTTTTGTCGCACTTTGCATTGACCTAGACACTTCTTTAGCTCCAGTAGCCCTCAAAGATCCCAAAATTAGACTCAAAATAGAACCAAAATTAATTTGCAAATGAAAAAGTTGAAATTCCTATCTATCGTGAATGTTGCATGTTGTGATGGAAGGAGGAGGAGAGTGGAGATGGTGGAGATGGTGATGGTGATGGTGATGAAAAAGGTAAAGAAAATAGCTTAAATAACCTACTTACCAATGATTCCAATGTTGATACTTTACATCTTACAATCACATGCTTGTTCTCAAATTGCGCTCCACGGCAAGAACACCAAAATCGGTGTCACTCTGACACTAGGGAAGTACCATTGTGGTGAAGATCCACCTCATAAATGTCAATTTGCAAAGATATGAGGATGTAATCATGACCAGGAGTGATAGAAGTGCACAAGTGAGTGAGTCAGAAGCACTAGAAAGTACATACACACATACACACGTGCACACAAGGCAAGACAAGGAGTAGAATAATGGAATTCTCTATTCATCAACTCAAGTTACCAAAAACCTCTTACAATGCTCAAATCTCATACCAGCCAACCTCAAAAATGAGCTCTCTAGCTCTTTTTATAGTTTTTGGCTAGTTTTATGCCTCTTTTGGACCTAGTTTCTAGCCTAGTTAAAAAATACATTCCTAAGCTATTTTGAGGGCTCAAATCAGCTCCAAAAGTAATGAATTTCAAAACATAGGCTCTACTAATATCCTCAAGCTTGAAGACTCCTCAGCTTGCACAAACTAGAGTAAGAATTGTCAAAAACAATTATATATATTGAGTGTAGTGATGAAAATCATTGTTTTATGAAAAATAAAGTTTTGAAATTTTGTTGAGATCTTATTCTTTGCCTGTTCTCCTCTGACTTCCATGTCTACTTATGCCCATGTATGAGCTTCTTCCTTCTCTTTGGCCTCCTTCCCTCAAGCTCTGTTGACTTCTTAAACTTCCCTACTTCTTTTGCAACTACTTCATGTGTGGTTCTTGGTTCAAATACAACCTGCTCTTGAGTTGTTTGGCCTTTCACTTGAGTGTGGAAGGTCAATTGAGAACAGGGGGGATTGTAGGTGTGAATCCCATCAATGAAGGTACGGGGTTGAGTTAGGTTTCCGTTGGTTGTAAACATGGAATTGTACCTCTCATCCTCTTGGTCTGATGGGAGGTGGATGTTGATATATTTAGGTAGTGATGTGTGTGAACACACTAGGACTGCCGGGGCACTTTTTTCCCTCTTTAGGAGGTTTTTTTCCCTCGGCTTGTATATACGCCTATTGCCCTCATGGGCTACTGATCTTTGTAAATTCTCTAGTAATACATTCAGTAATGTGTGTTTGTGCTCCAAGCTTCTTCTTCTTCCTTGTGCTGTTTGCGTGCTTCCGCAGACGTCTAACTCCAACAATTGGTATCAGAGCAGGTCGTCGCTTCATCTAGGGCACCGTCGACACTCCTCCGTTTGGAGTCTCAAATTCGCACGAAATTTGGTGAGCATACTCAAGGTGTTTTTGAGATCAAAACAGCTTCGCCTTGTGGTGCCGAAATCGCAATCTAAGCTCGTTTCGGCCTCCGAACGCATTATCGCAGCGCTTGTGTAGGCTATTTCGTCTTTTTGTGCCAAAGGTATATACCTGTTTCTGTTCTCCAGTATAAGCGTCTCAAAGTATGCTACAGGTTTAGCAGAACTCGTTTGGGCAGTTCCATTCAACTTTTTGAGATACAGTCAATTTTCTGCATCAAGGTATTTTAGTCACCGGCCATGGCTGAAAGCAGTGATGTATTCCGTATGTTGGCTATTGAGGATAAGTTGGATGGTACCAACTACCCATTATGGACTTATATGATGCGACATGTACTGGTTGCAAAAGGATTGTGAAACATTGTGCAGGGTGTTGAAAGATGTCTTGTTACACCTGTAACAACAGGTACTGCGAATACAGGTGTTGGAGCTGATGAAGATGGTGTCGAAGATGATATTGTGCAAATTCTTGTTCGTGCTACTGTTTCTGTTGCACCTACTGCAGAGCAGATTCGTTGGGATGGTAGAGATGCCTAGGCACATGCATTGATAGCTTTGTCTGTCAAACGTGCCATTATTCCTCATATTCGCTCTTGCAGAACAGCTAAGGATGCTTGGAATACACTTACCACATTGTACCAAGCTAGGAATGAGGCTCGTGTTGCTTACCTCCGAAAACAGTTGGAGAGTGAGCACATGAATGAAGGTGATTCTATGGATAGTTTCCTAACGAAGATCAAAGATTTGAAGGAACAATTGATTTCTGCTGATGAGGTTATACCAGATAGCTCACTTGTGCAGACCGTTCTGAACGGTCTTCCTGATTCATATCAGAGTTTTGCTTCTACTCTTCGGTTGATGATGAAAGGCAATCCAAATGCCTTATCATTTGAGAAGTTAGTCTCTGTTCTATTGTAGGAAGATCAGTCCAGGCAAAATACAAGAGTGACCAAATAGTGTCCGATTTCAGATCTGTTTGAACTCGTCGGACCCTTAGATCATAGACTTACGTTATTACATTCTTCCCTCCTTGGGAAAGATTTTTATGCTCAAAGATAAAGCTATATATAGTAACCATAGGCAACCCCCGAGCCGCATGTTCTTAAACCGGAAGAATATTTTCATGCTCTAAAACTAGAAGAACATGTCTCATCTATGTGGTGGGATCCCTGCCCAAATGATTCAAAATAGTGTCTGGCTTTGCACTTTGATAAACTAGTCAAAGTACAAAGTAGTGAATGAATTATAAGGGTGGATCTAAAAATATCCCCAACCACTTCATTTTTTCTCAATGTGCATTCTAGGCACAAACATATGAATCGGATGGATTCCAATTACTAGTCCATCTCTGGCATAACTAGTGCATGGACAATATGGAATTCTTATTCCTTGCAAGACTTTGAGAACTTTTGATTCATATGAATTGATTTGGAAAATTTGAAGTTGGGTTGATCCAAACATCTAACTTGGATCTTTGTAAAATGGTTTACTTCCATCCAATAGTTACTTGATTTTCTCACCCGTCTCGAGGACTACATTGTCCTAATGGGCTCGAAAATTCTATATAAATTGTAGGAGAAAGTTTTCCATTTACTTTGGATCAATCTTACTATAACTTGACCAAGTAAAATTCAAAATGAAAATCTATCCAATTTAGGATACTTTTCTCAAAGACTTTAGCTCAAAGTTCTTGGGAATTGCCATCTAATGAGGAATTCCTAACTTATCTATTCTAGAGTATACTAGACTCTAGAAAGTCATGAGAGTTATGCTAGTAACTCGAACAACCTTGGACTTTTCATCTTTTGAAGATTGAATAAGTTCTTATATAACATCTATCTAGGATGTTTAATTTAGTTATCTAGTTCAAATCAGCTAACCTTGGACTTTTGCAAAAGGAATCAAATACCAGATCTAAGTCAATTCCAAAAGATTTGGAAAGCAGAAGGAAATAACTAAAACTCTGTATAACTAGTTCAAACCTCTAAGATATGAACTTGTTATGAGTCGAATAATTGATGACCCAAGACTTTAACTACTTAACGATATGTTCCAACAAGGTATTGAAGCATTTTTACTATCTTTAAGAGAAATAAACTAGATTCTCAAAAAGATTCATATAGTAAATCTAAACATCATCCAACCACAAGATACTAGTGTGGTATCCAACATCAATGTGTTGACCCACTAAGGTGTGTTCATGCATTTTTACTCAAATAATACTTCACTTGAGACTAAGTTCATGCCTATATTCAATCTTTATGACTATTCACTAGGAATGCAATTCTTGAGCATTTCTTTGAGTTAAAGGATTGAATCTACGGAGTTACACTAGGAACTTGGTGCTTGACTTAGTCATTTTATTCCTTAGTTGAAAAATCATTTCAATGCAAAGTCTTACTTCTTAAGAAATTATGAAACATTTTTGAATAAAAAACTTTTATCTTGAAGTGTTCCATATTTCAAATAAGAGCAAGTCTTTATTTGAAAAAGAAGATATTCGAAGTTACCAACTTCATATCTTCTCCTTCCTTGATCTTGAAGTATCTTGAGATCATTCTATTATCCTCCTTGAAATTAAACTTCTTCCTTGAAGTCTTCAATTCCCTTGAGGATTAGATCTAAATAAAAAATTTATTCTAAGACTAAAAGATAATTATCATCCCATAGTCTCATGTCCCATACCATCTTTTTTACATCAATCTGAGTATGAAATCTGGTGTCCCATACCACCCTATTTTATATTCACATTGATGGGTGAGTGATACTTATCCTAAAGTCTAAACATCTCTTTATAGAGTACCTTCTTCCTTCAAGAATTTTGAAGCTCAAGCATTACCTCTAACTTGATATTCTAGGTTTTGATTCCTCTACACGATTGTTTCATGATCTCGTCTTTCTCAAAGGAAACTTGAAAACCTTTAATAGGATATCCATTCTTCTTTACTAGGGTTTTCAAAAGATAAACCAATTATCATTCAAGGTTCTTGAATTTATCAAACTCAATTCTAATTGGTCATACTTGACCGATTTGTAGCAACAAGAGCTTTTACTTCTTGTCTTTAGATCCCTTTCTAACTAAAGCTTTAAGTAGCTACCCCCAGGGTGTTATATAGGAATCTCTCTAATTGCTTAAGTCTAAGCATCCACTCATGTTGTTGGATTTCACCTTTAAGAAATCCCTTTAAGGATAGGTGAACTTTACATTATACCTTTCCCAAACTTAATTACTATTGATACAGTTGCAGAATATATACTTGGAATGTTTTCACTCTGTTCAAACTTGGATCAGCTTAGTCTTTTCACACTTTCCATTGATAAATGGATCTTGAGTGAAAATTTCCAAAAGAAATTTTATTGCCAATACTGGGGTAAACTTCAAAGTAGTTCCAATAGCAAGTTCTTGGATAAACATTGCCAAGTTTAATTAAATCCGGTTGACCTTGGGACAAGAATAAAGAATGAGTCTTTAACTGTAAGATCTCTTGAACTATTGAAAGCATCTTTGCTTACCCATGGGATTTGAGAGATCTTTCCTCAACTCAAGTTCAAGCATGTACTAATGCCTTTCAGATTCTAAAGCTAAGAATCTTTGATACACCTCGAGGTGATATCAACCATTGGACTTTAAAATACCAATTCTAGTGATTTGGGACTTCTAGGGAACTACTTGTTGTCAAAAGAGTTTGAAGATTTTCATTCTCACTACTTGAGAGAATGTTATTCTTCAAGGACTTAAGATTCATTCTAGGGAATCAAATAACCTGAGAAAATGATTCATCTTGGATTTTTTTGCAATGTGAAATGGATATTTGAAAGAAATTCTTAGACTTTCAAACAATATCCAGAAGCTCTACTGATTTAGATGTGTTCATTTCCTGAGCATCAAACTAGAGGATAAATATCACCTCTAGGATATGGTTTCCCATTCCACTATGAAATGTTGACTTGAACTTCCATTTATGTGATATTGATTCCTGTTCTTGAGTTTGATACAAGATTTATTATTATTGGTCAACCTTTAGATGTTACTAGAGTACTTTAAACATATTTCAACAATCAAAATTATGTTTAAAGTACAAGCATCTTTTGATGATTGATCCAATAATAAACAATGCTACTATGAACACATAACTTTGAGCTTTATATCCTGTTTAGGAAATGTCATGGATTGGAGATCCATATGTTCGAAATTTGTATTCCTAAATGAAAAGTTCACAAATCGATTCATGTCTTTACGAGATTTTCATCACTCCATGGGATGAACTCAAAGTGAAAACTTCCAAAACCTCTATGGTTTTATGAATTTGGAACATCTCTATCTTTTGAACTTTGAAAGTTCAATTAGTCTAAGTTTCAAATGAATTTATTTGATTACTACCACGTCTTTGCGATAGAGTGAAATAAAAGCATTCCAAACCATCCTATTTGCAAGTAGTTCTATTTTCTTTCCATTCCAATGAGCAAGAAAATTGAACACTTGACTTTCGAACGGCCTATGTTTCCTAATCAAGACTCCTAATTTGTGATACCTAATTATCACATTTGGAAAAAGCAAACTAGCTACTTGAGTCACATGGCAGCCAAGAGCCTTGCAACTACCTAGTTTGCTATTTTCCCTAACTGTCTAACTCGAGTTAGAAAAAGGAGGTAATGAAAGCATAAGTATTCAACTACTTAACAAACAATCATGCATATGTGAATGCCTGTTCTTGCAAGCAAACGCACGTGAGTGAATGCACGTGTTGGCATTCTCCTTTCATGCACCAAACTTAAACCAAGCAATTCTTGAGCTTGAAAATGCATGTTCCCAATGATCCATGCACAAAAATTCTACTTGCTAGCTTTAAAAACAAAGATATAACTATTCATGTGCATAAACTTGAGCATTAACTATCTTTTCTAAGCAAGAAGAAAACATTTTTGTGCATGAAAATATTCTTTGAAAAGGAGAAATGCACCAACATCATTTCTTAAATGCATGCCTATGCATAATAAGTGCTTCCATACTTGGATCCTCTCCTATTCTTCTTTCATTAAATTGCATAAAATGCTTTCAAAATTGAAGATTCTTTCCCTACTTCAATGATAATAGCAATGCATTCTATATCAAAGCATAGAGCAAAGCAAATATTGAAATGAAAACATCAACCTGTAAAGTACTTGTCTCCCAATTAAGCTACGTCCTTCCAATGATCCTCGGAAAGAGCCATTCTCCATTCTTGAGGTTTCATTTGTAAAGCTTTGACCATAGATGTTGTCTATAGATCCTTTTACCATAGCAACTCGAGGTAAATATAATCACAATCAGTGCATGCAACATCTACCACAGGCGCATGTCCTCCGACTGGATGGTCTTTATATCACACATACAACTCTCACTGTGGCTTGATAAAAGCTATTTGACTCATTTTCACATTGCTCTAGGATATCTTGACCTGAGGTAGAGAAGATGCCTCTTTTCTTTGTATCTTCCACAAGTTTCAAATGCTCAACTTCTATTTGTTACCACTCTTGAGAATAAGAGAAGACATCGGAATGAGCCTTTCTAACTTAGCGGATGGATTTAGTAGTCCTTAAAGAAGGTTGATGGATTGATCCCCACAGGCTACGACCACCACGTGCTAGAGAGATGACTCTCCTTTCAACCTTATGCCTGTGTATATATAGCTACTTGAATCAACAAGGACCATAAATGTAACTAGAGTCCACAAAGTGCATTTGCAATCTCCTCCTCTTCTTTCATATCTTCCACTAGAGTCTACTATTGGTTGGAGTGATCTCAACCACCCCTTAATACCTTCCACTAGTGTCCACTAGCGGTTTGTGTACTTGCCACTTGAGTTAAGTCTCGCTAGAATCAAGTTAACTCACATTAACTTGAGTTAGAAGGCTCTAGAGCTCCTTGGGCAAAACTCTCCCCATGCTCCCCATGGGGTTTGAGCCCAAGACCTCCTCCTTCACAACCTTGAGACTTAACCACTAGTGTAAGTAGTTTTACTTGTTTAAGAGAGCACATGAACTTATGCATAAGTACAATCTCGAGAACTTTGTCCATACAAGGGTGACCAAACGGTGTTTGATTTTAGATCCGTTTGAACCGGTCGGACGCTTAGATCATAGACTTATGTTATTACACCTTCCATGCTCGAGGACCCTATGGACTTTGGGTGAAAGCTTATAGCTTTTTAGACAAGATAAAAACTAATTTCTCATGCGGCCAATGGGCTCAAGGCATATCTTGCACCATTGAGATCCCTCAACTAGCCTATAAGCTTTGACATTCATCTAAATACTCTTATGAAAGATTTTGTCAAGGGTACGAAATTCTTTCCTTGAATTAAAAGTTTGCATCTTAATCCAGGTCCATTCGATGCACCATTTTTGTTAAAAACTATAGCTAAGATCACCTTTTATGCAATATAATGATTTTCTCTATTTTATTGCATTCCTTTGATTGGCAAACCTTAGGATGGGGGATACTATCATACTCAACCAACCACTCACCTTCTTCCTCACAAAATCATGCCAAGTAACGAAAGACACCACTCATTGCAATGCACTATATCGCCCTCATAAACATCTTCTTCTCTGATCCTATTATAACTTCTAATGACAAATCGAAGTCAAGGTGAAAAAGCCCTTCATGAAGAGTTTTTTTGGCTTTTGGAAAAACAGTAGGATTGATAAAGCTGATATCTTAAATGGGGAACTAGGATTGAATTATTCTCATGCAAAAATTATTCCTCATTGCCAACTATCGCTAAAAAGTAGTGGGTCTCCATTTCATTCAAAGCTTTGGACTGAGATACAGCCTCTTTTGATCCATTATACATCGATCTCATCACGAGTCACTTTCATAGGATAAAAGAGGAGAGTAGCCCGACCAACGTTTTCACACCTCAAGTATCTTTGAGGGTGAATTTCTTCTTTTTAATGAATATGAATTGGGTGCATGACTTCTTTTTTCAACATGTCTCTATCATTGAGTTGATGGTTGTCTTGTCTACCACGAAACAAATTTCAATATTTCCCAACCCCACTCTTTCTTTCACAAATTAGAGATGTAATTCCTCTTTCAATAAAAGGTTTAAATTATATTAAAGGAGGACTTCATGATACTGAAAGGGTTATAAAAAGAAGTCTCAACCTCTATTCATCCCCTTGAAGAGGGATCCTTCTTCATTTTAGTTTATTGCCTTGAATTAAGAAAATATATATATTTCTAAATCGGGGTCATTCTTATGGTTTTGTATTCCTTTACCTATACAAGTTCTTAATGTAACACTTTTTACGAGAATCACCAAAATTTTCCACACATATTTCCTTCCATATTTTCCAAAAGGCCTCACCATATATTACATCTAGGAGAGCACACAAGTACAAAACTACTTCTTCCAAGAAAAACTTTCTTTTAATTTCTCTAATTATAAGGTATGCAAATATTATGAACCCCTTTTGAATCCATGATGCTGTTTGGAAAAGATAAGAAGATATGATCAATGAAAATTTTATTTTTGAAACAAGGTTTGCACCACAAAGGGGCATTATATATTTAAACGCTTCTACATTTGTCCAAAGGGATTTTAAACCACAAGGAGCATTTTATAATTTGAATGCTTCTACATTTGACCTAAATCCATTTTCATGAATTTTCAAGAAGATGAACCTATCTACATTTCCTACAAGGGATACATGAAGTCTTGAAAACTTGATTCCCATGTAATTTATGTCTAAGAAGTACACCATTTTTATTTATATTTTGGACATTAGAACATTTTATTTTCATGAATGGAATCTCTTGTATCCTATCTCTATTATTCCACATTATTTTATTCTTGTGTTGATTGCTATTAGCTTTTATCAATCTCATTTTATGTCGTTCCAAAGTAGGTACTCCATCTAGAAGAAGGGAAGAATTGTCATATTTAAATCCAAGACTGATTTCCATATATTATGATCTAATCAAATTTGATCTAATGTTCTTTCAAATATGTTTCCATTGCCTGAAGCCCTTCCATATAAATTGATTAGGTATTTGTAAGTTCTTATTCTCAATCAACCTCATAACCATTTGAATCATTTAACAAGATGAGTCCCTATGATGCTTAATTACTTATGGAAATGAACCTGTGGCCAACATATCGCAAAGAGAATCCATAATGTGGTTATTCGTCCCCAACAGTCCACCCAATGCAAGTGCAAGTTGAAGGTTTTCAATCAAGATGCCCAAGAAGGCGAGGGGTTGCCCATGGTTGGCCTCCAAGCACCATCACGACGAGAGCACTCCCCTCAATTGATGAAGGGTGACTAGGCACCATTTGGCGAGTAGCAAGTAGCAGGTGCTAGAGGTGTAGTTAGAAATAATTTTTGTCTGCTAGGAGCAATGAGGGACTTATGAGTTTGTATGGGTACCTATATTAAGGGGGTTGAAAGAGAAACAAGGTAAAACAGAATCAACAACATGGAAGATTTTGGGCAATGAACAAGGTGAGCTGAAGATAAGCTCCAAGATTTATCCTCCCTCACATGTATGGGACATCCTCGCAATGTTGTGGAGAACTATATTACACATCTCAAAAGTCTAGGGAGTATATGGCGGAACTCTAAAGGAAACCCTTTTACACTAATCCCCATAGGATCAAACACAAGCTCATGTCTATACATGCCCCAAAATACACGCAATAAAGAAGATTCAAAGGGCCCAAAAAAGAAACTATCAAAAATAGGGCCTAGGCTCACATCAAAGTGTTCTACTCAGAAGGATGGTGTTTAAACCTTTTGGAATTGTGTACCTAAGTCGTAAAGCCTTAGGGACTTGTGGCCAACGGAGACTATACCTCAATCACCCACAACTGCATATAGTGGTGGATTAATACATGTTTAATTATCAGTCCTTTTAATTAGATATATCAAGTGTATGAAGACGTCTGCACACATGATGGTAAATGAAGTGATGGTGCTAACAATGCATGTTACCTAGTTCACCAACCACTCAAGTCACTTATTTTCCTGAAAATGCATGTCATGATACTTGTAACAGTAGTATGCACAAATTAAGACTTTTCTCTCAGCTCCAAGCTCTAAAGATGGTGAATAACAAGTTCATTTCAAAGCTCTCGACAAGAGGCATCTAATAATGTTTACTCTTACCTTAATACAACAAACATAATTCAAGCTATGATCAAAATAGTGAATGGCAAGAAACACTACTTCAGCTTCGCAGCTCACTAAGCTTCACACATGCATTATAGTAGCTAAAACCGCATGGGGAGGGATAGACAATAGTAATAAACACACATTTCAAGCATCAAACACACACACAAGCTCTTGGATAAGATGATCCTCAGTAGAGAAGAAGCAAACTCGAAATTTTAGCTTCATTACTCACAATGGCCAAAAGTCCTTACAAAGAGTCATCAAGTGACTTATACATGTGCCCTTAAAATGGTCCTTTCACACAAGAGACCAACACTTTTATTAAAAAACACTAAACTCCTACTATTTTACAAGGCTTATGTTACAATATTTGGGCTTTATGCATCTAGAAGACTCCTCTAATGCATTTACAAAGCTCTTGATCTTGTATCATGGAATTTCAAAGAAGAAAAAGTACGCTTAATTTTGAAAATTTTTGGGGTCTGCTTTCCTTTGCCTCTTTCTTCTACAACACTCTCCCCCTCTTTGTATATATCGTCCCTTGATAGGATTTTATTCTTGTCTTTAGCTTTTACCCCATGGTAGATCTAGTCCTTGAGTATCCCGATGGCATATTTGTAGTGGTCCACTGTCAACACCTGTGGAGGCCTTAAAGGTTTAGAGCTACTGTATACTTCTTTAATTATTTTCTAGTGGTCAAATAACTGATCATAACTCAAGCCCTATTGTATTATTTTGAACCTATTTAAAATTTTATTGCACACATCCAGCGACAGAGGTGATGCAGATCCAATCACCTTTCACTAGAGTTCTTACCATTATTGGAAGGACCTTGTTTAACTTCTTTTTAGCACCCCCACCCAACGACTAAGGTGACGTAAGTTTAATCACATTTCATTATAGTTCTTCCCATTATTGTTAGGCTCTTATGGGTGTGGGACTTTATTTAAACTTCTTTATTCATGTTCTTTGGCTCCTTCCTATTTCTCATTGAAGCCTAATGTGTGCCCCTACAGGGCTTTGGGAAGAGGGTGAGTCTTCTATTAAACTACTTTGCATTTTGATTTTCTTCTTCTTTTCATTAGGGGAAAAAATGGACTCTGCATGGGCCTTGTAACAATTCCTAATTTTTAGGGATTAAAATGCTTAATCTAGTGGATTAGGGAGGCACACAAAACCACTAGTGGTATTTCCAAATAAAATAGTATTTGGAACCCTTTGTATTTTGAGCTATAAAATGAGAATTTTTTGAGCCTTTGGATGCTTTAAATGGATGGCTAAGATTAATGCGCATGCTTCTGTAGAGAGAGAGTGTCATGAAATTCGTGGAAGTTTTGGCTATTTTTGTGCAGGCTTTTTGGTGACCCTCTACAGAGTTTTAGGCCATTAGATGGATGCTAGATCCAACGTTCATCCGCGATTGGGGCTGAGCTCTCTCTCGTGGCTGTTTAGGACCATTAGATGAAGCCGAAATCGGACGTAGATCCGCAGTTGGGGCTGAGCTAAATTCGCCGCCTGTTTTGTGCCGTCCGATGAGCTTTGCATCTGATGGAGCATATTAAAAGGCTCCTTTGTCATCAGGATCATCCTTTCCAGCTCAAGAGTGGATCCAATGGCTACAATCAAAGGCGCATAAAAAAGGTGGGATTCAACCGTAGCCATCCAATCTTATGCCAGATCCAATGGTGGATATTGAAATGCGCATTTTTGAATGCTCTTTTGATTAGAACCATTAGATTTCAAGCAAATCCGAGGGTCCAAATGCAATGTAGCCTTGACTTTTGCCATGCAACCTCAATCATTGGATTTTTAAACCAATCCAAGGGCTCTAGTTGATTTGGAAGCCTTTCAAAACCATTCACATGACTAAAACCACGAGTTCAAGGTGGTTTTTCCCTTTTGGACCACACAAAAACAAGGGAACCCTATGCCTAACCTATGTGATTAAGGGACTAGACTGTGTCCACCATCCTCTTCTCATTGGTCCATCACTTAACACTTCTTAATCTAAAAGGCCCATGCAGGGCTCATTTTTTCCCCTAATGTTCTTTTGATCGATTCTCCCTCCACACGTCCCTCCTATTGAACTCGGTTGTCCCCGATAGGCTTTGATATGCAATGTGAGCATGTTTGGAATATTGTTTTCTCTGTGAGGTTAATTAGATTGGCTTCATGTATGATTAAGTCCTTCTAGTTAGTTGATTTCACCCCATCATGTAATGGTTGTCTATTATCTGCAAAGAAGCTTAGATCATATGTGTCATGGACACAAAGGAAACCATTGTAAACCTTAGATTCCATCTCACTTTCTATATCTCATGATTGGTATAGAATTTGGAGAAACCAATGCTTTCATTGCATCTGAAATGTGCCAAAACCCCAAGATCTACTATCTATTTGTTGAATTTTGACACCCGAAGGTCTTGTTTCCAATTGATGACATCATCGATGACATCATCAACTCGTAACTACCCTTGAACCACCCTTGGAAAACTTATATAAGGAGGGCTTGGCCACATTCATTCCCAGTCTTGACAATGCTAGTCTTGGGAGCTCAAGGAGTCCTAATCACCAAGTAAGTACTTTCAAGTTCCAGTTCGAGTTCCAATCTTGTCTCTTTCTCTAGTCTTGTCTAGTCTTGCATCTTGAACATCTAGCCTTGTCCTCTTGTAATCTTGTAGTACGAGATGCTATCGCATTATTTCTTCTATCTAGTTCATCTCCCAGAAGGGAGTTCTTGTAATGCAGAGATCTTGCTCCATAACGACATATTCTTGTACTATTTTTCCTATGTGAGTATTCTTGTAATCAAAAGTATATTTCCAAAATCTTGTCTAGTGAAGTTAGAGAGCACAATCTAGTGCTCCGCTGACATTTTGGCAAGACTATCCACATCAAGCATGTGTCAAGAATGATGGAATCCATATCCATACTAAAAAATATTGAGTCTACTTTGAATGATATATTAGATCTAGAAAGGAGGTTACAACAAGCTGATCACTTAGATGTAGAATTTGCATCTCACTTCGAAAATGTATTTCAGGGATCCACATATCAGGAAGCTTATCTACTTGATTCATTTGAAAGTGGTCTTAAAGATGAAATAAAGGATCATTTGATCTTTACATTTCAAGTAAATAATTTCGATGAGGCTATCAATCAAGCAGTTCAGTGTGAGAACCAATTCTTCAAAGAAAACCAAGTCCAAGAGCTAGAAGTGGTTAAAATCAAGCTACTACTCCTCAAGAACCCGAATCAAGAATCTTTGAAGTCCAAAAAGTCATTACAAATGACATGGAGTATACATGTTATGAAGATACCAAGAAGGTAAAGGATAAGGGGGAGTTCAGATTCAATCAAGGAGGTGTGTTTACTCAATGCTCTCCATCAAAGATCTTCGAAACACCACAACATTCCAGTAGAGGCTCAAAGGATCTACTGCGTGAAGATCCCAAGGAAGCTCAAAAGACACCTATTCCTTCACCTTCTATCAAGATTGAGGATCATGAAGAATTCTAGGTCATGCATGTATTAGATTCAAGGATCTCTCGAGGAAGATTGGAATGCCTTATTCATTGGAAAGTGTATGACATCAGTGATTGTACTTGGTAACTTGCAGAAAATCTTTAGAGAGTGAAAATCAAGATTCATGAATTCCATAAGAAGAATCCAATGAAACCCAAGCTTGAGAACATGGCTGCTCCTCGTCGAACTTGTTGCTTGAGGGGGAGGTGATGTCATGGACACAAAGGAAACCATCGTGAACCTTAGATTCCATATCACTTTCTATATCTCATGATTGGTTCAGAATTTGGAGAAACCATTGCTTCCATTGCATCCGAAACATGCCAAAACCCCAAGATCGACTATCTAATTTTTGAATTCTTACACTTGAGGGTCTTGTTTCCAATTGATGACATCATTGATGATATCATCAACTCATAAGTGCCCTTGAACGGCCCTTGAAAAGCTTATATAAGGAGGGCTTGGCCACAATCATTCTCAGTCCTACCAATGTGAGTCTTGGGAGCTCAAGGAGTCTTGATCACCAAGTAAGTACTTTCAAGTTCCAATTCGAGTTCCAGTCTTGTCTCTTGCTCTAGTCTTGTCTAGTCTTGTATCCTGGACATCTAGCCTTGTCCTCTTGTAATCTTGTAATACAAGATCCTATCAAGTTCTTGCTTGTATCTAGTTCATCTCTCGGAAGGGATTTCTTGTAATCTAGAGATTTTGCTCCATACTTACAATCCTGGGTTGTAGAATCTCGTGGATAATCTCTGGTTGAGTTATCTATATCTATCAATCTGAAAAAATCCTATAAAGAATGCTTCATCAATCTTTTGCATATATGGACTTGGCAATAACATGAGTTGAGAATAAATAGCCATTATGGGAAGGCAGCTAGGTGTGATAGAAAGATCAAAGATCAAGGCATTTGATCATTGGTTAATATGGATGAAGTTCAAAAATGTATATTCTCATTGTTTGAATACCTTCAAGACTGTGAGGAGCATGCTCAACACATTATTGGTCATTTTTATTGCTAAATCTAGGATTGAAGCACATCTTGAAATCCAAAATTCTATTGTGCATACCATTGTTGGTAAGTAATTATTTGGTGGGCTTGGAAATAATGGATAATTAAGCCATTGGTTATTTATTGTACCTAGTCATTGTGCCTCCCAAAATTTCTTCAAGGGTCTTCTTTGTGGTACAGGGCAAAAAGATGGATTTACCTGAAGTAGATATGGCACATCTTCCCAATGCATTCACAATGTAGCATTTTTCTCCTAAAATGTGTGCCTCCATATTGGATCCCCTTTTGTCAAATTCTTCTTGTGTGTACAAAATGTTTAGCTACTGGTTTGGTTCTTTCTGCATAATGCATCTGATATAGTGTCTAGTTTCTTCTTTGATTAAACCGTATGAGAGATTGAATGGTTTGATGATTTGATCTAGGTTTTTACTTTTGATTTTTGCTTCTTTCATCACCTTTATAATTATATCCTTGAACTGTGTTGTAAGTTGGGACACCCACGAGGTCAACTCCCTTCGACTTACTTTTGCAATATGTGTTGTTTCATGATCAACATGTTCTACCTTTCCATAGGTATAGGTGAGTTGTTGATGGGGGGAGAAAGAGGACATACCTCAGTCTCCACAGTAGCCGCTTGAGAGCTCAAAACTACTCGTGTCCCCATATTTCCATGGTTTTTTAATTGAGCCTATAGGCTTTTGATGAGTGCATCTTTTTTGGTTATCTCTTTGTTAGCTACTGTAAGTGCTTCATTAATTTGCATGAAGCATTCACCAAGTATAGCTAATTGATCTGCGTCCTCTATGCACTATTTTACAATCTCAAATTCTGATGCCTTCCATTTATTTCTCAATTCATTTGTATCATGGGTATATTTTTTCTTTCATTGCTCACATAACTCATGTTCCTCCTTTAGCTATTCCACATATTTTGCAAGTTGTGCCTCGAGATCCACTGTATCCTTTTGTGTATCTTTCGATACATCGATCGGTTGATTGAGCATGATCAAAGTCATTAATTCTTTATTTTTGTTGCTAATAGTGTCTGCCTTGTCCATGTATATCTTGATTTGTGTCTTTAGAATTTTTCTTTGGTTTACTAGGCATACCTCTTTTGCTTCACTTGTCTCATATTTTTGAGTGACCTCTTGTAGTTGACCTTGCAATTTCCTATTTTCTTCAGTGAGTTTATTGCACTTATCCCTTGTGTTTTTTAGGTTCTCTTTCCTTTCTAGCACTTGTTGAGATTGTAGTACTTGTGCACATAGCTCTTCACTTAATATCATGAATCTATTTCTTTCGATTAGCACTTGGTCATATCAACTTGCCCCTCCATATGTTTGTGAGTTTGTAACAGTGCTTCTTGTAACTCATCCTCTGTAATCGATGCCGTCTTGTTCAATTGCATTCTTGGAAGTACATGTACGCTCTTTGAAATTGGAGTAGTTTCCTCTTTAAGTTCTTCTTGCAATCGTTTGTCTCCTCCCATTAAACGCTTTTAACTTTTCCCTCCTTCTACATTAGTCATGCTTTTCCTCTTTTTAGGGGCAATAACAAATTTTGCTTATTTTTCCATTTCGATTGTTCAAGGCATTTCTTGTAGATATTCTCGGATGTTCATTGCATGATAGATAAGTACCATCAAAGCTACACTTCCATTGAGAAATGTTTTGTGGCCCCACTATTTCTTGGCTTGGAATAAACATTCTCGAATATAATGTGTGAGGTTTATCTGGTTACCCACTTTCTTGATTGCATGGGACAAGACTTCCCACCATTTTTAAAGAATTCCTTATGATCTATTTTAGCCGATATGTATCCTTGGATGATGTGGATATTGAATTCATATTCAAAGATCCAATCCTAGCCTAGGACCAGTTCTTCTAAAAGGTCTCTATCCTTGCAAATTAAGAATCTTCGGTTCATGGTGGTGTTTCCAAGATGCAAGGATATTGAAATCTCTCCCTGACACCTTATGGAATTTCCTCCAATTCCTATCATGTATGCTTTCATTGGATTAATTTTTTCCTTCAGCTCCTTTGCTAGAGAGGTTCTGATGCAACTTAATATAGCTCCTGTGTCAGTTAATGCATTTACTAGTTGGTAGTCATCGGTACCAATACCCAAATTCAAATATGGTCTTTTGATAAGATTTCCTAATGTATCCGTTTTATTTGCTCGATAGTTTGCCATGGGGATAGGTTCTTCTCCTTGTAAATACCTTTCATCTCATTGTCGTATCCACTCTTTCCATTTTCATATGCGTTCTAGAGCTTCTATTTAGGATATTCCCTTATTCTTTCTTCTTCTCCTTTTTTTTGTTTTGTGCTCCTGAAATCTCGCTAAAATCTTGTCCATTAATGGTTCCATGTACCTCTTGAATATAGCCACTTATGTAGTTCGATAGTACATCTCCATCTAGGGTAGCCAAATTAATTGGTCCACTAGTTGAAGTTCAATTTATCAATAGTGATCCATACCCTCGTTGTTGTAGTTTCTTCGCATGTTGTTTCAATGTATACAATAGCACTAAGTCTCCTTCCTTAAATCCCTTCTCTTTAATGTGGGCGTCATAATAGGGTTTTTGTCTTCTTTTTGTAGCATAAATACTTGCTATTGCTTGTAACCTTGTCTCATGCAACTTCTCCATTTGATCTAATTTTCTAAACAATTCATGTCCCCTCCATTCATACTGTTAGGCAAATCTTAAAGTGGGACTAAAAAGTCAATTGGCAGTATTGCATTTTGGCCATATACTAGATTGAAAGGACTAGTTTCAATATGCATATATGGTTGATAGAAACCTAACCTTTTCAAATATTGCATTGTTTTGCGAACACCCTTACGTTCCTCATCCTCTACAATCTTGGGCAATACTCCATTAATATCTTTAAAATACAAACTGCCTACAACAATACGTAGGTCTTGTGATTCCAAGAATTTCTTTTTGTTGTTCTTATTGATCCTATGATGTGGTCCATGGGTGGGTATTGGGATCAATTTTTTTGCCAATTTAGGACACACTTCCAAGTTCAATAAGTATGTGTCAAGTAGATCATCTACTACTCCTGTGGGTGGTTCTCCATGCATCATTCTTGATAGGTGATCTGCTCTTACATGAGTGTTTCCCTTTTTCACTACTACTTCAAAGTTGAATTACAGCAGTAGGAGAAACCATCTCACTAGCCTTCCCTTGTTACAGGGTTTATTGACCAAGTACAATAGAGCTTGGTGATCAATAAAGAACTTAAATTTATTGGCTAGGAGGTCATGTCTGAATTTCATAACTACATATACCATTCCTAAGCCTTCTTGTTTGGTGGCCGTATAATTTCTTTCCACTTGATTTAGTTGTCTACTCATGTATGCTATTGGGTGATCTAATTTCCTTCATCCGAAGGTTCTGCTAGTATACATCGAATCGCAAAGTTGGATGCATCCAAATAAATATGGAATGGCTTATTCCAATTGGGTACTGTCAAAATGGGTGTTGAACTCAACCTTTTCTTCAACTCATTAAAAGCTTTTCACAATCTTCTATCCATGTAAACTGTTTCAACAACCCAGACAAGGGCTTTGTGATTATGGCTTACATGTGAATAAATCATCGATAATACCCACAATGTCCCATAACGTCTTCTACTTCTTTTGCATTCTTAGGTCTCCATAATTCTAGAATTATTTTGATTTTATCTTCATCTTTCAAGATGCCATTTCTGGACAAAATATGTCCCAAAATTTTACCTTGTCTCACCATGAAAACACATTTGTCGAGATTTATTCACACTCTATACTTTCCACATTCCTTGAATATCTTTCTTAATTTGAGGATGTGCTCAATTCGCTGTGAGGATTATGTGCATAGATTGTCTACATAGACCTCCATTCTTTTCCTCATAAATTCTTTGAACAAATGACACATTAACATCTGGAAAGTTGCAGGGGCATTAGTCAGTCTAAATGGCATAACTCAAAATCCATACACTCCCCATTCAATGGTGAATGTAGTTTTGTGTTGGTCCTTAGTAGCAATTGCTACCTCCTTGTAACCAGAGAATCCTTCAAGAAAACTATGGACTTCCCTACCTGCTATTCTTTCGAAGAGATGGTCAATTATGGGTAATGGGTAATTATCCCAAATCATAGTTTCATTAACTTTTTTCAAATTAATACATGCCTTGGGTTTCCCATTTTTCTTATGCACTACTGTCAATGGAGATACCCATTAAATATGCTCAATCTTGTAGATAAATATGATTGCTAATAACTTATCAATCTCTTCCTTGATCTTGGTCAAATAGACATCATTACATGTGTAGGGTCTTTGTTTCAAGGGCTTTGCATTTGGGGTCATAGTCCATCATAGTTCTCATTCTTGCTAGTGATTTGTTAAGGCCGTCAAGATAGATGGGCATTCCATGCAAGTTTGTAGATACATACTGTAGGGATATCCGATAATCCCCCTCTACTACTGACATAAAACTTGTTCTAGGTACATAAATATGCATATCCTCTAAGGCCATGCGTCTTTCCTCCTCTAAGTCATTGGAGGTTTCTAAGTAAATAGAGTGGTTACTTGGTTGGGATACAATCCCTGTAGATGATACGACACTTCTTTGATTTCCTAATACTCATTCAGATCTTAGGTTCATTCAATGCTTAGTTCTTGGGTTGTCTATGGCCCTATTGAACTTCCCCTTACAAGTTTTAGTACTATACTCCCTCTATTTTCTTTTTCAGGTTCTGTGATTTTCCATGATACATGATACTTGACTCTTAAACGATACATGATACTTGCTAGGTATTGCGATACTTGACTCTCTAGGTGATACAGGATACTCGAGACTCATGATACATGATACACCTCCAAGGTGATACACGAGGCTACAACACATGATACCTGAGTCTCGAATGATACACGATACTTAGCAGCTGTGATACGATATGTGCTTTGTGATGATACATGATACGCACTTCCATGATACATGATACTCGACTTCATAAGATACACAATACTCATTTTGACCAACAAAATACTTACGTACTCACAATACACGATACTCGCGAATCTACAATGCACAATACTTGTATTTGGCGATGCGCAATACACCCTTGCATTATACATGATACTTCTAGGGTATTGTGATACACGAGAACACGATACACAATACATGATATGCGAGCCTTGTGATACCTCAGCCCAAGGATACATGATACTTGCCAGGTATCACGATACACGGGGAGGTGATAGAAGATATACGGTGAGTATCACAATACAAGGGAATTCAGGTATTATGATACCTGAACTCAACCTACCATGATACTTGGCTTAGCAAAGTATAAATTTAAAAAGTTTTAGTGTATTGTGCTCTTCCCAAACTCCTTACCCCTCTCATGTACGTGTGGCTACTCAATCACACTCACAAACCCTTTTTTCAACCCTGTGATACTTCAGTTGTGTTGTGTCCCATTTGTGGGTGCTCGATTTCCAAAGGGTTGCACAGTGAGGTTCTCACCTTTAGGAGTAGTCCTTCAAGTACTTGCTCCCAAAAAATTGCAAATGTATGTGCTCCTCCATGATACTTGTCTCAAAACAAGTGATTGAAGTACTAAAGCTATTTTATTTTTTTAGGTCCATGAGTGACCAAGGCATGAACTAACAAAGATTCAATTTCTTAGGGCTTTCTTGTGATGAATCTCCTACACTAATCCTACCTCCCCCTTCTACTTCTAGTCCCTACTCTCTCTCTCTCTCACTCCCTCACTCCTAACCCTACAAGCTCATTATACACACCACTAGAGTGTGAAGTAATAAGTGCAAAAGTTTTTGAGACTTGCCAGTGACTCAAATTGCTTGTCCTCGCATAATGCATTCACTCCTAAGCTATAACCATCACGTAGGAACCTTGATTGGACTAGTCCCTAGCAACAACACCAAAAACATGTGTACCTAAGTCGTAAAGCCTTAGGGACTTGTGCCAACTGAGACTATACCTCAATCACCCACAAGTGCATATAGTGGTGGATTAATACATGTTTACTTATCAATCCATGAAATTAGACATATCAAGTGCATGAAGACATGTACACATATGATGGTAAATGAAGTGAAGGTTCTAGCAATGCATGTCACTTAGTTCATCAACCACTCAAGTCACTTGGTTTCTTGAAAATGCATGTCATGATACTTGGAACAATAGTAGGCACAAATTAGGACTTTTCTTTGAGCCCCAAACTCCAAATATGGTTAATACTAGGTTAGTTTTGAAGCTCTCAATGAGATGCATCCAATGACAGTATTTTAAGCCTAAGCTCACAAACATACTTCAATCTATGAGCAAAATAGTGAATGGTAGAAAACACTACTTCAGCTCCGTAGCTCATTAAGCTTCACACATGCATTACAATAGCTAAAACCTGATGGCGAGGGATAGACAACAGTACTAAACACATATTTCAAGCATCAAACACACACACAAGCTCTTGGAGAAGACGATGCTCAGCAAAGAAAAGCAAAATCCTAAATTTCAGCTTGATTACTCACAATGACCAAAAGTCCTTATAAAGAGTCATCAAGTGACTTACATATTGAAGTATTTTGATGGCGTGCACCACACTGCACTCTCCTTCTCGAGAGCTCCACGACGATATGCTCGGAGTAGAAAACGGAGCTCCTTACGCCACACACAGTACTCCGCACAGATGTTGTAGAATACACAGAAAACACACTACACAGGGAGCACGAAGACAAACTTCTTAGGTCTTACAAATGCGGTCGAACTTACAGTCTGTGACTGACCAGGCCACTATATGTTTTTATTAAAGAACATATACAAAGAAGTGTCCGGTGGCCATTTGGCCTTTCACATGGACACTAACGGTAACAATCTCCCACTAAAGGCCAATATGGCCAGAGTAACTATGGGAGAAAAAAGAAAGAATGATAAAGAATACCTGAGTGTTATACAAACTATACCTCCCACCTGATGGGCATGTTACACAGTATACAAGTGACTGCGTAAGATCAAGAATCAAGTAACCCCCATCAAGTGACAACAGTGTCGAAAGCTATCCTGTGGTAGAGCTTTAGTCAAAGCATCTGCAGCATTATCTCGAGTGTGAACCTCACCTCAATGTGCTTGGTCTTTGCATGATAGACCGGATTCTTAGCCAAAGCAATGGCACTCTGACTATCACTGAGCAAGTGAGGTACATGCTGAGGCAAACCCATATCACAAGCAAGACGAGAAAGCCACAATGCTTCCTTACATGCCTCACTTGCTGCAACATACTCTGCTTCTGTGGTGGAAACAGCTGTACATTCTTGAAGACGAGATCTCCAAGAGATAGCACCTCCAGCAAAATGAAAAATGTACCCTGATGTAGACTTACGATTGTCTACACAACCAGCATAGTCAGAATCTGTGTAACCAATAATGGATGCTTTCCCTCTACCTAAGCATAGACACTTGTCCTTAGTGCCACTCAGATATCTCAAAATCATTTTGACCGCTTCCCAATGTTTCTTGCCAGGATTAGACATATATCTACTCAGAACTCCCACTGCAAATGCAATGTCTGGTCTCGTAGCTACCATAGCATACATGAGACTACCAACAGCAGACTGATAGGGAATTTTGGTCATGAATTCCTTTTCCTCATCTGATTTGGGGCAGCCATCCTTGCTCAATTTCACATATGTGGGTAAAGGTGTACTCAATGCCTTTCCACCCTGCATATTGAATCGATGAAGTACTTTGGATATGTACTCACTTTGAGACAAGTATATGCATCTTTTACTCCTATCACGAGTAATGCGCATGCCAAGAATATGTTTGGCATCCCCCAAATCCTTCATATCAAATGTCTGACTCAACTTCTTTTTGAGAATTGACAAATCATAAGAGGACTTCCCAGCAATCAACATATCATCGACGTAAAGTATCAAGCATATCAAGCTGCCATCAGAACATCTCTTTGTGTAGAGACAATGATCCTCATTGCTCCGAGAATAGCCTTGGGACTTCATAAAAGCATCAAACTTTTGGTACCATTGTCTAGGAGACTGTTTAAGTCCATACAAGCTCTTCTTGAGCTTACAAACTAGACTTTCCTTGCCAGGAACTACATAACCCTCTGGTTGTTCCATATAGATCTCATCTGTAAGATCTCCATGCAAGAAAGCTATTTTCACATCCATTTGGACTAGCTCTAAGTCCTCCGTTGCAACGAATCCAAGCAACATGCGCAAAGTAGTCATCTTGACCACTGGAGAGAAGATTTCCTCAAAATCAACACCATGTTGTTGCTTAAAACCCTTTGCAACAAGTCGTGCTTTATATTTTGGAGAAGCACTATCTCATGTGAATTTCAGCTTATATACCCATTTACATGGTAAAGCTTTCCTGCCCTTTGGCAAAGGTACTAAGTCCAAGTACCATTCTTGTGAATAGAATCCAACTCACTCTTCATGGCACGCTCCCACTTGACATGATCCTCTGTCTGCATAGCCTCTTTGTAGCAAGAGGGCTCACCGGCATCTGTTAGCATAACAAAATCTAAACCTGGAACATATCTATCAGGTGGATATGGGACATGTGCAGAACGTCTCAATGGTTGCTGAACAAGAACATGTGCAGACTGATCTGAATGGAGATTCTCTTGAACATCCCTATGTGCAGCATTTTTATGCATGCTAATCGGAGAACTAGTATCCTCAAACACCACTCTTCTCACTTCAACCTCCTTAATCGGCTGTTTATGCATCTTAGACTCATTAAAAATGACATCACTACTTCTGATCACTGACCGTGTTTCAGGATCCCATAAGTGATATCCAAATTGTCCTTCTCGACCATATCCAAGAAAAATGCATTTCTTTGACTTATGGTCCAACTTCTGTCTAAGATTCTTGGGTATATGAACATATGCTTCACACCCAAAAACTCGAAGATGATCATAATATGGTGGTTTCCCTGTCCATAACTCTTGTGCCACTTTCAGGCCTTTGGCAGTACTAGGTGAAAGGTTAATCACATGAACTGCAGTCAATACTGCTTCTGCCCAAAAACCTTGTGAGAGGTTTGCATGATGCAACATAGAGACTACTCTATCTTGAATAGTTCTATTCATCCTCTCAGCTACACCATTCTGTACTGGGGTATAAGGAGCTGTAAACTCTCTACGAATCCCTCTACACTGACAGAAAAGGCTGAATTCATATGAGGTATACTCACCCCCATTATCTGAACGTAAAGCCTTAAGCTTAGTTCCTTTTTCAGTCTCAACTGAAGCAAGACATTTTCTGAAAGTAGGGAATACATCATCCTTCGATTTGATAGGATATACCCAGACTTTTCTAGTAGCATAATCTATGAAAGTGACAAAGTAAAGAGAACCACCTAAGCACCTAGTGGGCATAGGACCACACACATCTGTATGAACAAGATCTAAAGGCTGAATTGAAGAGTCAATGTGCGTTTTATGCACATTTCTGGTTTGCTTTCCATATTGACAATGCTCACAAAATGAAAAATCAGAGAAAGATAACACAGGTAAGTAGCCAGAACGAGAAAGATTTTCCATTCCACTATGAGATATATGGCCCAAACGACCATGCCAAATACAAGCCATAGGCTGTTCAGTAACAGCTAACAAGTGTTCTTTCTGTGATACAAATAAAGGGTAAAGTGAGCCAACTTTCCTTCCTTTTGCAATAACCATATTGCCCTTTGATATACGAAAGGACTGAGCATAGAAGACCACCTTGTAACCAAGGTCATCAAGTTGACCAATTGACATCAAACTGCGTGATAACTGAGGTACATGGCGTACATTATGCATAGTAAATTTTGAACCGTCAATGAACTGCACAACCACATCTCCAATCCCCACAACATCACACTGGTAAGAGTCACCAAGTCTCACGGTACCAAGAGACTTTGCTGCATAATTAGAGAACCATTCTCTATGTGGTGTCACATGGAAAGAAGCACCAGAATCTAGCAGCCAGGTGTGGGAAAGAGAATCAGCCATAAGTGCCTCAGATGGCACAGTACTATCAAGTGTCAACACATCAGCATCATCAGAAATAGCATTAATTTCTTCAATCTTCACAGTCGAAGTTGATGGTGCAGGTAACTGTTTAACATGCCCATCAACATTCTATCCTTTACCTTTAGCATTCTTTAATGCATAACAGTCTTTCTTCATGTGTCCTTTCTTATGACAATAATGGCATTCAATATCCCTCTTCCTTGATTTACTCCTGCTCTTATTCCATTGACCATTCTTTTCCTTGTTCTTGCTCCTGCCACGTTGTTGATTCTTTCCTTGGTAAGAATCACGAACATTATATGCATCTCCACTTTGAGTGCCAACCATAGATTTTCTACGAATCTCCTCACTCAAGAGTGCTCCACATATGTCATCATAGACGAGTTTACCACCTAGTGCACTATTGCTAATAGCTGTGCAAAATGTATCCCATGATGATGGCAGGGTGCATAACAGCAATACTGCTTTCATTTCATTGTCCATATCCATTTTCTGAGCCTGTAACTAGGAGAATATGGCATCAAACTCATTTAGATGAGCATCAACACTATCTATGTCCTTCATACGTAGGTCGTATAATTTTCTCATCATATATACTTTATTTGATGCCGTCTCTTTTTCATATGTATTGCATAACTTCTTCCAAAGCTCCTCTGCACTTTCACAGTCTAATACTGTAAAGTAAACATTATCTGCTAGGTGCAAGCGAATGGTAGACCTGGCCATTTCATCTAACTCATCCCAATCATCTTCATCCATGTCAGCAGGCTTCTTTGAAATCCCATTTACTGGCTTCCATTGCCTTCTTTGAATCAGCACATCTTTAATCTGATTCTTCCATAGAGCAAAGTTTGTGCCATCAAATTTTCGGATCTCAAAATGGTCTTTGCCCTGCAAGTTATAGCTCCTCCTCGGAACGCTAGCACTAGACCCTGATCCACCGGATGTGCCTGAGACCTCTGATGCCATGATCGTAGAGAACTGAATAGAATGATAATGGAGCTAGAAGAGTCCAAACACCAACAAATAAGTGTATCAAGGAGTAAATCGACCACTATATAGTTGACTAAACCAGAAATTTGGAAAAATTTTGCCAGAGTATCCTCTGCAAAATTAGCATATGACCAGTGTCAAAGTATCATAAAACTGCAAGTACTAACATGTCTACCTGCATAGTGAATCACTGACTCCACTGCATATAATCAGTTACCCAATAGAAGCCAACTAGGCTTATCGAGCACCTATGAACAACTATCATACATCTCCTATGGCGAGGCTGGGTAAGTCTTCCACCTGCATCACCGAAGAGACCCCGACATCTGGGTGTCTCCCAGTTAAGAAAACCTCACCACGACCCTCTTTATCAAACGTAAAAGGCTTTATGCAAAGAACGTAACCGCTATATCAATGCCCACATGGACGTACATAAGCGGTATCCACAGAAGCGTACATGGTGTGTATGTGCTCAATATATGCAGTAAAATGACACTGAAAGGCTGAATACACAGCCCAAAAAACTAGCCAATAACACCTGCAAGTGTCTGTCAACTCTGATGTTTTAGGCTTTAAAAACTTGCATAAATTTGCAGCGACTGCTCCCACCAAAACTGAAAACCCCTCGAGAAACCTGTAGTTTTACGAGTGTGGCTGAAAATACAGCCCCAAAGGTTGATATTTATTGTCTGAGAAGTACAAGGAACACTCTTCTTGATGTTCTTGGACCTGTGTGAAGAGAACTACGTGCGAAAGTACTCTGAAATGGCTCCAAAAAACACCCCAAAATTGCTTCAGAAATAAGCTTTAAAAGCAAAAATGAAGCTTTGAGGGACCAAAACTTGTTCAAGGTAATGTCAACCTTAGTCTTTCCCCTTCTTCAAACACCACAAGAGTGTAGCTTAGTGGCAAGAGATTGCCACGGTTAAGCGAGCTCTAGGGGGAACAGTATTGGGATGGGTGACCTTCGGGAAGTACCAGGAACCTCTATATTCCTTGATCGTTGAGGTCCTCCCTCGCGTGCAACCAACGGCGCCAACGGTGACTTCGGTGACTCGGATGACAAGGTATGCCAAGGTCTATGCCTTGGTCACCGCCTTAGTCGTAAGCCTTTCTCCTTGGAGAAAGCCTGGGGGGGGTTCGCTTCGCTCGCACAAAAGGAACAAAGCTTTTTGCCTCGAACTGCTCTGATACCAGTGAAGTATTTCGATGGCGTGCACCACACTGCACTCTCCTTCTCGAGAGCTCCACGACGATATGCTCGGAGTAGAAAACGGAGCTCCTTACGTCACACACAGTACTCCGTACAGATGTTGTAGAATACGCAGAAAACACACTACACAGGGAGCACGAAGACAGACTTCTTAGGTCTTACAAATGCGGTCGAACTTACAGTCTGTGACTGACCAGGTCACTATATGTTTTTATTAAAGAACATATGCCACTATATGTTTTCATTAAAGAACATATACAAAGAAGTGTCCGGTGGCCATTTGGCCTTTCACATGGACACTAACGGTAACACATATATGTGCCCTAAAAAATGGTCCTTTCACACAAGAGACCAACAATTTTATCAAAAAACACTAAACTCCTAATATTTTACAAGGTTTATGTTACAATATTTGGGATTTATGCATCTAGAGGACTCCTCTAATGCATTTACAAAGCTCTTGATGTCATATCATGGAATTTTGAAGAAGAAAAATTATGCCTAATTTTGAAAATTTTTTGGCCCTGCTTTCCTTTGCCTCTTTCTTTTGCAACAAGAAGCATCACATTAGAATGTGTTCATGTTTGAGCATCAAGAAGTACCCATATTCATGTGCCTACAAGATTCCTTCCAAATACAAGGTTAGAAAATGATGAGAACTCTCAAAAGAAGCATTTGTTCATTGTATCCTTGTGATCCATTATCTTCATAGCATCCTATGTGTTGGAGAAATCTTTAGTTGAAAGGGGCTTGAGTGTTTGTAGGAGAAGAATAGAGAAGAAGAAGAAAGGCAAATTGCACCAAAAGCCTCAATGTCTTTATTAGGATAAAAGATTACAATAGCTTTTTCTAGAATAAGACAAAATTTTCTCTATGTGTAGCCAATTAAGCCAAAGAAATACACACACAAGTATGCAAAATATCACAACTAGGTTTGCAGTCAACCTTTGTGGTGCTTCACCTTGTCTAGTATCTTGCTCTTGTGCACTCCTTGCACTTCAAGCCTCCATTAAGTTTGAGGGCTTGAGCATTTTTATTGTCGACCTACAACACCTCCTTGATGATATTTTTCGCACTTTAGTTGCTCTCTATGTACTCTGTTTCCATACTTTATCACCTCCTTTGCATAGTTTGTTTCCCTCACATAATTTGCCTCTTTGCCTACTATCTACATGAGTGTGTCTTGCTCTATCTGGCTCTCCAAGTGTAGTGTATTCTCTTTCTCTTGCTCCCTTAGGCTATCTCCAAGAATGTTCCTTTATAGTGTGTTGATTCATCTTATGTACATCGCTTCAAATAACTGTCTATCTTGGTGTTTACTTTGTTGTCCCAAGAACCTTCTCATATAAAGACCAATAAATCCTTATTTGTTTTGTATAGTGACTTTATGAAGAACAACAATTTAAACGGGGGGCCACAAGTAAGCTCTTGCATACTATCTTCACTTCTTATATTCCCCACTTTTAACCTTAGCTTCTGTAAAATATGCACATAATAGAGGGTTCACCCAAAGTTTCCATGTAATGAAATAAGTCTATGATCTGAGGGTCCAGCCAGCTCAAAAAAATATGAAATCAGATACTGTTTGGTCACTCGTGTGCATAGCCAAAGATCTCGATATTAGACTTAAGAATACGTTCATGTGATCTTCTAAACAAGTGATGCACTTACCCTAGTGGTTAAATCATAGGGTTCAAAAGGCAAAGGTCTTGGGTTTAACCCCCATGGGGTGAGACTTAACTCAAGTGGCAAGTACACCTAGCACTAGTGGACTCTAGTGGAAGGTACTAAAGAAGTGGGCAAGATCACTCCAACCACTATTAAACTCTAGTGGAAGATAGTAAAGGATTGGAGGAAAGTACACATGCACTTCTAGACTCTAGTTACATTTTTAGTCCTCATTGAGTCGAGAAATTATATATAGAGGCATAAGGTTGGGAGGAAATTCATCTCTTAAGCATGTGGTCTTCCTAATAGCTAGTTTGTTGCTTTGGTATTAGAGCCTAGTTTCGGAGCTTGATGGCTTTATCATCTTCTTCTCCAATGAAGATATTCCATGGGAACCTTGATAGGATGATTTTTAATCTTTGTAATTTTTACATTTAGCATAGAGATTTCCTTTGCTACCCTCATGAGTTGGTTCCGAATAAATTTAGGGATATTTTCCTATTTCATCCTTAACTAATTCATTGTCTTCTTAGTACAATGTGATGTAAGCAAAATCAAAGGTGAATGAATTCCTCTCTCCATGAGCTTTGTAAGTGTCAAGCTATCTAGGCAAGAAACCTTGTGATTTTTAGACTACCGCACATGCAATGTTTGGTCCAAAATTTACTGTCATGCAAAACAAAATCAATCTCCATATAGTTCAGCAAGAGTGACTTATGGAAACCATGACCTATTCTCGATAGAGTAGTGTTCTGACCATGATGTTTGCGGATTGAGTTTCACTTTATATTTTGAAGAACTAGCTCCAACCTATTTACAATCTTCTTTGAGAGTGTAGCAAATATGGAGAATTCATTCACCAATGTGCCTAGAGGAATCGAACTAAGAACTTGGCTATGTGAGGTTCTTTGTGCTGAACTCTGATTTCTGGAAGGAGAAATAAAAATCAAAACATAGAAACAAAAATTAAACCCATATGGGCAAAGGCCTCAAGATTTTCAATATAATGCCTCGACCAGATCGTAGGAATTACTTTGTCATCTTGGGTTCGAATAAAGGCCTTAGAAACTTTAACATGCAATAGTTTTTTCTTAAACTATTTCATGAAGTATATTTGAAGTTTTGAGGAAGCACAAAGGTGGTCCCTTTATATTACATGAATAATGGAAGGAGATTGAAGATAATGTAGATGGGAAATGGCTCTTCTCATGGACTCTTGAAGGGTTAGCTATCTATCCAAGCTAGGTATTTTCCAAGTTAATGTATGCATTTCAATACTTTCTTTGATCTTCGGTTTCATGTAGATTGCATTTAATTATCATTGAAACATGGTATGTCTTCACATATGATAATGTTTATGTGAGTTTTATGAATAGTAATGGAAGTTAAATGGGCGAGCATAAATGTATCGGAAAACACATCAAGCATCAAAAAAATTGACATGCATCTTAAAGCTCCTATATGGAGTGAATGACTCTTTGTGATCTTTTCCTTCCAAAAGGATGCTTCTAATGCACAACAAAAGCTTCTTTCTTGTTAGAAAATGTTCTAGATGCACTTGAGCATGTGCACTAGCATGTTAATATCTTTAAACAAAACAAATTTAGTAACTTGGTTGTGTAAAGATTCATAAAATGCATACATTAGAAGTTGGACAATTGCTTGAAGTGGTTAAGGGCATGAAAACAAAACATACCAACACATTCATGCAAGCATATGCATTTTTGTGCAATCAAAAGAATTTGCATATATGGGGGTATATTTTTTTGCAAACTAGATAATAGAATGTACTTTCATAGTATTTAGCTTACTTTTTAAAGCTCAAGTTTGACATTTTGAAAGAAGAAAACTAGTTAGTTGCAAAGTTATGCTAGCTACAACCTTGCAACTCAAGTAACTAGTAGATTATCTCCCATGGTGATACTTATGTATTGTATACTTAAGGAAGATTTATATTAAGTATGTTAGATTTCTTGCTTAGTAAAATTAGGCACAAGCAAAAAGTCAAGCATTCATTTTTCTTGCCATCTTGCTAGGTAAGAATAAATGACTACTTGCAAACTTACAAGATTTATGATGACTCTAAGTCCATGTGATACGTATTTAGCTTACTTTATAAAGCTGAGGTTTGACATTTGGAAAGAAGGAAACTAGTTAGTTGCAAAGTTCTGCTAGCTACAACCTTGCAACTCAAGTAACTAGTAGATTCTCTCCGAAGGTGATACTTATGTATCGTATACTTAATGAAGATTTATATTAAGTATGTTAGATGTCTTTCTTAGTAAAATTAGGCACAAGCAAAAAGTCAAGCGTTCATTTTTCTTGCCATCTTGCTAGGTAAGAATAAATGGCTACTTGCAAACTTATAAGATTTATGATGAATCTAATTCCATGTGATACTTATAGAGTCAAAAAGAAAAGATATTTTAGATGTTCTTTTGTCTTTCTCTTATATCCAAGTAGGATGATAATTTCAAATAGTTTTGAAAGTTCCATGAGAATTTTGAAGTGGATGCTCTTATTTGATTGTGTCTCAAGAAGTGATGGAAATCAAAGAAGAGTGATGGAAATTAACATAAATTGAACTTTTAAATTTCAATAGATGGTTGTTATGTTCCATAGTAAGGATGCAAAGTTCCAAGAGAACCATAGAATTTTTCAAAGATCTCTCCCTCTTAGAAGAGTTAGAGTTACTTTGTCATTTCATCTAGGAGATTTGCAATTTGAAGATGAGACCTACACAAGTGATCTTTAGGACATGAGATAGTTCCTAAAGACAATAACTTAAATGAAATATTCTGGTCTTATATTTCATGAATCACATCATTTTCCTATCATATTCAAGTTGAACTTCTCTTTTGAGAATACAGTAAATTCCAGGAAATGGATCTCCATTAATCCATGAATGTTTCCCAAAACAAGACATAAGTTCATAAATATGATCGGACAAGTACATCATGCTGTCCTTTTGAAAAATGTCTAAAGATAGAAGCTTTCACATGATGGAAGCTTTGGTTTCTTCTCAAGTATATTTTCTAGAAAAAAGGACAAAATCATTAAGGCTAACTGATGGTTAGGAAAGGGAAAGCAAACACCCTTAGGATATAGATGTATAGCGAACCAACTTGTCTCGAAAATAACTTTTTGGCATGCTAAAGTTTTGAAAATATGAGATCCCTTAACCTAAATGTGGTAGTAAACTACAAAGGTACCTACAAAATCCCCAAGTTCTACCTACTATGAGAAGCAAAGCAATAAATTTCTTAAGCGATAAAGAAGATAATGATGTGTTCATAGTAAAATTAATGTACATTGGTTCAATGATTAAGAGATGCTTGAACTTTAAACTATGCAACCACAATGGGTTGCCAGATGAATCATTTGCTCACATTGTTGAGTCCTTAGGAGGAATCTCAAGTACTTGAAGAATAAGTGGTTCTGAAGAAGTCCCAAACCATAGTGGTACTTAAAGTCGAATTGATTGATATAATCCATAGGTGTATCAATCACTACAAGAATAATGGGGCCATAGCAACAACCCAAAATTAAAAAATATCAAGGAACATCCCATAAGAGATGCCCAAAAAGAAGAATAAAATAAATAAACCTGGAGCATCACATAAGTGATGTCAAGTGTTGCTCATAATGGCCCTCGCTAATAACATCAAAGCCTAGCGATGTTTATAGCAATGGTGGCAAACTTGTTCTAATGCTTTAGCATCGTATAAGCGACCCACCAGGAAATGAAAAAAAGTTATTTCTCCTGATGCATTTTTGCTGGGATCAATTGAAAGAGAGTGAAGAAGCATGAAGAATTGAGAGAGCAAAGGAGCGAGAGAGTGAAGGTAGACACACATGTGCATATATACTCATTCATTTACACACACATGCATATGTATACATACATACACACATGCATATGTATACATACATACACACACTTATACGTATGCATACATACATAGACACATGCATACACACACATGCACATAAATACACACATATGCATGCACACAAATATATACACACATATACACATGTATACACACATATACACACATACACATACACACACATATGCATACACACACATACACATACACATATAGATACTTGCACATATACATACACACACATAGACACACTCACATGCATACATACACACACATGCATACACATGCAAATGCATGCATACATAGACACATGCATATGAACATGCATATGCACATGCACATACATACACACATATGCATGCACACACATATATACACACATATGCAAATATACACACACAAACACATGCATACACACACATACAATCACATGCATAAACACACATACACACACACATACATACACACACATATACATACACACATATATGCACACATACTCACATGCATTCATACACACACATGCATATGTATGTATACATACATACACACATTCATATGTATACATACATAAACACAAGCACATACATACACATATGCATACACATAGATATACATATATACATACACATACATATACTTACACATACATACACACACATACACTCACATGCATACATACACTTGCATGCATGCATATACATACACATAAAAATGCACATATAGATACTTACATATACATACACACATAGACACACACATACACATAGACATATAGATACTTACACATGCATACACACACATAGACACACATATACATATACATATCCACATATATATACTTACACATACATACACACACATAGACACACACACAAACACTCACATGCATACATACACACACATGCATACACATGCATATGCATACATACATACACACATGCATACACACACATGCAAATACACACACATATGCACATATTCACGTACACATACATACACACACATGCAGATACACACACATATGCACATATTCACATACACATATACACATACACACACATGCATACACATGCATATGCATACGTACATACACACATGCATACACACACATGCAGATACACACACATATGCACATATTCACATACACATATACACATACACATACACACATACAAATATATACACATACATACACACACATAGACACACACACACATACAATCACATGCATACATACACACATGCATTCACATGCATATGCATACGTACATACACATATGCATACACACACATACACATATACACATACACATACACACATACACATACACATACACATACACACATACACATACACATAAAGATACTTGCACACATACATACACACATAGACACACATACATCCATGCACATGAATACATACACACACATGCATATGCATACATACATAGACACATGCATACACACACATGCACATCCATACAAACATATGCATATACTGACATACATACACACATATACACACATGCATAGATACACAGATATACACACATACACATACATACACATATACACACATGCACATACATGCACACATATGCATACACACACATACACATATACAGATACACATACATATACACATACATATACACATACATATACACATACATATACACATACATATACACATATAGATACTTGCACATATACATACACACACATAGAGACACACACACATACACTCACATGCATACATACACACACGTGCATACAAATGGATATGCATACATGCATAGACACACATGTGCATACATACACACATATGTGTACACACATACATAAACACAAAAGCACATATACACACACAAACACACTTTAAAAACACATGCATTCACACACATACAAACACATGCATACACACACATACACACACGTACATACATACAGACACATGTACATACACACATTTGCATACATACACACATGTGCATACATACTCACATGCATTCATACACACACATGCATATGTGTACATACATACACACATGCATATGTATACATACATACGCACAAGCACATACACACACATAAACATGCACACACATACACATATACATATACACATGTACACATACACATACATGTACTTACACATCCATGCACACAAGCACTTACACACACATATGCATACACACATATACACATATACACATATACACATACACATATAAACATATACACATGCACATACATACACACACATAGACACACACATACACTCACATGCCTACATAGACTTACATACATACATACACATACACACATACACATACACATACACATACACATACACATACACATATAGATACTTACACATACATATACACACATACACATACACATATAGATACTTACACATACATACATACACATAGAGACACATGTAAATATACACATACACATACATATACAAATAATTACGCATACAGACACACACATAGACACACACTCATACACTCATATGCATGCATACACTCACATGCATACATACACACACATGCATACATGCACTCATGCATACATGCACACAAATGCATACACAACACACATACACACACTATACATACATATGCATACACACACATACATAGATACACACTATACACAGATAAAAACATACATACACACACTATACATACATATGCATACACACACATACACACGCATACACATGTATACATACACATACATACAAGTATACACACACATACACATCATGTATACACACGTATACATATACACACTATACATACATATGCATACACACACATACACACATGTATACATACACATAGATACATACATACACATAGATACATACACCCACATATACATACACACACATAGAGACACACACATACACATACATACATATGCATACACAATGCACATGCATATGCATACATACATACATGCATACACACACATACACACCCACATACACGCCCACATACACATATACACACATACATACACTCACATGCACACCTACATACACATAAACACACATTTAATACATACATATACATACATACAAACATATACATACACACACATATATATACATGCGTATACACACATACCTACACACATGCATACATACATATGCATACACAATGCACATGCATATATATATATATATATATATATATATATATATATATATATATATATATATATATATATATATATATATATATATATATATATATATATATATATATATATATATATATATATATATATATATATATATATATATATATATATATATATATATATACACACATAAACATACATACACACATATATATATTGATTTCTAATCCATTTTGCTTTATATGTACATATATTATGGGTGATAGTAGAGAAAGAAAGGTGAAACTTACTCTTATAAAGAACCTTATAAGAGGGAAAGTTCCGCCTGATTCCTTAGGGGCTGTCATGCATGAGTGTGAAAACATACCCAATGAGGAATTAGAATCTACCATACAAATGCTTACCCAATGGCTAGAGGAAGGCTCCTCTACAACTCCATTTGTAGCAAGAGTAATGATATTATAACACATATTTTTATTTATTTTTATCTATTTATTTTCAAGATACTTATACCACCTCGAGTGTGTAAGAGAATAGCACAGGTGCCAATGAGAACATGCATAGGTAGCCTAGAGCTGGAGTGCATCATAGAAACTAAGGGGAATATAGTATACATGAGGCATGGGTTGGAGTTTAAAAGAAGAATAAGAGCTTTATGTGCCTCCTAACTAGGTTTTGTTCACTTGAAATGGGCATAACTATAATTTTTACATATAAATTGAGATAAACATTTTATGTTTTACTTATATGACTTTCCTCTTTTGTAGTGAGTTTGATGAGACAGACAAAAAGTATGTAATTACTTCATTGGAGGCAGAATTTCGCACTTGGTGGTCTCATAAGTGGTGTTTGAAAGAGATGTGAATACTTATGTCACATCCTCATGATAATGCACAATATGCATTGCTTTTATTGTGTGTATATATATATATATATATATATATATATATATATATATATATATATATATATATATATATATATATATATATATACATATATATATATATATATATATGTATGTATGTATGTATGTATGTATGTATGTATGTATGTATGTATGTATGTGTGTGTGTGTGTGTACCACTACTACTACCACCACCACCACCACTACTACTACTACTTCTACTACTAATTCTACTACTACTACTACTACTTCTACTACTACTACTACTAATACTAATACTACTACTACTACTACTACTGCTGCTGTTGTTGTTGTTGCTACTTGTACAACTAGTACTTCTACTACTACTACTACTACGGCTACCACCACCACCACCACTACTACTACTACTACTACTACTACTACTACTACTACTACTACTACTGCTGCTGCTGCTACTAGTACTACTACTACTACTACTACTACTACTACTACTACTACTACTACTACTACTACTACTACTACTACTACTACTACTACTACTACTACTACTACTACTACTACTACTACTACTACTACTCCTAGTGCTACTAATACACATACTACTATTGCTACTACTATTATTGTCTACTACTTCTACTAATATGACTAATACTACTACTACTGTTGTTGTTGCTGCTGCTGCTGCTACTACTACTACTACTACTACGACTACTACTACTACTACTACTACTACTACTACTACTACTACTACTACTACTACTACTACTACTACTACTACTACTACTACTACTACTACTACTACTACTACTGCTATTGCTCTGCTACTGCTACTACTACTGCTATTGCTCTGCTACTGCTACTACTACTGCTACTACTACTGCTACTACTATTGCTGCTGCTACTATTACCGCTATTGCTATTGCTACTGCTACTGCTACTACTACTACTACTACTACTGCTACTACTACTACTACTGCTACTACTACTACTACTACTCCTACTACTACTACTACTACAACTACTACTACTACTACTACTACTACTAGTATTACTCCTCCTCCTCCTCCTCCTCCTACTACTACTACTATGAATTGTACAACTACTACTACTAGTGGCGTTTTTTTTGCTACTACTACTACTACTATATTCCAACACCGCCTTCATGCTAAATCTCTCTCAATTCTATTGCACAACAATATTTCTCTCTCTCCACTAACAAAGTGACTCTTACACACCTACATAGTACTCTTACCACAAGATAGTTCAGCACTTGAAATCAAAGATCTTGATCTCATGGTCATAGGTCTCGTGAAGCACCATTTGCTCATTTTAAAGAAAAAATTAGAATCTAGTCTTAATTGAGAAGAAGACTGATTCGCACTAGTTTTTGAGCATCTCTCACGTGAAAATCCACCCCAACCCATGAAACCAATTTTTCTACACCAAAGAGCTAGTGTTTCTGATAATAAAAGTTTTACTACTCGACCCATTTTGAGATTCCCTCGCCAGCTTAATTCCATGAGATGATCCATGTTTTTCTAAAGATGTAGACGCTGAAGATGTTAAAGATGGGAGAACATGACACAAGGATAGGAAGTTGATTTCAAGAGACTATTGGTGCTTTTTCTATGACTCTAAGTAAAACCTCAGATCATGCCCTCTTTCGATGAAACCCTTTTTTAGGAGTAGTAATTCGACCAAAAGAACTAGAGCATCCATGTGTAGCCTGACCAAAGCTTTGAATGGAGCATGTGCACTCTTATTTTCTCCAACATGCCTACTCAGGCGTGTCCCCTATCCATTGATTCTCTTGTCCTCTCCCTCATGGCATGTTAATGGAGAGCATGAACAAGAAACTAAAAGCATGACAAAAAACTATAAAGAATGAGCAATTAAAGACATGAAGCATACTTGGAGAGAAGATCCATAGGGAAATAAAAATGAGATTTGGACATATATTTATAGGTTCCCCCCCTAGGACTTCTCTCTAGAATCTTCAGACCTCCCTATTGATCCTTTCTATTTCCAAAATCTTCTTGCATGTTCTTTTGCTATTTTTGGAAAATCCCATCTTTTATTTCTATTTTTTTCTCTTTTTAGTTTTCCCGTGTTCTTCTTTCTATTTTTGTTTCTTTTCTCTTTGCCTTTTTATTTTTGGACTAAGTTTTGGTTTCATACCTATGTACAAGTTTAATTAATTTAAAGGTTAGACTTAGGGTAAAAGGCAAAATTAAGGATCCAACCTAGGGTTTCAATCGAGGAGAGTTAGGGTTACCTTATCATTAAGGTCAAGCCCATCAATTAAAGGTTTTATTTACATGGCCTAAAATCCTAGGGTTTCTAAGGGTCAAACCTAGGTCTTCAAGGGTTGAAATTAGGTTTTCTAAGGATCAAACCTTGGGTTTCAAGGGTTTAGAGTTAGGTTAATGAACTATTTACAAAACATGCTTAATGTGTAGAAATAAATATTTTCTCATCTCATGAATATCAAATCAACAAAGACATGCATAGTTTATAACTCTCTATAGTGAAAAGAAACATATCATTGCTAGAAAAACATTGAAATATTTTTGAAAATAAATTTTGATGTACACTTCCCTGAGGGGTTTTATCTTGATAGTGGGCTCAAAACGAGATGTTTGGAGTCTATGAATATTAGAAAGTAGGCATAATTTTAATTCATTTTACTCTGCTTTACACCTCAGACAGAGGGCCACAAGAATGAGTAGCAGTGAGTGAAGCTGTGAGAAGAACCATTTCTCTCGGTTACACAAAAAAAAAGAAAAAAAAAGAAATTCAATATTCTCTAGAAGAACCACTTACTAATGAGGATGATGGGGATCTTATGGAGGTCTCCATGAGAACTTAAGAAGAAGGTGATGATTCCTCACAAGGTCCCCATGGAAGGTCTAGCTCTAATACCAATTAAAGAGACTAAAAACTTATGACCACCATGTGCTAGAGAGATGACTCTCCTCCCAACCTTATGCCTATATATATATATATATATATATATATATATATATATATATATATATATATATATATATATATATATATATATATATATATATATATATATATATATATATATATATATATATATATATATATATCCACATGTCCATGTGCAATCTCCTCCACTCCTTTCATATCTTCCACTAGAGTCTACTAGTGGTTGGAGTGAGCTCGACCACTACTTTCGTACATTCCACTAGAGTCCACTAGTGCTTGGTGTAATCACCACTTGAGTTGAGTCTCTATGAACTCAAGTTAACTCAAGTTAACTCATGTTAAATTGAGTTAGAAGGTTCTAGAGCTCCTTGGGCAAAAATCTCTCCCCTTGCTCCCCATGGGGTTTGAATCCAAGTCCTCCTCCTTCACAACCTTGAGACTTAACCACTAGGCTGAGTGGATCACTTGTTTAAGAGAGCACATGAACTTATGCTTAAGTCTAGTCTCGAGATCTTTGGCCATACATGTGAGTGACCAAAGTGTGCCCGATTTAAGATCTTTCTAAACTAGTCTGACCCTTAGATCATAGACTTACTTTATTATAGATAGTTTTCAAAGTGCTTTGGAGTAGCATGGTTCATTCATGGTCCGCATAGTAGAGAAGCATTGTAACTCAAAATTGATAGATCTGAACATTCACCATAATCGGGCCAGTCATGCACCATCCACATAAGTATTCATTGCACTCACATGTCCCATCTTATTAAAGGTTGAGACATATCACACATAGTAATCCCATACCATAAAGTGCACAGCTCTTCCAGAAGTTGTGCAAGGTGTACATCCATGTTTTTTAGCTTATACTTACTTGGCACAATGAAAGCTAATAATAAATAGCCCTTTTTTATGGCCAGCCATGTTGGGATGCTATAATTAACCAAATATATAGGTCATGTGATCCATGAGGAGCTACATAAACCAAATGAATTAACTTTATCCATAGCTAGGCCTAGACATATATTCCAAGCCTCTCTAGCAAAGTTTGTGGAGGTGCTCATACTCCTTGCAAAAGAGAATGCAATTCTTTAGACAAGCATGAATCTTGGTGTATTGTAAAAGTTTTTTTGCATCTCCATGTGATGGAGGCATATCATTTCCATCTCACGTAAACTAATCTTTTCTGTATCCTGCAAGGGATAAAAAATTATAACAATATTATATTTTTGCTATTGTTGCTCCACTGCTACTATCCCTACTACTACTACTACTACTACTACTACTACTACTACTACTACTACTACTACTACTACTACTACTACTACTACTACTACTACTACTTCTACTACTACTACTACTACTACTACTACTACTACTACTACTACTACTACTACTACTACACACACACACACACACACACATAGATATATATATATATATATATATATATATATATATATATATATATATATATATATATATATATATATATTTACACACATATATTTACACACATATTTACACACACACACACACACACACACACACATATATATATATATATATATATATATATATATATATATATATATATATATATATATATATATATATATATATATATATATATTGCATGGCATGCATTGCTTTTATTTTTTATATTTATATGTGTATCTCTCTCTCTCTCTCACTATATATATATATATATATATATATATATATATATATATATATATATATATATATATATATATATATATATATATATATATATATATATATATATATACATATACATACATACATACATACATACACACACACATATACACACACACACACACACACACATATATATATATATATATATATTATATATATATATATATGTATGTGTGTGTGTGTGTGTATAGAGAGAGAGATAGAGACATATATATATATGTATGTGAGTCCAGTAAATAACACATAGAATACAGTAAATCAAAGTGGGCCTCGAAAAAAAAAAGCACAATCAAGAACTCAATATGAGGTGGGAGTGAGGTACAAGTAGGTAAAGTCAAGAAAAGGGGTTCTTGATGCATCAAGAACCAACCCTCCACATACATATATATATACACACATCTATGGTACTTTCAACCATAATTTATTGGTACTTCCACACCCATATGCATTTGTCGTATGGTTGAAGTATATATACTCATTGCATCTAGCCCTCCCTCCACCGACTAGAGAGTTGTCTCTCCTCCCAACCTTATGCCTCTATCTATAGCTACTTGAATCAATGAGGTCCATAATACATATAAAGATACATACACATACACACACACACATAATATATATATACACACACATACATACATACATATATATATATATATATATATATATATATATATATATATATATATATATATATATATATATATATATATATATATATATATATATATATATATATATATATATATATATATATATATATATATATATAACACATGTAGATACATACACATGACACATACATGCACACATGTATACATATACATGCATACACTATCATAAACACACTTGCATATTTCACACAAACGCACATACATACTAACACATGCATACAAATATGACACACATGCACACACATACAAATACATGAAACACACATATGTGCATACTAAAACATGTATACATATAACACACATGAATACACACACATATATACACAGACATATGCGTACATACATGAGAGAAATTATGTCCTCGAAAATAAAGCTATACACAAAATTTTAGGCATACCCCGAGTTTCATATTCTAAGTTAATAGAACATGTTTTCATCTTTGTGGTGGGATTCACCTAAACTCTAGTTGAATAAAGGAGAACCTATTGTCTGATCTAGTGTAGGATCTACTATCTAATCTACTCATGTGTTTTCATTATTGCCATCATTTTGGTAAGATGTCAATATAGTCTCATCTTCATTGTCCTTATTGATTTCTATTATATTTTCTATTGATAAATTTGTGTTCTCATAAATGATCATCTATTGATAGAATAATATGGATTTTCTGTAATTGCTCTTCATCATCAGTACAATCATTATGTAGAGTATTATCTTCTTCATCAAGTAGATTATTATCATTGTCATGTAAAATTATTCTAATTTCTCTTTGAGATACCGATTTATCAATATCTGATGATGAATCATCAACATGACTTTCTTCAATCTCTATAACAATAAACTCTTCAAACAATGATTGACCTCTAGGTTGAACATGAATTACTTACCACCAAGGATGAGCATCAAGGTTTTTATAAAGAAATTCTTTTTCAATATGCCTAGGAAGAATATATGGCTCTCTAGTCAATCGCATTATTTTCAAAGAATTAGTCGTTCAAAACCCAGATAATTCCTTTTTCAATGTGGAATTACTACCTTTGTACTCAGCTCAAAACCAATCAACCTTCAAAATAACCTGCCAAAATATAAAAAAAACATAAATTCATTATTATGTACTTAAAAAATAATAAACTCTATCATAAAAAATGAAAACTTTATTTACCCCTTTGAACATATGAAACGATATTTCATAGATACCAACAATGGTTCCTACATATCTAAGTTCCCTATCCACATTACTCTCTTTTGAGCTAGCATGTGATAGTTTCTTGAAAGAAGGCAACTGCTAGAATCCTCTATTTTACATAAAAATCAATAATTTTGATTCAAATATGCTGTCCAAAAGCCCACATATTAGTGAACATTGGAGATTGCAATACAAACAAGATTATTGAAGGGAAACTAATATACATATATGTGAAAAAATAGAACATTTTCAAAATAAAATTACCGTTCTTTGAAAACCTGTCATTAACTCCCTTTGCTCATTTGAGATTCGTTCATTATTTGCATTGGCTTGTTGCATACGAGTATAAAGACAATCCGTGAAATAAGATATATTTCTATTCTCATTATTATAGAGATTATGCGTATATATTTTATTTCTCCAGCTTTTACTTCAGATATTTTGAAGTTCTTGTTCATACTTGCTAACAAATGCTTGCATGCATTCACTATTATATGTTATAAAAGTAAATACATCACTTTTTTCTTGTAATGTAAATTGAAATGGGACTCCCTTACATGATGACTAGCATGTAATGAAGTAATGGTATTGACAACTATGTATCTTGCTACATCTCTACTCATGTATGGTGATTCATGACTATGTTAATGTTCCTAAGATGTGCAATCAATCATTGCACTATTATATCCTCGAATAGTGTTCATTAAACGTGTTATATTTCCATGCATGTAAGGTCTTCCATCAATATATAATCTTTCATTTTCTACATGTGAAATCCCTCTACTAGCAAGAGAAGCTCCATTCAAGCATAATCCATAAGTACTCATGATTTGAACATAACATGTAAGTCAATGCCAATCTCGCCATCCATATATAAGATCACAAAATGACATAAGAATGAATTCTGAGTTCAGAGGCACATACAAATCCTCTACAATAAAGAGACCATGGCGAGCTCTAGTAATAATTGAAGGAGCAATCATATAGCAATTAACCCAAAAGTTAAAAACCTCTTTATCTAAAGGAAGTGGTCCTATACACATGGATACACAAATATACATATTTTAGGTTTAGATCTTTAGGATTAGGGTTTTTATATACATATAATTCAATTAAATTTATATAAAGAAAAAATAAATAAAATATTATGAAAGAAATCTGAATATATAAATAAATATATATATATAAAATACGATAATTATATGGATAGATAAATATGAAAAGAGCTAGTGTTTTAAATAAATAAATAAATTATATATAATTAAATATATAAAACTAGGATTAATTTTAAGGTTTTTTTATCAAAGTAAATATATATACACACACACACATATATACACACACACACATATATATATATACATATACATATATATATAAATATATATATATATATATATATATATATATATATATATATATATATATATATATATATATATATATATATATATATATATATATATATATATATATATATATATATATATATATATATATATATATATACACATGCATACACAAATATACATATTTTAGGTCTAGATCTTTAGGATTAGGGTTTTAAGATATTTACATACATATAATTAAATTAAATTTATATAAAGAAAAAACATAAAAAAATTTTGAATATATAAATAAATAAATATATAGATAATAGGATAATTGTATAGATAAATAAATATGAAAAGAGCTAGTGTTTTAAATAAATCAATTAAATATATACAATTAAATATATAAAAATAAGATTTTAATTATATACGAAATAGACATATATATAATACATATAACACATACACACAAACACACACACACACACACACACATACACACACACACACACACATATATATATATATATATGTATATGTATATATATATATATATATATATATATATATATATATATATATATATATATATATATATATATATATATATATATATATATATATATATATATATATATATATATATATATATAGACACACACACACACACACACACATATATATATATATATATATATATATATATATATATATATATATATATATATATATATATATATATATATATATATATAATAGCATTAGGGTTTTAGGGTTCTTAGACTTTTTATGACATATAGAATATAGTCTTGAGGATTTTTAATATATATAAAAAATATGATTTTAGGATTAGGTCTTTAGGATTAGGGTTTTAGGTTTTTCTAGGTCTTTAGGTCTTTAGGTTTTAGTATTTAGGTATAATTATTTAGGATTATGATTTTTTAGGTTTAATAAAAAAATCAAATGTTCTACAGTGTCCATATTGTATCAGATGGCTAGTTTGGATCTAGAGGAGAGAGTGTCATGTCCTTGCACTCAGTGCAAGTATCAAACTTATTGGAAACGATGGATTTGTACTGCACATGTCAAAGAGTATGGATCCTTTGATAAAGGTCGACTACAAGACCTATGCTACCATTCGCATGGTCCCGAGGTGAGCAGATGGACCCAAATGTCATTCTGGAGTGATTCAAGATATCTTGAAACTATCCTTTAGGAAGTTTGATTTCTTTATTTTTTATGTGAAATGGTTCAAAGTAGTCACCTCTGGAAGAAAGGCAACAGCTAGGCGGGATTAAAGTGGTTTGCTTCAAGTTGACTCCACAAAAATATGGACATATGAAAGAGATACATTTGTACTTCCCAAACACTGTGAGCAAGTTGTTTTTATACCAGATTCGAAAGAACCAGAGTGGCTATTTGTTTTACAAGTTGCCCCACGTAGTAGAAAAGTTTGTGAGAACATAGATGTAGAAGAAAGTCCATCTGTAGTGGACTTTGAGATTCATTCGATAGTCTAGGAGGAAGAGATCATTGTTCGAGAAGAAGAGGTCCTTGAAGAAGACAAAATACAGGATGAAGCAATAGACAATGATCAAGAAGAAACTAGCATACCAAGTGATTTAGAAGTCGTCAATATAGAGATAGATATTCTTTGTGCATTGCATCTCCAAGAGGATGCTAGAATAGAGGAGTTTTAAATCAAACACTTGTATGTACTAATTTTTGTTTATTTTTTTTGCTAGGTTCTTTTGTACACTACCGTTTCTCTATATTACTTTTATTATCGTATGCTAATTATTTTAGTTCTTTTGTTACAGAGCACAATGGGAGATAGTCCTCCAATCACTACACATTCCATGATAGAGGAGCAATTCTTAGAGTTCATCTCTCAAGTACCTCCCACGTATATGGCCGCTACGTTAGAGTCCTGGATCGCTCGTGGTAGCACTCCCCCCGACCTCACTCCTGTCAGCCTCACTCTTGTCGATCTCACTCCTACCAGCCTCACTCCCACCGGTGTCACTCCTGCCAGTGTCACTCCTACGGGTGGTGCTACTCCTACCGGAGGTATGTCTCCTAGGTTTATGACTCCACCACGACCATCTTTTCAACCATCCCCTACTGACTCTAGGAGTAGATATGTGCGTTCGATACCTCAGCGGGATACAAGTGCTGGCCCATCTCGTAGGTCGAGGTCACACTCTAGAGCAGGAGGTTCTAGGAGTGGATCTATAGGTAGGCCTCGAGGAGCTGGTTATTATGGAGGCATTGCAATTGACATTGTATCACCCACTTCTACTCCTAGAACAAGTACCTCAGATGTAGGTATGCCACGTGGTACACCACGTGGAACACCATGTACACCTTGGGGTGCTCATGACCATGATGACTCCAAGGTTTATAGTATCCAAGATGGAGCTCCGTTGATGGATGCGACCCAAAAAGCAATGTGTCAACGTATACGACAGCTTTGCTCCATATAGTTTGGACACTCTATCATGTTGAAATGGAGTGAATAAGATAAAGATCCCAAGAACTATATCACAAAGACGATTTATCAGGAGTTTTTACCACCACATGGGTAGCCTTGTCAGTTCAGAGTGGATTATGCACACCGCACGTGGATTCTGCATATATGGTTAGATGCTGAGGAGTGGGATATGATACACGATGAGCAGTAGCAGACTCCTGACTGATATCACCAGCAGCGAGATGCCACAACCACATGTTTAGATGCAGTTGGACCATCACATTTGAGCAGCGACGGATATGACATGATGCATCATGATTTTGTATGTACCATTTGGTTATTGAATTTGTTTGTGTTAAGCTTGTCATGTATGTTCCTCTAATGTTTTGTATATTTGTTGTAGGAGCTGGCAATGGGTCGTCCTCCAACATGAACGGAGGAGGCTTATGGATATCGTCATGGATTGACTGCACTATTAGAGGACTTGGAGGGACGCGGTGCCATCATTTCATGGGAGCATTTGCGATGAGGTGATTATTTATAAACTTGATTTTTACTTGTTTTTTGTAAAACTCATGTGAATTTATCTCATTTCATGAATGTTCTTTATTGCAGGACTATTGATATGGAACATACTCTACGTGTGTATGGCAGTGGTGCACCAAAATTTTGTATTTGATTCTTATATGGAAATGCTTTTCCACATTTTGAAAAAGCCTCATATATGAAAGTGGTTTGCCACACTCTTGTACATGCTTCATTTATGAAATATATAACTTTTTTGTACATGGTTGATGGTTCATGGTTCATTTTGATTATCTCATTTATGTCCAATATTTTGCTTTATGAAATCATATTTTGGTTGCTATTAGAGTACACATCACATGTAGTCAGTTTTTTTTGGGCAGAGTGTATTGTATTTTGCTAAACAACATCATGGTAATGTTGCTGTAGCAAAAGACAACACACTCTGCCCAAAAGAAAATTTGAAGATATGGTCCTCGGTATAAGTGACGGTACTCCCAGCAGGGTCATCAGAATAAGCATTGGTACACCCAGTGGGCGCAGGTATATGCGACAGTACACCCAGCATAGGCGTCGATATAATCGTTGGTATGAGTGTCCGTAATATCGATGCTCATACCGACAATTATACCGATGCTCATATCGATGAATATACGAGCGCGTTAATTTTGACGTGCATACCGACACCTGCACTGACGTCGGGGCAAAATGTGCCCATTCAATTTCCTCGGTAAAAGCTTTGGTATACGGCCGATCTGTTGGTGTGTTTGTGTGTATGTATGTATGTGTATGTGTACATGTATTTAGTATATATGTGTGTATATTTCTATGTGTGGGTATGTGTATGTGTGTGTATGTATGCATGTGTGAGTGTATGTATGTGTAAGTCTATGTATATGTGTATATGTATGCATGTATGTGTGTGTGGGTATGTGTATGTGTGTGTATGTATGTATGTGTAAGTGTACATATATATGTATGTGTATTTGTGTGTATGTGTGTATGCATGTATGTGTATGTGTGCATGTATTTAGTATGTATGTGTGTATGTATATGTGTGGGTATATGTATGTGTGTGTATGTATGTATGTGTAACTATATGTATGTATGTGTAAGTGTATGTATATATGTATGTGTATGCATGTATGTGTGTATATGTATGTGTATGTGTGGGTATGTATGTACGTGTAAGTGCATGCATATGTGTATGTGTATGCATGTATGTGTGTGTGTATGTATGTATGTGTGTGTGTATGTATGTATGTATGTATAAGTGTACGTATCTATGTGTGAGTGTATGTAAATGTGTATGTGTATGCATGTATGTGTGTGTGTGTATTTTTATGTGTGTGGATATGTATATAGTATGTATGTGTGTGTATGTATATGTGTGGGTATGTGTATGTATGTGTAACTATACGTATGTATGTGTAAGTGTATGTATGTGTGTGTGTATGCATGTTTATAAATTTAAATTTTTTAAACTATTTTGATCATTTTTTTGTTTGAGATTAAAATAACATGAGATATTGTATGGTAGAAAGACATAAGAGAAGATCTAGCATTCCAGCTAAGACATGGTAGTTTTTTCCCAAACAGCTACACCTTCAAGAATCAATTCCTCAACAGAAGGTATACAAATTAATAGTTTATATTAATATGACTAATGATTCTCATATGTTTTATAAATGCTCTACATTTCATCTATGTCTTTTTGTTTCATTAAATAAATGGAGGCTGGTGCAAAGAAGAGAGTTGAGTCAAGTCATACATCACACTTATGCCAAATGAACCATCATGGTTTTGTAGCTACATTTGTAAGTATATGTAATATTGAAACTATATTTTTTATCTTAGTTAAAACACTAATCATTAATTGTTTTTATTTGTTTCAATGCAGCGAAAGGATTCTAGTCAATATCCTACAAAAAAGGGAATCAATATTTCCACACATTGTGGATATCGATGTCTAAGTGAGTACATGCAAGATCATCCAAATGCTTTTGTGAGTATTATTAAATTCCATATAAATATTTTCTTTATTGATATTTAATATGTTTTATTTAATTATGTTTTTTATATGTAATACACAAGTATTATGGAGAGGCAAATATCGAGGAGGTGGAGAGATAGACATAGGTAGGATGATCTCGATCATCACAGAGTGCTCACACCTCTACCCATGGTGCCACTATAGATACATTAGATCATGCGGATGATCATGATGATGAGGATGATCATGATGGTGATCATGATGATGAGGAGTTACATGATGATGTGGATGATCATCATCAGGATCATTGATATATTAAATTGGATATAAGTCCAAATCTAGTGAAAATGTTCTCAAAAAGAAACTTGGCCGTGGTTCTTGCGTCATTTTTCTTGGTTGCTTTGGCTTCAACCCATTTGGTCAGGTAGTCTGTGGCTACAATTATATATTCGGCATGGGATCCTTTCGTCGGTGGGCTAATAGGTCCTATGAAGTCTATTCCCCATTTCGTGAAAGCTCTGGCACTCATCATGGGTCTAAGTGGCATTTCATCTCTCCTAATTGGATATTTGGTCCGTTGGCAAGTATCACACCGTTGCACATATGTCATGGCATCTTGGTGTAAAGTTGGCCACCACATTCCAGCAAAGAGGATCATTTTTGCTGTTTTATCTGCAGAGAAGTGCCCTCCTGTAGCTCCTGTATGAGCCATCTCTAAAACAGAAAGATATTCGTCTTCGTGAATGCACACTCTTAATTGGTTATCTCTCCCTCGTTTAAAAAGTTGTTTTCCTATAATGGCATAATCCTTACTTTGTTCTACAAGTGCACGTTTCCTTGCTGAAGTAGCTCTTTCTGGGTATTCTTGAGTTTTCAAGAACTTTACCAGAGGCATGCTCCATCTTGGTGCTATTGTAGAATAGCATAAAGTAGAGTTCTCATCTGGGATTTTTTCTTGACAGGTTTGACAGGTTGATACATAGTTATGTGCATCTCTTTGCATGGTTGGCCAATATATGCCTAACCTCTTCAGGGTTTGCCACGTTCCATTTGCATTCAAATGAGTTTTCCATTGGTTATGTGCTTTCTGAAGCCACATTTCTTGTTCCTCTTCTTCCACGCATCTCATTAATAATCCACTTGAATCCTGGTGATACAAACTTCCCGCAATGATATGAAGGTTTTTAGTCTTCCAGAGGTCTTGGGTTTGGTTTGGTGTGATCCCATCTTTAGGTCCATGTGTAAGTATAGGGATCAACTTTTCTGCCCATTGAGGACATACTTCCAGGTTAAAAAGGTACGTATCTGGCAGATCATCTGGTACTCCTAAGGGCGGTTCTCCATGGGTCATTCTTGATAAGTGATCTGCTCTTATGTGGGTATTTCCTTTCTTGACTACTACCTCAAAATCAAATTCCATTAGCAATAAAAACCATCGTACTAGTCGTCCTGTATTACAAGGCTTGTTGACTAGGTACAGTAGGGCTTGATGATCAATGAAGAATTTGAATTTGTTTGCCAACAGGTAATGTCTGAACTTTTTGACTGCGTACACCATCCCTAGGCCTTCTCTCTCCGTGGTGGTATAATTGCGTTCTGCTTGATTTAATTGTCTACTAGCATAGGCTATAGGGTGGTCTAATTTTCCTGTATCGGCAGGTTGAGCTAAGATGCAACCAATGGCAAACTTGGAAGCATCCACATGAATATGAAATGGCTTATTCCAGTTAGGTACTCGAAGGATTGGTGCTGAACTCAATCGATTCTTTAACTCATTGAAGGCTCTCTCGCATTCCTCGGTCCAATTAAATAGAGTCAATAATGCATAGAGAGGTCTAGCAATTATGGCGTACATATGTATAAATCTTCGATAGTATCCACAATGTCCCATAAATGCTTGAACTTCCTTAGCCGTCTTTCGTCTTGGTAAATCCAGAATTACTTTAATTTTGTCTTCATCAGTTGAGATTCCATTTTTGGAGACAATATGTCCTAATATTTTCCCTTGTCTAACCATGAAGACACATTTTTCTGGGTTAAGGCATACTCGATATTGTCGACATTTAGCAAAGAACTTTTCTAGCTCGGGGATATGTTCTGATCGTATAGCTGAATAAGTACAAAGATCACCCACGTAGACCTCCATACTTTTTCTTAGGAATTCTTTGAATACATGGCACATCAATCTTTGGAAGGTGGTTGGGGCATTAGTTAGACCAAAAGGCATGACTCTAAAGGCGTATACTCCCCATTCAGTTGCGAACGCTGTTTTATGTTGGTCCTCAGGAGCAATAGCTACCTGATTATACCCTGAAAAGCCATCCAGAAAGCTATAGACTTCCTTTCCTGCCACTCTTTCCAAGAGATGATCTGTAATTGGTAATGGATAACTATCTCTTATAGTCGCAGCATTTACTTTCTTCAAATTGATACACACTCTTAACTTTCCGTTCTTCTTCGGTACAACCACCAAAGGTGACACCCATTCTGTGTGCTCAATTTCGTATATGAATCCAGCATCTAACAATTTGTCTATCTCTTCCTTTATCTTTGCTGAATACACATCATTGTATGTATATGGTCTTTGTTTAGAAGGTTTGGCTTCGGAGGTCATGGGAATTCTATGGGCACAAATAGATGGATCTACTCCCTTCAAGTCCTTATAGGTCCAGGCAAAAACATCCCGATATTCTCGTATGAGGCGTATTAACTCTTGTTCTTCCTCTATGGAGACATCTTGTCCTATGAAAGTACATCGTTCTTCTCCTTCTTCTAACGTTACTACTATCTTCTTGGTTTGTTCTTTATTGTCATATGCTATTCCCGGCTGTGCCTCTCTTTTAGGCATTTGAATAGCAATTTTTCTCTCTTCTACTTCGTATTTCTTGAAGTGAACGGGCACTTCAAACTGATCTTGTGGCTTGTTTTCTTCACCTTCTGGCTCTTTATCTACCTCCAGCTCTTCTTTCTGTGTAGGCTCTGGGTTGTTTTCAATAGCTGTGATGTTTATTTTTTGATCTTCATCCTCAGGTTCCATTGGTTCTGGCTCCATTTCAATGCTCTCATAATCCTCCTTCCATTCTTTCTCTATCACTTCTCCTTCTTCAGCCTCCTGAAGAACTACTACATAGAGACTAACATCATATCCTTCCTCATCAATACATTCATTCATGGTTATCACTTCTTCATTCACGCATACATCAAGGGTCGCTAAAATCTCCATCCAACCATGAGGTTCGAATTCTTCATCTAAAAAGACTTGAGGCATGTATGCTGGATCTTGTATAGACCTAGCTACTCCTTGCCTTTGCTGCCATCCTTTCCTCCTATCCTCTTCTTTTTTGGCAGTTTGGCATATCCATAGATAAGTGTCCTCGTTCATCCAAGATTGGTCACTAGAACTTATGCTATGAATTGAATGATCATCTTCCTCCTTGTGAATTTGATTCCATTGTAAGGGAGGAACATCTTGATATGTATAAGTGTGGAGATTTATTCTCGTGGTTGTTCCTTCATGTTGTAGGTATATAGCATCTTTTCCCCAATCTTGCACAACCTTTAATTGTCTCATGAAAGGTCTCCCCAATATCATTTCATAATTGCTTGGCCTTTCAAATTGGCAAATTGCTAAGGTGTGTTCAAATTCGACTCCGCATGTGGTGAACACTACACGTTCCAATAATCCCAAGGGTCTTTCTGTGTGTCCGTCAGCCATTTGTATTTTCATACGCGTTGGTCTTAAAGCTGGTTTTCCCCATTTCTCCCAGATTTCTCTAGTAGCAATGCCTACACCCGCTCCTGAATCTAAGATGGCTTTGGTAGTATAACCCCTAAAAGTAATTGGAAGGCAGGTGTTTCCTTCATCTCCCTCACTAAAGTCTCCTACCTTATCCACTGGGATCTTTATAGTATTTATTTCATTAGATATCTCTTTTTCTTTCGTTTTGACCTCCAATTGACTGGTCAATTTCTCCTTCAAATGTGGTTTAACCTTCAACAATTCCTCTAATGTTAGTGTACAAGGGATTTTTACTTTTTTAAGATGTTGTATGATGTTCGATGTTTGGACTGATGGGTTTGGTTCTTTTTTCCTTGTTGAGGGGATGCAATACAATTCAGAATTATGTTTGTACTCCCCTTGTGTAATTGGGCAATTCCTTGATTCCATCATCTCCTTCGTCACTAGGATCCATTGGTAAAATTTCTTCTGAATTCAATTCAGGTATTGAACCCTCTATTTCATTTTTTGCTTCTAATTCTTCAAAGGGTGGTTCAATCCCTTCCACTCTCCTCCATCTGTCCTCTTGGACTCTAGCCCATAAATCTTTAGGCCATTCTCCTTCTACTTCGGGAACAACGGATCCTTCCCTTTTTTCCTCACAATAATTGCCATTAAGTGTCTTTCTTACTTCAAGTTTTTCATGGTCATTGGTGTTGATGCACACTTGGAATTCTCTTTCAGGAATTCGGTTCTTGGGCAATGGCAATACAGGTTTCTCTAAAGTCTGTTGAGCAACTTCTATCAATTTTTTGCAGATTTCCAACCTCTCTTTCTCTAGGTCACCTCTAGGGTATTCTCTTTCATGTTGTTCGATGGTCGGTCCGGCTCTTATTCGTGCCTTGTATGCCTGAATCCACATAGCTAATTCTTCAGGCATGGGATCTGCTAAGACTGATCCAACCTCTTCTTTCTTATACTTTTCACTTTTAATTTCTTCTTCCTTTTTCTGTTCCTCTTTTGGATTCTGTTCGTTCTTCTCATTTTCCTTTTTTTGCAGTAATTTCTTTTCTTTTATCCTATCTCTACAGTTCTTCCATCGTTGGGTTCTTTTACTTACCACACTTTTCTCAGGCTCTTCCGAGTCTTCAACTCTCTGTGGTGTGGGTGTATTCGTCGCTATGTCACTCTGATTGTGTTTTTCAGCTTTTTCTGGGATCTCTCTAGCTTTAGCTCTCGTTATCGCTTTCAATGGTACAGTGTATTCCTTATCGCTCCCTGATGACTCGATTACTTCTATCATATTGATTTGCACGTTAGATGTAACCTTATTGGGATTCTTGGGGCAGTCTCTGAAAAGGTGTTCCTTACCACAATCACTACAGTAGCCTTCCCAGACTCGTTGTGGTGGTGGTGGGTTTGGCAATGTGCATTCTTTGATATAGTGATCACCTCCACATCTGTAACATGGTCCTCTGGGTACAAGCGATCTGTTTATGGGTCGGGGTGGTATGGTTGCTCTAGGAGCTATGTACATTAATGACACATAGTCCTGCTCAAAACCATACGAGCTATCTTGTGTTTCTCTGTCATAAGCATATGGGTCGTATGCTTGTCCATATTCTATCAGTGAGCTCTCATAAGAGGGATATGCTCCTTGACTAGGGTCATAAGGCAAGTCATATGGTTCATTACTAGCCAAAGGTGTGGCTGGTACTATAGCTCTCTCGAGGTTTTCTTCAGGTTGAGCTCTCTTGACTGAGACAACGTTCTGGGGATGGGGCGGTTGCTGTCCTAGTACTGGTTGTGGTTGGGTGTATCCTTGATATACATATGGTCGTGGCACTGGTGCCTGCTGGTGATAAGTGGGATATCTGAAGGCTTCGCCTCCTTGATCTCTCTGAGGGTATCCATAAGGTCTCATATATGGCTGTGCTGATCTAGCTTGCCTATTGTAAGGGCAATTCTCTGTACTGTGATTTGTATATTTTTGCTCTACACTGCAATATTGTAGATGTCCTGGGACAGGGGGTCTATTATAAGCATATGCAGGTGGTGGGACTACTCCCCTAGTACACAAGTGAGAAGGATGATCACCTCCGCACTGCATACATCTTCTGAGCATGGGTCCTCTCATAGGGTTATTGGGGTAGTTCCTCTCTCCTTGAACGTTCAACTTCTTTGCCACCAAATCGGCTATTTCCTCTACATTGTTTTTAGGGATTGATGTGCTACTGGCCGAATCTTCACTTTTCAAGCTACCTTGAGGTATTTTCAGGTCCTCTGCTAGGTTGTCTTCTAGATCTATACATTCCTTCATGCATTCTTGCAAAGTCTGAACTCTCTTTACATATACCAATGATCTCAAAGATCCGTTCAACAATCCTTCCAAAAATAATGATACCATTTTATTTTGGGTAGGTCTCTCTTCTACTGGGCATCTGTCTACATACTGCTTGAATCTTCTTGCAGCCAATCTCACTGATTCGGTAGGGACTTGCTTGAAGCTATGGATCAATGATGAAGAATTGTTTTTAATTCCTGACTTAGTGAATTCCTCAATCATTTCTTGGTATACTTGCTCCATGTTTTGAAAAGTGTTAGGGTCCAATGGTTGAAACCATGCTAACGCGGTGTCTGACAAAGTAAGACCAAAGGACTCATATTGAATAAAAAAGTCTTCTACCTGTTCGGCTCTGATTACTTGTTTAAATTCAGCTATATGATTGTAAGGTTCACTAGAGCCATCATAGTGATTTCTCATGCATTTGGCAACTTGAATTGGCCTTAATCTTCTTCCTGCTTCGGGTGGTCTAGGCATTACTGGGAAAATTGGTCTTCCTATTGGTATGCCTGGTCCTCTTACTACCGGCGGTCTGACTGGAGCATGAATTCCTTGTCTTGGGTCAATGGTTGGTTGGGGTTGGTAATTAGGGTTATTTGCAGGCATTGTGAACTGCACAGGTGGTCTGACTGGGATTTGAGTCTGCTGTGTTTGCCCTGACTGTTGATATGAATCATTCCTTGATGTTCCAAGTGGATTTCTTGAAGTAGTGGCTTGGTCCCTAGGGGGAAACACTAGGATATTCTGATATTTCAACTCAGCTCTTTCCGCTTCTGTGAGGGGCCAATATCTTCTCTGATTCTTATCTAGATATGTGATGATGGTGGAGAAATCAGGATCTTGTAACTCATAGATGGTGACTGGATTAGGGGCAGCTTCCCATATTGAAGAATGTGCTCTAAGAAGATGCTCTATCCCATTGATCAAATACACATCCATTAGGGAGTCATCTTGGGGAATCAGGTCTTCTCTCCCAGCCGTAGATCTCCCTCTAGGTGTAGTTACTTGCTCTTCATTCCCTCCTCCATTTAAGTTTGAAGCATTATTTTCTTCACCAATTTCATTAATGTTTTCTGGGTGTTCTGTGACGACATATTGGGTATCTCTTTTGTCCATGTAAAATCCTCCCACATACTTGACTGCTGGTCTAGGCACTATGTAAGCCTCTGATGCTTTCTTTAACCTAGCCACTGATCTGTTTAGACCATCCAAATAAATAGGGATCTCTTTTTGGTTGGTGTTCACATACTCCAATGAGGTCCTGTACTCTCCCTCAATGATCGACATCATGCCAATCATGGGTACTGTGTTCTGCATATCCTCTGAAGCCATGGGAATTTCTTCCTCTGACTCACTAGAGGTCTCCGAATAATGTGAACGGTTACTTTGCTCTGCTACACTACCTACAGAAGAGATTACACTTCTTCGGCTTCCTAGGGTTCTTCCGGATCTCAGGTTCATCCACCTAACAACTCTGATCAGCCCTTGCAACCCTCTAGCCTCTGGGATTCTTCACTAAAGGTCATAATTTCTAGAAGACTTTGGCTAGGAAATGACTGAAAAGGAATTTTCTCCAGATCACGATACTTGACTCCAGATTCCACGATACACGATCTCTAGCCTAAAACGATACACGATCTTTGGGCTCAAATGATACTCGATATTTGATCCCAGACGATACTCGATCTCTGATAAATATCGCGATCTCTGATAAACGATACCGATCGCTTTGAGTGAAACGATACCGATCTCTCGTGCAAACGATACACGACCTATGAACCAAACGATACACGATTGCTGGTGAATATCGCGATCTTTGATCAAAACGATCTTTAGCACAAATGTTGGCTCAAAACGATACACGATACCTGATGGGAACGATACTTGATACTTGGGAGAAAACGATACACGATACTTCCCCTAAACGATACATGACCTTTTGAAGTGGAAACGATCGACGATACCTGAACAACACGATACGCGATCTTTGGTAAGTATCGCGATCTCTGAGAAGCGATACACGATACTTAAGCCAAACGATATACGATCTTTGATCCAGACGATACACGATCTACGATCTTTGGCCAAAACGATACACGATCTATGAACCAAACGATACACGATCGCTGGTGAATATCGCGATCTTTGATCAAAACGATCTCTGGGCCAAACGATACCGATCTCTGATCGAAACGATACCGATAGGAGGGAAATATCGCGATACTCGACCACAGGAGCAAAACGATACTTGCTAAGTATCGCGATACTCGACCGCGGGAGCAAAACGATACTTGATCCTTGGACAATTTTGAAAGAGATTTTTTAAATTTTTCTTCAATAAACTTGTTGTACTAGCTCTCCTACCCTCTCCCCTCTCTCTGCATCAATCAAAACACACCTTTTTTACCCTGTTGGTCCTAAATGATACCTGACGCAGATCGTTTCATACTGAAATTGATTTTTGAGTGATGAAAAAGAACTAGCAATAGAAGGGCTCACCTCTGATGTTCTTTCCCACTCTTTTAGCACCCTCTTTTGCTCTGCCTAGCTCTCTATAGCTCTGAAACGATACTCGACTGTCTCTGCCCACGATACTTGTTCAAAAACACAAGTGATTTGCAAATGACTTTTTTTGGCTTTTATACTTGGGATTTTCTTGCTTTCAAAAAGAAAACTCTACTCTAGTGGCTTGGTCTACTCTCTAACTACTCATACTCTACTCCTTCTACACACTTCCCTAAACTAACAACTCACTACACACACTCCAAGAATGAGAAGTAGCAAATGCGGTTGAAAATGACTTACCAAAGAAGAGAAAATCACCACTCCTCCTCTTACTTCAATGCAAAAAAGCTACTTACCATCACACGAATGCCTCGGTTTGATTCGTCACTCCCCGGCAACGGCGCCAAAAAGTGTGTTGACCTAAGTACCAACTTATGGACTTGAGGAGAAAGAGACTGTACCTCAATCCCCTCTCAAGTGCATATAGTGGGGATACACGCTTTTAATTATCAATCCAAAGAGTATACAAACCTAGCCGAGTGTATGAGGACATGCAATCATGTGATGATCAATGCAAATGAACTACTCAAGAGTGTAAACAAGGCAAAAACTTATCCAAACAAGCTCCAACCGTTGGTCATGGCGTCACGATACTTGGTGCAGCAGCCGTCAGTATTTTGGACTTTTCTCCTAGCTCTGAGCTCCAAATATAGCGAATAGCATATGCATTTCGAAGCTCTCGAGAAGACGCATCCAATGGCAGTAGTTTCACTCAATTTTGACGCTCCTACTTCAAGTTATGAACAAAATACTGAGTCGCGGGAAATACTTTCCTACACTTCAGCACTTTCTACTCTTCGCACACACCTTACCTACAGCAAATAAACACTTTCATGGATAGACAACACTCATAAGCACTCTTTCCAAGCAATACACGTGCATACGAGCTCACAGAGAAGAAGATACAATGTGAAGAAGACACAAATTCGAATTTCTTTGCTCTCTATTCTCACAATGGCAAAAAGTTCTTTACAAAGAGTCACCTTTGACTTATATACTAGTGCCCTAAAAATGGTCCTTTCACACAAGAGACCGGCACTTTATTCACTAAAAGACTAATTTCCTACTATTTTACATGGGTAAATCTCCAATCTTCTGTGGGGATGCATCTAGAGGACTCCTCTAGTGCATTTACAACGGAAAATATATTACAAGAATGATTATGATACAAAAATATGATGTCCAAATCGGAAAAATTTTGGGGCCCGTCTTTTTCTCTGCTTTGTGCTCTTTTTAGCTCTGCAACACTCTCCCCCTCTTCATCTCTGTCGTCCCTTGACAGGCTTTAGCTTTTCATCGGCTGATTGCTTCGTTTCTCCGCACGCTACCCTTGGTCGGTTTTGTCTGTAGTTAAACAGACATGCAGCTTTGATGGTTTGTTCTTGATTCAAGCTCTACTACACTAGAGCCTACTGCATTTGTCTTGCCTGTTTATTTGGGTTGCCACGCACGCCACCAGTGACTAGGAATGTGCTGTTCTTAGTCACCCTCTTAAACTTTTCAGCCTCTGCCCCTTTCTAACTTTTGGTCCTCTGATTTGTCCTGGTTGCACACATCTGACCCTGTTGTATTGCTTTGAGCCTGTTTGCTTTCTTCCACCGTGCAGGACCTGGATGTTTTGCATTGTTGCCTGATGCGTGCCCCTGCGGGGCTCTGTGCAGAGATGGGTGTTGCGCCCCTACGGGGCTTCTTACAGAGATATGTCTTCGGATATTTCTATTTAGTGAAGCTGCTTCTTTTGTTGCCTTCTTCTTTTCTTCTTTTTACTCGACTCTCCCTCAACATCTCCTTTATTGATGATTGCAGCAGATGGACTATCCTATTCTTTATGAAACACAAAGATGAAGTTTTTTCATGTTTCAAAAGATATTTGGCTCTTGTGGAGAATCAAACAGGTAAATCACTAAAAAGGCTAAGGTCAGATGGAGGGGGAGAATACTTCTCCCATGAGTTTGATTATTTTCTTCAAGAAAGAGGAATCAAAAGAGAGGTAACTAGAAGGTACACTCCTGAGCAAAATGGAGTGGCAGAAAGGAGGAATAGGACAATTGTTGAAGCTGCAAAGTCCATGTTAAATGAAAAGCATTTGCCTAATTATCTATGGGTTGAGGCTGTATCTACAGCCACTTACTTGATTAACAGGTTGCCTTCAAAATCCCTTGATGGGATGACTCCATATGAGGCTTGGAATGGAAGAAGACCAAGCTTAGATCATTGTAAAATTTTTGGATGTATTGCTTTTGCTCATGTTCCTTCACAGGTTAGAGGCAAGATGGATCCAAAGGCACAAAGGTGTGTATTTATTGGATATGACAACAATCAAAAGGGCTACAGGTTATACAACCCTACCAACAAAGGATTCTTGGTAAGCAGAGATGTAGTTTTTGATGAAAACAATTCATGGTATGAAGATTCATGCAGGAAGGTCAATTTACCATATAATCTTGAAGAAGATTTTCCAAAGCTTGGTAGAGAACAACCAAAGATTGAAGAACAAGACACCTCGGAGGATGATGAAGAATCTCAGATCGAAAAGATCAAAGCATGGAAGTCTAAAGGTAAAGCAAAATTGCAGGAACTTGGACATGAAGTAGAATCATCACATCATGGCCTAAGAAGATCTATGAGGGAAAAGAAAAAACCAGAAAGGTATGGGTTTGACACCTCATTAGTAACTAAACATTCTATCTACATAGCACAGGACATAAAACAAGAGGAGCCATCATCATTTGAAGAGGCCAAAGCAAAATCAGAATGGAAGCATGCAATGAAGGAAGAGATTGAAGCACTTGAGGAAAACAATACTTGGGATTTGGTGCCCAAGACTTCATCCATGAAGGTAATAGGCTCAAGATGGGTCTATAAACTCAAGAAGAATTCTGATGGTTCCATTAACAGGTATAAGGCAAGGCTTGTAGCAAAAGGCTTTGCACAAACTCAGGGAATTGACTATGAGGAGACCTTCTCTCCTGTGGCAAAGATGCCTACTATTAGGGTTTTGCTTAGTATTGCCTCTTCCAAGAATTGGAAGATACTTCAACTAGATGTAAAGAATGCATTCTTGAATGGTTGGATAACAGAAGAGGTATATATGGCACAACCACCTGGTTTTGAGAATCAAGTTTATCCTGATTATGTATGTAAACTTAACAAAGCATCATATGGTGTTGGAGCTGGAGCTGAAGGATTGACAGGACAAGGAAGCACAAGAAGAGAGTCCGAGAGAAGAGAAGGCCCAAGCAGACAAGGAAGTCAACGAAGACCCGGCAAGTAGGCCAACAATTTTTCAAGAAGAAGCACTTATGAACATTCACGCAGATTTAGCACTAAGGCAACCTTAATCTTTCAAAACCTCTACACACATTAAAAGTGATTATCATCACTAGGCACCATTGTAAATATCATTTCATCTTTTTGTAGCTCCATTTTGTGCAAGCCAAGGAGTCCTTGAGCTTGAGGAGCATTAGAAGTATCTACCTGCCAAATTTCGTATTTTTTAGATATCGTTTGAGCCCTCAAATAAGCCCTGGAACCTAATTTTTAACTAGGCCGGACACTAGGTCTGGACAGGGCCAAAACTTAGCCAAAAACTATAAAAAGAGCTAGAGAGCTCATTTTTGAGGTGAGATTGTAATTGAAACAAACTTGTAAGAGCTTTTGAAAGTAATCTAAAGAACTCCATTGATTCTCTCTTTGTCTTGCCGTGTGTGCGTGTGTGTGTGTATGTGTGTGCATGCTTGTGTGCTTCTCACTCACGCACTTGTGCCGCCACTTGCTCGAGGTCTTCATACCATCCTCACGTCTTCCCGGATTGACATTAAAGGAGGTGCTACTCATCACTGAGCTACACCAAATTTTGGCGCCGTTGCCGGGGATCGAGCTTTGAGGACGAGCGTGTGATGGTAAGACGTAGAGTTGACGCGTTGGAGTTGTAGGTATTTTCTTCACTCTCATTGATTTTCTTTTACTTTCTTCACCATTTTCATCACCATCATCATCATCACCATCTCCCACCTCCATCTCCATCATCGCGACAATTTTCAGTTTTGATCATATCACCATCTCCACCTCATTTCCTCCATTCCACTTGTGAGAGAGAGCGAGAGAGCGATATTGCTTGCACTGTTTTTGCATGTTGTTGTGATTCTTGCAGGTACTGCCATCATCATCATCCCCAGCACGCTGCGCGCAGGTACGAAATTCGACGCAACTGTCTCGCGGTCGCAGGCTTCTGTCGATCGCGACTGACAGAAATTTTTGACTTTTCACAAAAGTGTGTACACCACTAGAACAAGCACAAGGAGCACATTCCAAAACACTAAAAACAGTAGAAAAATTCCGAGGTTTTCTGTCAATCGCGACCGACAGCCTCTGTCAATCGCGACCGACAGACCCTGTCAATCGCGACCGACAGACCCTGTCAATCGCGACCGACAGACCCTGTCAATCGCGACCGACAGACCCTGTCAATCGCGATCGACAGACCTCCACGATCGACTGACTGCCACGTAGGACCCTGTCAATCGCGATTGATACCGTCGATCGCGATCGACAGCCACGACCGACACCTCTGTCAATCGCGATTGACACCGTCGATCGCGATTGACTGAAATTCCACGATTGATTGACTTTTATGCGTAGCCACGTGTCCATCGCGACTGATAGGCCCCCGATTGACTGAAATCTCGGCGAAAAACCCGGAAAACGTGTCGATCGCGATTGATACTATCGATCGCGATTGACAGCCACGATCGACTCTGTCGATCGCGATTGACACCGTCGATCGCGATTGACAGCCCCGACGGACACCTCTGTCAATCGCGATTGACAGACCTGTCGATCGCGATTGACAGGCTTTTCGACCAAAAAAATTAGGGTTTTTTATTTCAAAATTTGGGGCAATTTTGGGGGCACAATAGTCAATCCATTAGCATTTTTGAGGTTCCTACACTTGTGAATTGGGAGAAAACTCTAGGATCTGTCAGCCAGTTTGAATCCTGTTTTAACCCCCTAAACCCTGAACAGTCATAACTTTTCCATATGAAATCCATTTTTTGAGCTCTTGGGCTTGTCGGAAAGCTCGTGACATATACTACAAGCCCTCAACTGTTTTTTATAAAGATAATGCGTTGATTTTCAGATAGTGTGAATTGAAGTTGACCATATCAAGGGGGATCAAAGTCAGGGGTTCTTAGGATTGCTTTCTTGAAAATCACTATACAAGTTTGTGTTTGTGCTACCTGAATGAAAATCATTGGTTCTGTCTTTGGAGTTTAAGTCTTGAGCTAACTTTGGAACTCTTACAGGTCTATTGAGAGCATCGCAAGGCGTTTTGAGCAAGTGTAAGTGCAAGCTTGGGAACACACTTCCTGGGCATTCAAAGGCAACCAAGCAGGAAACAAAAAGGTTGGAAATTCTCAACTCCCCTTGTCAATCCCTAGCTTAAGCTAAGAACGATTAGAGGTAGGAGTAAGCCAGGGCGACGGTAGGCAATTATCAAGTTGAAGACTACCTAGAAACTCAAGTTCAAGATAAAAACATAATCTCTGTACTGTCGATAACCTTAAGGTAAAGAACCTAACCGGGAACGATCAACCTGAAAGTGCGCAGAACATTCAAGTATTCCTGACGACGAAATATCAGACGAGACCTTAAACACGAGAAATAACTAAAAAGAATCAAGTGACTGATACCAATTGATCGGCAACGAGGTTGTACTCTGGGCAAAAAATTGGGTTAATCAGTTAGGCATATGAACCTTAGATCAGGACGACACCTAGCAAGAGAGAGACAAAGCCTTAGGTCTTCAGAGGCTAGTGTCAATCATACTGCAAGGTCTTGGGCCCAGCAGTTGAGTCACCACTCTCATTACCCTAGCTCGGATACCAGTGAATCAGGGATGTCTCAAGGCATGGACAGACCTACGGGAAGTTCAGGTGTGCCTTACCTGTACAGGGTAGAAGGCCCTTACAAAACGCAGCTAGAGTACCTTAGGACCAACCGATTAGGTGCTAGCATCTATGAGGACGGCCTAGGAAGATCCGTGGTCCAGATTAGAAATCCTGATCAATCCATTGGACTAGAGCACCCAGCTGTCAAGTTCGAAAACGGTGCATACCTGGACAAAGAAGGAACTATATATGTAGTCACTAGTCACCCGGATAGGACAGATGAATTTGGTAATGTAATCTCAGAAGCGGACTTAGGTGACCTGGAACAAGGGAACATGGGTGCGGAACCTAGAACCCCTCGAGGTAAATCGGTTCTCACTAGGATTATCACGCCTGAGTGGGTCCCCCAAGACAACAAGAGCATAGAGTTGCTCCTCAATCGAGAAACTGATGAAGCCTTTTGGAGGTATAAATCCAATCAGCCAACTGATATAGGAAATATCATGATCTATGAGTTCAAGGATCCGGATAGCCCAGGCAGAGTGACCTACTTAGATCATGCTTCAGAACGGATCTTTGTGGTGACAGAAAATGATAGGCATGCTTACACTTGGAAGGGTGAATTTATTTTCCCTCAACCAAGATCAAATGTATCCTATGGTCACCCTGGGGCTGGAACTTCCCAAGCTCATGGTATGCAAAGAGACAGAAGTAAAGATAGACCAGAAGTAAGTTTTGCCAATCCAGTGGGCAGAGAAAGAACGAGAACGGAGACGAATAGGGTAGAACCTGAGATGCTTAGAGCTCACAGGAACCAAAGAAACGTGGATGGATTTCCTCTGCCGAGACCTAGAGAGCACGCAAGAACTTTGAGACCGACCCAGCTAGTTAAGTCCATGAAGAATTACTTTGATGGCACCGGAGATCCCTATGATCATGTGGCGGAGTTCAAGAAAGTCTTGAGAGCTGAACAAGTGGAAGATCTATTCACGCAGTACAATGCCTTCGGTCTAACCCTTAGGAACACAGCACTTACATGGTTTCAACCATTAGATGAGCGTTAGTTCAGGAGCATAGACCAACTCCTAGAGGCATTCATTGTAGAGTTCTCTAAGAGCGGCATAAGACATAATACATCCTCATTGATTCACAGCTTCAAACAGACCCCCCAAGAGACTGTCAGATTGGCCGGAAGGAGATTTAGACAATATCTTGAAAGGTGCCCTATTTCGGAGCTACCCACATCCGCTAAACAAGTAGCCTTATTCCTTGATGGATTGTTGAGTACGAAATTGAGATCCTATGTGTATCTGAAGGACCCTAGGACTATAGAAGAGTGTGTACGCATGTGCATTGACATTGAAGATAACCTAGGGGAAGAACTAGAGCTTTCCAAAATCTACAAAGATTCAGATAGTGCTTCTAGTCACTCTTCCACGCAATCCACATCAATTGAGGAACTTGCCGAAAAAGTAGCTCAGAAATTAGGTGTAACTAGCAAACAAATCCCAAGGTTTGCCCCAGCGAAGAGGTGCTATACATGCGGTGGCGACCACATGGCAAACGTGTGCCCCATTATGGCTCAACCCCAGGTCAATCCAAATAGCCAATATTGCACCATAGAACGGAAGTACACAAACCACACTGCACAAGATTGCCCATACAACAAGCAGGCTGTTAGGCAACCCTACCCTCAGCCCTACCAACAAGGCAGATACCAGAACCAGTACCCTCCACCACCACAATATGCTAGACCCCAACAAACCTACCAACCACAATATCAGGCCCAACAGAGACCCCAACCGGTGCTAGCTCAACAGCCTCCAAACCCCGCTAACGTGATTCCAGTAAAGTATGCTGTGGCAGAAGAAAACCTGAATAGGGCCATAGTACCAGTAACCCCATTGATCTCAGAAAGTGACCCGAGTGACCATAGCTTTGATTCTACACATGTCGATAGTCCCCAAGCTTACTACATGCAGTCTCCGGAACATGGTGAGTCATACTATAGTGAAGAACCAAGTGAACCTAGTTGGGAATCGGATTACACGAACGTCATGTATGCAAACCCCAACCCTAGGCCTCAACCTAGGCAGGTACGACCACCCTTTCCTAGAGGACCATGCTACCGATGTCAGGGGGATCACTTCATTCATGATTGTCCCTTACCTGCACCTACACAAAATCAGTCCGTGACGATCCAAGGCTTTTGCCAAGATTGTGGAAAAGAGCATCTCTTACGAGATTGCCCAAAGAACCCCAATAACATGCCAAAAATCACTCCTATCAATGTGATTGGGTTGGTTGTGGATGCCTCAGGAAGTGTCACTTCCACTGCACCAGTGCAGGTTGTTACTAGAGCTCAGGCATTGCAGCAAAACCAAGAGGCAAGCCAGGAAAAGGGCCCAGAGGCTAGTGAAACCGAGAGCGTAACAAAGAAAAGAACTAGAGCATGGAAAGATAGTCGAGAAAGAATGAAAAGACAATGGGCAAAAAAGATAAACGAACTTGAAGAAAGCATAAGAGAAACCAAAGCGAGGATAACTGAACTCACAGCTCCAACTCCCTCTCACATTACCCCGCCTCCACCACTCCCACCTCCATCCAACCCACCACTTTCCCCACCGCCTCATCAAATCCCACCACCCCCTAGAGTAGGATCAGTCCTAGCTGATCCCACTCCCGAAGACCTTAATATGATGCTGAAAGCTTATCAGGCCAGAATCCAAGAAGGGCCAAACGTAACTGATCATGAAAAATGCTACCCTAGAGCCGAGCTAGAGCTTGAACGAACCAAAATTTGTGCCAAAATGGTGGAATTGGCTCAGACCATGTTTGAAGCCAGTCGCCTATTTAACATTTCTAGTTCAGCTAAGACGCAGTTACACTTTGATGGACTGCTGGAAAGAATAGAGAAGTTAATTGCACAATCAGAGAAGGAACCTGCCCCTCAAAGAAAGGAAAGGGCAAGAGAACGGATAAGCCAGCCTCTTCAGGAAGCCCATGTGCCTCCTCAAGAAGCTTATCTTCCCCCCCAAAAGTCACATGAGCCTCCCCCGAAAGCTTATGTACCTCCACAGGTGACCCACATTCCTTCTCAGGGAGCGTATGAGCTTGCTCGGAAGAGTAATAGAATAAGTAATCCTCTCCAAGAAGCTTGTGCTCCAGCCATCTATGGGAACGAGGAGAGAGCCAACGATAGAATAAGCCCTCCTTCCCAGGTTGCTTATGTGCCTAATTCTACGGAGCCAGACACTTCCTCTTCTATGAATCGGTTTGCACCAGACTTCCTACGAGAGATTCAAGAAGACAAATGGGATAACGAAAGTGAGGTCGCCCCTCCATTTGAACTTGTGGACGATGCACACGACCAATTCCCACAAGACATCCCATCCATTTACGGGGAACATGAGAGTACTCAGTCTCATGAGAGATTGGACTTTGAGTCTAATTCCATACAGGAGCTACCCCACTTCACAGGCCCATGGGAAGCAAAGTCCACATGTATGAGAGCACCCACAGTCATGGTAAGGAACGACGATTCAGTCATACCTAGGAACACGGAGATAGTAAAGAACACCAAAGTGCAGCGCAATCTCACTTTGGAAGAACTGCCCAAGGATAGACCAGAAGCGCGGCAATATATAGCTAGTCAAGTAACTGAAATTGCAAAACCACGTTCCCGGGTAGGATCCCATAGGACAGTGCCAGAAATTCCCTTGGATAAGATAGGAGATATGTGTGAAGGTGAAGAAGGGAACACCTATCTTCCCATTACCTACCAGGACTACACCACTAAGGCAATTTTGGACTCAGGTGCAGGAGTTGCAATTGCCACCACTTCCCTTTGGAAGCATTGGGGCAAGCCGGCACTCAGGCCAACGAGAATGAAATTGCAAATGGCCGATGGTCACATAGAGAGACCCCTAGGATTGCTAGAAGGAATAACTCTCACCACTTGTGGTGTCGAGTTTGAGCATAGTTTTGCTATATGTGACTTCAGCAAAAATCATGCCTATGAGATGATTTTGGGAAGACCATTCATGCGACAGTTGCAAGTGGTACAGGATTGGGGAACCAATTCTTTGTATCTGCAACACTTGGGTGTTACAACCAAAGTCAATCTCAAGGATTATTCTCATAGAGATGTCCCTCCTATCCAATGGAATCCCATCCATAGAGCCAAAGACGATACGGAATCGGTGCATTCCATAGGGTCTGGTTCCTCATGGATGCATGAAGACACCCACCTATGGATGTGCAAGGTAGCAGTAGAAGAAGAGAAGAGAGAGAAAGCCAGAGAGGTAGGTGCGAAAGAAACCCATAGATCAATCCAAGACCCAGCCTATGCACCTGTAGTTTTTCCAGACGAAGAATTTGAACCTCACGGTTGGGCAGAAATCTTAGCAACAATGGACGTAGCCATCAACGAAGAACAATGGACACCTCACTGTGATGAGGATGGCTATGATATTTCAGTCTTCTCCATAGAGCCAATCATGGGAGAGGCAGTTCTAGAAGAATGCAAACCTAGCCCTGATGCATTTGAGGATGCAAGTGATTCCGATCTCGAGTCTATCATTATGGACCCACCATTTGCATCAGATGAAGATTCCATGAAGTAGAATTTCAACCCCAGAGGCATGGTGAGCTTACAAATGATGTAAGATTAGCAACACATGTGAGCCCAAAGGAAGAAGGAAAGAAACGAAAGAAGAAAGAAGTCTCACCAGAGGAGGAAGAATTTTTGTTTGAGGTCCCAGAAAATTTTAAGAAGTATGAGATAGATGACAGGAGAGTCATGATAAGAATGCCTAAACGAGAGGCACAATCAGGAGAGGCCTATGATAACAAAGAAACCACCAAGAAAATAGTAGTGGCCATAGAAGAAGGAGAGGAGAGATGCACGTATATAGGCCATGACCTGACAGAAGAAGAAGAGCATGAATTGATTGCCTTGCTAAGAGAATACAGAGATGTATTCGCTTGGAGTTACAAGGATTTGAAAGGGGTTGACCCGGACATATGCTCACACACTATTCCCATGACTTCAGACGCCAAACCCTCTAAGCAAAAGCCTTATACATATAACGATAATTACGCTGCTAAGATCAAGGAAGAGATAGATAGATTGGTCGAAGCTGGATTTATCTATGAAATTGAGCACACCGAATGGGTATCCCCCATCGTTGTGGTGCCCAAGAAGAATGGCAAACTGCGTGTGTGCATTAACTTGAAAAAGGTTAATGCCGCCACGATTCGAGATAACTATCCGCTTCCCATCACAGAACATCTCTTAGAAAGAGTGGCAGGCAAGGAAGTGTACAACTTCCTCGATGGATTTTCGGGCTACAATCAAGTAGCCATAGCTCCAGAGGATCAGCATAAGACAGCCTTTGCCACAGAATGGGGCATTTTTGCTTTTAGAGTAATGCCATTTGGGCTTACCAATGCACCAGCTACCTTCCAAAGGCTGATGTGCCATGTGTTTAAGGAGTTCCTGAGGAAGAGTTTAGAAGTCTATGTTGATGATCTTTGTGCTCATTCCAATGTTAGACAAACTCATATTCCTGAACTCAGACAAATCTTTGACAAATGTAGAGAATATCAAGTCTGCCTGAACCCAGAAAAGTGTGTTTATGGTAAGGCAAGGTAAGATTCTAGGACACATAGTGTCAAAGAATGGCATATCTACCGACGAAGAAAAAGTGAGAGCCATAGCAGAGCTACCTAGGCCAAAGAGTGTCAAGGAAGTACAAGCTTTCATGGGGCATTGTGGTTATTATCGACGATTTATACACATGTATGCTGTCATTGCAAAGCCCATGTACGGACTTCTGACAAACTTTGAGTGGACGGATGAATGTGAGACTTCCTTCCAAGAGCTTAAACGAAGATTATGTTCAGCACCAATCTTGACCACACCAGATTGGAATAAGCCATTCCATGTTCATGTGGATGCATCCAATTATGCTATTGGATGTGTGCTTGCACAACCCACTGGTGAAGGTAATATGGATCTTCCAATTGCCTATGCCAGTAGACAATTGAATGCGGCTGAACGGAATTACACCACTACAGAGCGCGAAGGATTAGGCATGGTATATGCAGTCAAGAAATTTAGACACTATTTGCTTGCAAATAAGTTTAAATTTTTTACTGATCATCAGGCACTGTTATATCTTGTAAACAAGCCATGCAATACAGGAAGATTAGTAAGATGGTTTCTCTTGCTAATGGAATATGATTTTGAGGTTGTGGTAAGAAAGGGTAGGACTCACGTGAGAGCTGATCATCTTTCTAGGCTTACATCAGGAGAAGCCCCACAAGGAGTGTCAGATGACCTTCCTGATGCTTACTTGTTTAATTTGGAAGTTATACCGCAGTGGGCTAAGCCATTGGTACCAGTGTTGACCTACGGGCCTAATCATCCAGTCGTAAACACACGGAATAGAGAGGTTGTAAAAGCCCAGAAGTACCACATCATGGCAGGAAGCATGTACAAGCACACAGATCAAGGGATCTTGGCTTGTTGCGTAGAAGAGGATGAGTACGCTAAATGGTTGCAATTAGCACATGTAGGTGCATTAGAGCAACACCATTCAAAGCAACGAACTTTACAGACCCTCAAGAGACTCGGAGTACATTGGCCAACTATGGAAGCTGATGTCCAAAAGTTGTGTAAGGAATGCCCAATCTGTTGCACTAAGCCACCTGTGGAACACGCCACTCTTTATCAAGTATCCATTGTACCAGATTGGAGCGAACCACTAGTATCATTCCTGAGGTCAAACACATTCCCTCCAGACATGACTCTGGCTAGGAAAAGGAATTTAGAACAAGAAGCCTTGGATTACTCACTCATTGGTGATAATCTATACAAACGCGGTAAGGATGGTTACCTGAGACTGTGTGTCCATGAGAGCGAATATCTTAAGATCTTAGAAACTGCTCACCAAGGTGTAGCAGGAGGACACTTTGGACCAGATCGGGTGATCAAAGCAATTCTATTTGCGGGTTTCTGGTGGCCTACCCTTCACATGGATGCACATACCTATGTGAAACGGTGTGATGTCCGTCAAAGGACTCAGTATCCTATACGCAAAGATGAGATGCCACTGAAACCTATGATGGGTGGACGTGCATTCTCTAAGTGGGGAATAGACTTCGTAGGTCCTATTAATCCCCCAGCTAAGGGTTCTCATGCGGAATACATCATTGTTGCGACAGATTATCTCACCAAGTGGGTAGAGGTAAAGGCTACGACAAAGAACGATGCTCAAACAACTGCCAAATTCTTGTTTGAGAATGTATTCACGAGATACGGGCTACCTATAGAGCTTGTAAGTGATAGAGGAACTCATTTCTTAAATGAAGTGATTGAAAATCTACTCCAAGAATTCTTGGTAATACACAAGAAGTCTGCCCCCTATCACCCTCAAGCTAATGGGCAAGCTGAGAGCACTAATAAGATCTTATGCAATGTACTAACGAAATTAGTGAACACTAAACGCTCTGATTGGGACAAACAGCTACACCATGCTGTTTGGGCATACCGAGTTGCCTACAAAACGGTACTCCAAGCCACCCCCTTTCAGATGGTATTTGGCCAAAACGCTGTGCTACCCTTGGACTTCCTGATTCCTACATTGAGAGTAGCACAAGAGCACGAATGGACAGGTCATGAGCTCTCCTCTAGGATCTTTGACCTTGAACGATTAGGAGAAACAAGACTGAGAGCCGCTGCAGGGATATATGCAGCCAAGAAGAGACAGAAGGCATACTTTGATGCCCACGTGAAGGATAAAGGCTTGAAAGCAGGAGATCTAGTCTTAGTCTATACACTGAAACAACACGCGAGGAAGCTAGAAAAGAGAGGCTACGGACCTATGATCATCAATAGGATCTCCACGAGCGGAGCAGTGCAACTAGCCACGTTAGAGGGTGATGTTCTCCCAAACTATATTAGCGGTTGCAGAATCAAGTTGTATCAGGAACCCCTCACGGAGGAAATGCTCAGCCGACTCAACACTGCTAAGAAACGCAAAGAGGAAGAAAAGCGAGTCCGAGAAGAAGCTCAAGCAGAGGCTTTAGAACGCATCAGAAGGATGAAGTTACGAAGACAAGGCCGAGATCAGACCAGAATAGTTGACCATGCAGATCAAGGATATCCCATGGCCATGTGTGAAGTTGCAGGAACAAGCTCGCATAGAATAATTGATAGACGTCCTTTCATAACCATAGATATAGGACAAGGAAAGAGTGCAAGGACCGTAAGAGCCTTGATTGACTCAGGTGCAGCCACTAGTGCTGTTAGAGTGTCTTACTGCCAAGAATTACAGTTGACTGTCAATCCTGTGGAAGCATATCTCATAGGATTGGGAGGCGTGGAAACCCCTTGCATGGGCGAGGTGGAACTTCCCCTCTACATTCACGATGAGGCAATGACAGTTAAAGTACTAGTGTGTCAAGATGAGGATCTCACGGAGCCTCTCGTCTTGGGTCAAGATTGGATCTATGACCAAGCGGTCAATCTAAACCTAAGAAGTGGACTTCTCCAGGTTTGGGTCAATCATAGTCGAGTTACAGTAGAATTAGACAATGGAGCACTCAAGGAACTAGGAAAGGCACAGACTCCTGGTCCTTCCAGGGGTACACATGAAGATGACCATGCTGTTCTTGTTCAAAACCCTGTGCTGCAAAGGAATGATATTTGCAAAAAAGGAGTCAGGGATGCAACGGAACTCCCTTCTTTTCCACAGGCCAGAAGAAGGCAGCAACCAAAGGTGGATCAAAGGTAGAAGAAGCAGAGTACTACCTATGTCCGAGATCAAAAGTACCTGCGCAGCAGAATGTCCCAGAAAATAAACCAGGTGTGGGTGCGGAAAGGCGAACAACCGGTTGCACCACCGTCAACTACACGGGCAAAGCCTCTTATTAGTAACCAACAACACCACGCTAATAAGAAGTCTTTCAGAAATTTTTCTGCTAAAGTAAAATCTATTTGGGTGCCCAAGAAGTCGATGAAGGCAAGCCCACAATCAAGACAAATTTGGGTGCCTAAGGCTTGCTTGAAGGCACAAGTAGCTACGCCAAGGCCACAACCTATGCAGCATGACGCAGCTACGCATACTGCCAGTGTTCACCCGTTCTCAACACTCAAGAACACACCAAGACCCAAAAGCGCGCATGTAATCAATTGTAAATGGATCCCTAAAAAGCCTCATTTTCAAACCGCACCACCGAGAAAGCTCTCTAGAGTCTCTACGAAACCGAAAGCAAAGCCCATCCACTGCATTTGGCAGCCTAAGAACTGGAATAAACCCCCCGACCCCAATTTGTAAATTCATCCCCACTTGCTAACTTCATTAGTCTCCTAGGATTACCCAAGCGTTAACCACACACACGTGCACCGAACACTTACTAACCCATTATTCGCTCCCGACCCTCATGTTAATATTGTGATGGGAACAACGGTCCTCACTTGTCCTGTACAATATTAACACCTGCTTGTATATTCTCACAGAGACAGACAGGAAGAAGTAAAATGGCTGATACAGTAGGAACTAGCTCCCAGGCCGGCTCCAGCCCACAAGTGGCGGATATCGAAAGTCTTCCAGTCGAGGAGGAGTTAAAGGAAAGACCAGCGGCATTACGGGCATTGCACGCAATACCAATTCAGAATCCCCCGCAGGGACACACAATGCCGGTGGGCAAAGCCTCACATTGGTTCAGTGACGTTGCTGGCCCCCTGGGTGAAGGCACGTATATGTGGGAGTCCGAAGTCGAATTCAATGGACGATGGGGCCGATACCATTTCTTTACCAGGGAATTTGAAAGACTACAAAATAACGAAGGACTGAAGCCGATCTGGAAGAAGGCAGGGCTTTATGACTACTTCAAGTCCCAACTACCAAAGCCAGATTTCCTCAGATGCTCATATCTAATTAGTACCCTCACCCCCAGCAAAGACAAAAAAGGATACAGCTCCTTTGTGCTCCCATCACTCACAAGGGGCAACGAGCTGAAGCGTTTCCGCTTAACTATCAATCTAGTAAGAGAAGCACTCGACATGCAAGGAATGCACATTCCAACAGAGAAAGAGACAATGGTTCCAGACAACATGAAGAACAGGAATCTGACGAAGCTGAAGGACATGGTTGCTATGACACCCACGATCGCCATCCACTTACGTATGGTCATGCAACATTTCGCCTTCCCCGCGCAGGATAGGTTTACAATGCCTCCCAAAAAGATCTGGTTTAGCCTCTACCTGGCGGATGCTTTTGAGTTGACCATCAATATGCCCCACTGGATCATTGATCAGATTCATATGGCCCATCAGAGATGGTATAAAAAGCAACGATCTGTATTGTATGGTTGCTGTGCACTCACAAGAATTGTATACAGATGTCTTGCCTATGATGTACCGGTGCAAAGGGCTCTGATCTGGTCCAGAGCTCAGGAATTTCAACGCAGATTGTCAGCTGTAGGGCCTCCCTCAAAGAAGATGCGAGGCACCGTTCAGATGCCTTGTGCACAAGCTCGCGGGGCAACTCTGACGCCTGAGACAACCCCAAGACTCCCCCGACGAGTGCAACCGTTTACTATCAGGCTACCCAGGCACAGCACAGATGGCCCCAATCTTGTATTTCCACCAGTACCGACTGATCTGGAGTTCCCGCATGGGTTCACTCTAGAGGACTTAACTGACGAAGAAGTTGCAAGAATCATAGAAGCTGTAAATGCAGAAGTTGAAGAAGAGCAAGCTAGTGGACAGCAAACGGCCCCAGATCAAGCACAGCCCAGCCAACCAGACGTAGTCAATGTGGACACTGAAGAAGAAGCTCATGGGGAGACACAGGGCAGACACTCAGAAGCAGAAGAACAAGAGTATGATCCAGAAGCCCTACAAGTACTGGAAGGTGCCCCCGCCTACACTAGCGCATTAAAGAAGCTTTACGATACCATGAACCGAGTTCAAGAGCAAGATAGGCTCTCATTAGCTGTGGGTAAAGCTCTCATGAACCAGATTCTGGAGGAGGAAGGTGTGGACGAGCAGTACCGTGCCACCTTGGAAATGATATCAGATGCTTTAGGAGTACCAGAAACGGTGCATACCGCACTAGTGCACTCACGAAGAACAGAAAGAAGATATGGAAGACGCCCCCCACGAACGGGAAAACAAATGAACGTATTAGGATCAGGACCACAAGGCACACCCACAACCACTGGCACGGCACACACAGTTCACGACACCGAGGAAGCCCACACAGCGAGTGCACCCCCATCACCTCCCTTGCCACCTTCTCCCCCACATCGACCTCACTCACCTCCCTCTACCACTGTAACCTCCACTGTCACCACCTCTGAAACCACTACACACACCAACGCACAAACCATCAGCCAACCCACACACTCTACTCCCACTGAAAACATAAGTCTAACTACAGCCACGGTACACCTCACCACCCCGAGCACACTTCCTAGAAGTTCACAATTACACACACCTCTATACACATTCACAACCCTCACCGCTACCACAATCCCCATATTCACAGTCACTCCCACCACGAACCCCACTTTCATGGAGGTATCACCCACCTCTGCACCTCTCCCATCCCCCATTTACCCACAATCTCCGATTCCCCCACCTCCCCCCTCACCCGTCCCCAGTACTGCATTCACAACCCCCTTTCCCTTTCCCTACCCCTCTGCATTCAATACTATTCCTCTCGGTAACCTATTTAATAATATGCATCAATGCATGGCCCAACTCCAGCAACATTACCAACACTTGGACGACCAACATACAAGGCTCTTCCAACGCCACGAGGATCTCCAAGCAAGATGTAGGGATCTTGAAGAGCAGAAGCAGCAATTAGAATAGCAGCACGTGACATTACAGGAGCAATACGCACAATTAGAAGCCAACCCACCTCAAACAGATGATGAAGAACGACGACATATGGATGAGCTGCTCCATTCTCAGATCACGGAAAACCTGAAACTTCGACGGAATTTAGGCCTCCTCCGCAAGCATATGTCTACAGCGCTAGAGGAGAATAAAAGATTACAGAAACAGAACGAAGAAAATCTGGAGGCGGCCATGGAGGGTTCCCCCCAAGAGATTGACCCAGAACGATTCAAGGCAATTCCCTCTGAGAATATGCAGGTGGTGTTAGAAACTCATGCAGATCTAATGGAGGCCCATGCCGTTTTAGAAAAAGAGAGAGACGAGTTACGAAGACAGTTGGCCACCCGACAGACAGAACCCAGTCCGAATATAGCAGAAGAAACAGCTGAAGAAGTTACTAAACTCCGGGCTGAACTTGAGGAATTATGTAGCAAGGTTATGCAATATGAGCGTCAGCCCTCCCCTCTGGTAGACCCCGAGCCTTATGATCTGGTGCCAATTGAGGTAGAAGAAACATTTGAGGATCCCTATGTACCAATGCCAACACCAGGCGGTAAGCGCACAGAACAGGGCATGGACACGATTGAGATTGAGGCACCGGAATGGATGCAAAAGTTAGAGAAAGTCGCCACGACACATGACGACAGGGTGGCAGTCCAAATCGCCTTGATGTCAAAATTGGAGGAGGTGGTCATAAAATCTGATTATTTTCAGAATCTTTCACACCATAGGTGGATCGGCCCATCGGATGATCTGTATGTACCTTTTTGCGTGCTAATGGCAGATTATAATGCGGAGATCAAGCGCCACACCTCAAGGGAACCCACCTCTGCCACCCAATTTGCCCCCGATGACATCCCAAAGAGTGCCAAGCAAGGACATATCCGCCAACCAACATGGAGAATTCGACTGCTCGAAACCTATCCGGAAATGGTAAGAACATGGAACAACATGCCATTGTACATCAAATACAATCCATGTTATTGCCCTGTGTTTCGAAGGAGATCCTGGCCGGAGTACACACATACAGTGCTGACGATTAAAGGATGCGAGAAGTGGCTAAATTACGTGTACTTTGCACCCCCTAAAGGCGCACCCACAATTGGCTATATGATTTCAACGATCCGGCATTGGGGGGTCCGTTTCAAGAATGTTCCTGATATCATGACTCAGATGTGCCTGAAAATTTTCGAACTTATGCTGGTCACCTTTAGGACCTTCAAAAATGTCAAGGAACCGCATCTCTCAGCACTAGGATTTAATGAAGGGAACCAGGACCTTGTATACGACATGAGCACGACTCCATCGATCAATGTTGTGTATGCATGGCACGCTCGCATCAAATATCTACCGGCCTGCTTCAAACAAACGTTTGAAGAGATGTTTGTCACGGGATTCTGGGAATATCATTCCGAGATATTCATTCCCAGACCATCCCATCTCTTGCAGTTGTTTGCAGTAGAACAAGCTCTCCACTCCGAAAAGCTACGTATGCCCCATCCAGAGGTTCCTGGGCCGGTAGACTGGGATGCTCTTCTGACAGACTTGGCCAAGGGGTTGCGAATTGCTGAACATCATTTAGCGCAGGACGTCGTCGAGTACTATATCTAGAAACCCTCTCAACAAGGGTCTGTCAGGGACGACAGACGCGAGAGAGGGGGGGGTGTTGGAGCTGGAGCTGAAGGATTGACAGGACAAGGAAGCACAAGAAGAGAGTCCGAGAGAAGAGAAGGCCCAAGTAGACAAGGAAGTCAACGAAGACCCGGCAAGTAGGCCAACAATTTTTCAAGAAGAAGCACTTATGAACATTCACGCAGATTTAGCACTAAGGCAACCTTAATCTTTCAAAACCTCTACACACATTAAAAGTGATTATCATCACTAGGCACCATTGTAAATATCATTTCATCTTTTTGTAGCTCCATTTTGTGCAAGCCAAGGAGTCCTTGAGCTTGAGGAGCATTAGAAGTATCTACCTGCCAAATTTCGTATTTTTTAGATATCGTTTGAGCCCTCAAATAAGCCCTGGAACCTAATTTTTAACTAGGCCGGACACTAGGTCTGGACAGGGCCAAAACTTAGCCAAAAACTATAAAAAGAGCTAGAGAGCTCATTTTTGAGGTGAGATTGTAATTGAAACAAACTTGTAAGAGCTTTTGAAAGTAATCTAAAGAACTCCATTGATTCTCTCTTTGTCTTGCCGTGTGTGCGCGTGTGTGTGTATGTGTGTGCATGCTTGTGTGCTTCTCACTCACGCACTTGTGCCGCCACTTGCTCGAGGTCTTCATACCATCCTCACGTCTTCCCGGATTGACATTAAAGGAGGTGCTACTCATCACTGAGCTACATATGGTCTCAAGCAAGCCCCAAGAGCTTGGAATTTCAGGCTTGTTTCATTCTTGCAGGACAAAGGCTTTCAACCAAGCAAGGCAGATCCTTCACTCTTTATTAAAAAGATTAATTCTGAGATCATCTACTTATGTGTATATGTAGATGATATTATATTGACAGGAAATGATGGAGATGGTATGAAGAAGATCAAAGATCAGATGAGAGAAGAGTTCAAAATAAGTGATTTGGGTTCACTTACCTACTTCCTAGGTTTGGAAGTTGTCTACAAAGATCATGGTTTGTTTCTCACTCAAAGAAAGTACATTAAGGACATGTTGGCAAAATTCAAGATGCAAGATTGTAAGATTGCAGGTACTCCAATGTAGGTCAATCACAAATTGAGCTCACATGAAGGTGAACTCATAGAGGACATCACATCATATCAAAGTCTAGTGGGTAGCCTCAAGTATGCCACATTGACAAGAGTAGATATATGTTACAGTGTGAGTGTGCTAAGTCAATTTATGCACACACCAAGGAAACCACATATGGATGCTGCCAAAAGGATTCTCAAGTATCTCAAAGGAACCATAAATGAAGGACTTTATTATCCTTATGTATCTGATTTAGGTTTGAAGCTATTTTCTGATGCAGATTGGGCTGGCTCCAAAGAAGGTAGAAGGAGCACTTCAGATTATCTTACCTTTGCAGGTTCAAAGCTTATTTCATGGTCATCCAAGAAGCAACCTGCAGTTGCTCTCTCTTCTACTGAAGCTGACTATAGAGGCCTTGCCATAGCTACACAAGAAGCTATGTGGATGAAGACATTATTCAAAGATCTTGGATTGGAGTTTGGAACTCCAACTATTTATGGTGACAATATGAGTTCTATTCATTTGGCTACTAATCCTATTTTTCATGCAAGGACTAAACATATTGAAGTTCATTATCACTATGTACGAGAGAAGGTTCTAAGCAAAGACATTCAAATATCATATGTGTCCACTCATCAACAATGTGCAGATATTCTAACCAAAGCATTGGATGATACAAAGCTTTGCAAATTCAAGGCTATGATTGGTTTGCAGGTAATCTTGGAAGATTGAAGACCTCAAGCATACTTGGCTTGAGGGGGAGCTGTTGGAGCAAGTCTATGACAAGCCTAAGTATTGGTTTGAGTCCCACAAAGTCATAGAAGAAGCTTTAAAATGAATACTATGCAAAGTTCACTTGTGAACTACCTCTTGTAACTTTTGAAGAGTTTACTTAATGTAAAAGTGAGAGAATCTTAAGTGGTTGAGTCCACTTGATCAAAAAGGGAAAGAGGAGCCACGAATTTGTGATTTGTGGTAGGTAGAGAATCAAATCAATCACTAATTGATTGGAGAGTGATTGAGGGAAGTTAGCCTCCCAAACTCAACTATAAATAGATGGCAGCTTTAGTCGTGGTTAGAGAGACCTATGTGAAGACCTCCAAGAGCTAAGCTTTATGCTATATCAAGGTGTGATTATAAGGCACACATATGTATCAGTAAGTCCATTGTATTGTACAAGCAATATACTTTCATTTTCATGATCATTTGAGTTCATATTTCCATGTTCTTGTGAACTGTACTACTCACTGCCATATCTCTCAGTTTTCTCAGTCAGATTGCAGAGATTGTTTCTCTGATCTTGGTGCATCATTTTCAGTGATTTAACTTGGTAAAGTTAGCTCTATAAGTCTACTATATGCTCACCAATTTTCATGTCATTTGGGTATTGCAATCTTCAGTTATGTTCAGTTGAAGTCAACCCCGTCTATCATTTTCACTTCTCTATCAGGTACCCGATTTTTTTACTCATCTTGTCAGAGTTGTTTCTCAGTGTGTACTTATCCAAATTCAATGATTTAAAGCTTGTTGGATTACTGTCTAGTATAAGTGTACAAATTTTCATAATCATTGGATTCTTAAATCTAGAATTATGTTCATTTTTCTGCTCATTGGTCTCAAACTATAGCAGCCCGTGAAAATCGGGATGATGTCATCAGTTGCTAAACATCATTCTCAGTGTGTGGTTCATTATTTTTGATGAGATTACTCTTGAAAGTTAGCTCTTTAAGTTAACTAGAGTTCCCCAAGAGGAACTAAGCTAATTGCTGCTGTGCTCAGAGAATTATGCAAAACACTGGACAGGTGTATGAACCAAAAATAGCAAGTCCTTCACCTCTAAGCTAACTCCAACTTATCTGTTTTGATCTATCTTTTTGTGAGTGATCTTCCAAGGTACATAGGGTGTCTAATGCATCCATTGGCAAGCTAAAAGGGCCCACCACATACTCATGGAGTTCATTTGGCTGGTGTAGATCAAGGATTTTGCAACACCTCTTCATCTTCAAGAACATACCTATCCATCTCTTCACATCTTGCACTTCTACACACACTCAACAGTGGTATCAAAGTAGGTTCAGCTTCTTCTCAAGTTTCGGTTTTTCACATCGCAGCGCGCACACTTTTAACAGTGCAAATTGACTTCGGAGCATAGAAGAGTGAATTTCAGCAGCCAAGAAACATTTCCACCAGGTGCATTGGAGTTTTACCCCCATTTTGAAGCCATTCGTGCAGTCAGAATTGCCATCAGAGTGATGGTTTGTGAGCTGAAATTTCAGCACTCATTTTAGCTTTCGTCGAAGTGAAGATTTTGTCACATTCTTGTTCCTTTGTGAAATGGCGGGCAACAATGACTTGTTTGGCATGCTTCAAGCTGAAGATAAGCTTGATGGGACCAACTATCCGATGTGGTCTTACATGATGAAGCATGTTCTTGTTGCTAAACAACTTTGGAACATCGTGGCTGATGTAGATTGAAGACCGACAAGTGCTTCTACTTCACAATCTACTGTCACAGATGGAGCTTCTTCTTCGAGTACAGTGGTTTCTTCTTCTCCACCTACACAGGAGCAACTTAGATGGGATGGAAAAGATGGTCAAGCTCATGCTTTGATTGCGCTTTCAGTGAAGCATCATATAGTTCCACACATTCGGTCATGTTCTGCATCACGACATGCATGGGATACTCTTGCTTCTTTGTATGTCGTGCGTAATGAAGCACATGTTGCATACTTGAGGAAGCAAATTGAGGATGTATGTATGGCTGAAAATGAGTCGGTGGATGTGTATGTGACATGCATCAAGGACTCGAAAGAGCAATTGGCAAACATAGATGAGATCATTCCAGATGCATCACTCATTTCTACATTGTTGAAAGGATTACCAAAATCTTTTCAGAGATTTGCTACTACAATCCATTTGGTTGCAAAAGAAAATCCTAATATGTATGCATTTGATGAGGTTGTGACTCTTCTTTTGCAAGAAGAGCAATCTAGAGTCAATAGGAGTGGTTTGATTGAGGGAACGTTAGCACTTGCTATCTCACAAAAGGGGAAAAGCAAGTATGGTTCAGCTTTGGGTTCATCAAAACCAAAGCCTCAAGCTTCCTCTTCCACTCATTCCTCTAATGATAGCGATTGCAAAAGAAGAAGAGATGCAAATATTGCCGGAAGGCTGGTCATACTATTGATGAGTGTAGAAAGCTTGCTAAACACAATGAAAAGAAGAAGGAATCCAGTATGTCTATTGCTGAAAATTCAGCAAATGTAAAGAATGATGAAGCTAACATGGCTCAAGATTTTTGGGCATGTGTTGTGACATGTCATTATGATGTTTCTTTGCATTCTAAATGTATGGTTATGAGTGAGCCTGATTCAGATTGGTTCTTTGATAGTGGTGCTTCAAAGCACATGACATCATGCAAAAGATTTTTTGCCTCTTTGAAAGATGCACCCAAAGGAGGACATGTGGTGTGTGCAAACAATGCCTCTTATCCTATCAGTGGAGTAGGAGAAATTGAGCTTACGGCTGCAAATGGAGGTGTGATTCTCTTGAAAAATGCATTGTATGTGCCCAGTATAAAGAAGAACTTAATATCAGTTCCATTGATTGCCAAAGACGGACTTCATGTACACTTTGTTGATGATAGGTGTATGGTTGATGATTTTAGCAATGGCAATGTTATTATGATGTCCGATACATTATGTAATGGTTTATATCGCATGGATACATACAAGAGGGCTGCCTCGAATGCCTTGGTTGCTCATACTTCTTCCATGGCTGAAATGGAGCTTTGGCATGCTCCTTTTGGTCACTTGAACTTAAATAGTTTGCTTTACTTGCAAAAGAAGGACATGGTTATTGGTTTTCCTACACTTGAGTCCATTGAAAAGCATGCATGTGAAGATTGCATTATTGGAAAAATGCATCGTGCTTCTTTTCCAAAAGATATTCATACACACACTACAAGAAAATTGCAACTTGTTTAGAGTGATGTATGTGGTTCCTTCAAGACTCCATCTTTTTGGAAGCATGTATATTTTGTTACCTTCATTGAGGATGCTACTCACCATACATGGCTGTATCCTATGAAAGCAAAGAATGAGGTATTTTCTTGCTTCAAAGCATTTTTAGCTATGGCTGAAAATTTTTCTTCACAAAAGCTTTTGACTCTACGCACAGATCGTGGTGGTGAATACATGTCACATGAGTTTAATGCTTTTCTTCATGAAAGAGGTATTTCAAACCAATGTACGGTGCCATATACACCTCAGCAAAATGGTGTTGCGGAGCGTAAAACTAGAACTCTACTTGACATGGCATGATGTATGGTTAAAGGACAACATCTTCCTGATAAGTTTTGGATGGAAGCGGTCATGTGTGCAAACAATGTGTTGAATCACTGCCCTACAAAAGCATTGACAGTCATCACTCCTTATGAGGCCTGGAATGGTCATAAGCCTATGGTTAGTCATATGCGTGTGTTTGGTTGTTTGGCATATGCTCTTGTGCCATCACAACAACGTCACAAACTTGATGACAAGGCAAAGAAATGTATATTTGTTGGTTATAGTGTTGAAAGTAAGGGATATCATTTGTACCATCCATTGACGAACATAATTATTGTGAGTCGAGTGTGGTATTTGCTAAAAATTTAGTTTTCCCTCTACTTGAATGCAAAAAACAGCCAACAGTTAGCTCACAAGATGTGTTCAATACACTCATGCCCTTGTTCCAAAATGGTGCGCTTGACTATGGCCATGTAGACCAGCCAACTGAGGCTCAAAGGGTTGAAAAATTCCAGCCAAATAGGGCTGAAAATGTAGAGAATTTCCAGCCAAACATGACTAAAAAATTTCAACCAAAAAATGTCCAAACTGCTGGAAATTTCCAGCCACATATGGCTGAACATTTGCGTCAAAATATGGCTGAAAATGAGCATGAAATTCAGCCCACACATGATGTACATATTGAAGATGTTTTACATAATGAATGCATGTCTATCAAGAGTGCACAAACTATGCCAAAAGCACTGAAACAAACTTTGCAGGATAGCAAATTGAGTGCACCTTTACTTTGTAGAACAAGATCAAGCTCTCACCATGCATCAAGTAATTTTGTGCATTATTCTTTTATTGCTAGAACATGTAATGAAGAGCCACTTTCTTTTGAAGATGCATATGACGATCCACAATGGATGAGTGCTATGCAATCAGAAATGGATTTCATACATAGGAATGATACCTGGGAGTTATGTGAATTGCCAAAAGGAAAGAATGCCATTGGTACAAAGTGGGTTTATAAGACTAAGAGAAAATCTGATGGTAGCATTGATCGCTACAAAGCTACATTGGTTGCTAAAGGATATGCACAACAATATGGGAGTGACTATGAGGAAACTTTTGCACCTACTTCACGCATGACTACCATTCGTACCATGGTTGCATTGGCTGCCCTTCGAGGTTGGAAAGTGCATCAGTTGGACATAAAGACAGCCTCCTTGAATGGTGATTTGCAAGAAGAGGTTTATGTGAAGCAACCTCTTGGATTTTCTATGAAAGGGAAAGAGCATATGGTTTGTTGCTTGCATAAAGCCTTGTATGGTCTCAAGCAAGCTCCATGTGCATGGTATGACAAAATCCACAAGCACTTGATTGCTCTTGGCTTCACATGTAGTCCGATTCAAAGCACACTCTATGTACGCAAAAATGGGGCTGATCTTATAGTGCTTGTTCTTTATATCGATGACATACTCTTGACTGGGTCATTTGATGCAAAACTTGACATTCTTATGGCTGATTTGCAGCATACTTTTGATGTCACTTATCTTGGTCTTTTGAGCTACTATCTTGGTATCCAGTTTGTATCTGTTGAGGGGGGAGTTGTTATGCATCAAGCAAAGTATGTTGAAAAACTACTTCCGCGTTTTGACTTTGAGGATTGCAAACCAGTTTCCACACCAGTTGAGACAAGATTCAGGTTCTCAGTTGAGGATTCCAGTGATGCATTTGACACTTCTCTTTATCAGCAAGTTGTGGGATGTCTTATATATGCATGCAACACAAGGCCAGATATACATTATGCAATTTCCTAGTTGAGTCAATTCATGCATAGCCCTGGCACTAAGCATTGGCAAGCGGTGAAACGTGTGTTTAGATATCTCCGAGACACTTTGAGCTTAGGTCTCTTTTATGGCAGAGATGTTTAGCCATGCTTGCATGCTTTTCCAGATAGTGATTGGGCTGGTTGTTATGATACTCACGTGTCCACTAGTGGTAATTGCTTTTTCCTTGGAGACTCATGCATATCTTGGTTGAGTAAGAAGTAACCTACAACGGCGACATCGAGTTGTGAAGCTAAGTACATGGCAGTTTTCATAGCTACAGTAGAGTGTATATGGCTGAGATGCCTATTGATGGATCTTTGCATGGAGGTTGATGCTGCTACGCATATTCTCATTGATAGTTAGAGTGCTTTGGCTGTTGACGAAACCTAGTGTTTCATGCACGGACCAAACATATTGAGGTGCATTATCACTATGTGAGAGAGCGCCTTCATGCAGGAGATATTTAGTTGGTATAGTGCCTACACAAGATAATGTGGTAGACATATTCACCAAAGCTCTTCCATGGGAAAAGTTTGAAGCTTTTCGCAAAGCTTTAGGCTTATTACCTTGTGGGGGCTGATCTGTCACTCCTTGTATGTGTTCACATCATTCGCTCTAGGGGGGTTTGTTACAATTATGTGTTCCTCGAGTAGCTTTGATGTGAACTTTTTCCCTATACATGGGCACTTTTTACTCTAGTGCTGGCTAGAGGTTTTTTCCCCATGTTACCACATACCTGATTCACTCATATGTGGTGGTACTTTGTACTTAGGGATATTATTCAGCTCTTACTTCAGTTCAATTCATCGTCAATAGAGAGAGCTATTCCAACCATCGTCTTCTCCATGTGTCTTGCTGCATTTGTGCTCCTTGTGTCTGCTTCTCGTGTGTCTCTCGCACTTCTACACACACCCAACAAAAATATGGTAGTGCAAGTAGACTTAGGAACTCTACTTTCAAGGTTAAATATCAAATTTCCCTCTTTTAGTGGATTGGCACATGAATGCCCCAATAAACATATTAGAAGATTTTTGGCCTTATGCAAAACAAAGGGGCTAATGGGAAGGGAAGATGCATTTTTTATTCTTTTTTGAGTGATGTTGGAAGGGTTAGCTGATAAATGATTCAGTCAATTAGCTGACAACCAATTCACCACTTGGGACTTAATGAGGAGGCCTTCAAGATAGAGTTCCAAAAAGGGAATACAGTAGAAAATATTATTGAAGAGTTCAAAAATCTATGACTAGGTCCTAGGGAGACATTTCTAGAATTTTTCACTAGAGCCAAATCATTGATGGCTAAATTACCAGACCGTTCTCATGAATTCTTTGTCAAGACGTGGTTGGGGTAAAACCCTTCCAATTTCAACAAAATGCAAGATTAAGGAGTTAGTGATCTCCACAATGACAATTGATGAATTTATTTCTATAGCAACAAGGATAGAGCAAATCAGATACCACTATGGAACATGTTCTTCTAGTCTACAATATCATATGGAACCTGAAGACCCAGTGAGAAAGTTGAGGAAAGAACTTGAGAGTTTCAGGAACAAGCCCCAAAAAGAAGAAGAAAATGAAGTAAATCAATTGAGCTTGAAATTGAAGCTTTAAAGTGACAAAAAGAAGAAGATCTCCAAGCTGAGGAGTTAGCAAAACTATGGCAAGAACTACAGGGACTTCGTGGAGGGGGCATAAGAAATGTATTGTGGTGCACCATGTGTAGCAAACAAGGACATGTGGTAAGTGATTGCCCTCTTCGAAGCATTACTTATCAGTTATGCAAGAAAGTCAGCCATGAAGCTCATGACTGTCACTCAAGAGGGATGCATGCACAAACATATTGGGGACAAGGAGGAGCCCAACCACCAACTAATTTGATGGTAGCTACACCCAATCAAAGTAACACTTATAACCTACAACCTAGGGGTAACTTTGGAAATGGGCATAGGAGGCAAATCATTTGTTTCAGATGTGGGGAATTTTGGCATTATCAAAGCAAGTGCCCTCTACCAAAAATGCCCCGCCCTGCAGAAACTGCCAAGAAGCTAGAGACCATTATACCAATTGCTATCCAAAGAACAAGGCATCCACATCTGGTCCTCACATACAAAGACAAAGAAAAAGTTATAGAAGAAGTAAGTGTACCATCACCATTCCCTAGAGTAGTGCAGTTAGAAGAAATAGATTCTTTTGTTATGCAAGGAGCAAAGGAAAAGCTCAAATAGACATAGGCCAAGAGTCAAGTACCATTGGACTGAACAAAGGCAAAGGGACACCGGAGGACAAGGCCACCACATGTGAAGATACATGACAAAAAGAAGAGCTTATAGATACTAGTGATGTCATTGGGCATGCATTTAGCAAGGTTCGAGAGGAGTTTGAAGAGTCAAATAGAGCCCATGCTCTTAAAGAATCTGAGGCTCCAAGATTATTCAAATCTATCAAAATGGAGGTTAGTATTTTTGAGCTAATAAATATGGATGCAAAATTTAGTTCAAGGGTCTTGTAAATCATTGATGGGGCCTGTTCAAACACTTTAGTGGCAAAGAGTGATGCTATGAGTAAGGATGAAATTATAGTGGAAGCCCCCCTCAAAGATTATAAGAGTCCATGTCTAACAATAACTATTAAAGGACATCAATTACAAGAAGTTATAGTGGATGGCAGTTTTGGCATTAACTTGATGCCCGAACACACTATGGAGAGGCTTGGACTTGAACCATCCAAACTTGCCAACTTCACTATAACATTGGCAGATCAAAGCAGAGTAACGCTAATGGGAGTGGTTCCATGAGTTCCAATGGAGGTACATGTAACCTCTTTACATTAGATTTTGTTGTATTAAGATTGTCAGAGGTAGAGGGAGGTTTTCCTCTCTCGATTGGAAGACCTTAGCTAAGGAAATCAAGTGTCATGCATGATTGGGGAAAGGACACTATGTGGGTCCAATAGGGTGGTGTAGCTCAAGCGTAAGCACCACCTCCTTTACTTGTCAATCCGTGGAGATGTGAGGACCGGTATGAAGACCACGAGCAAGTGAAGGCACAAGTGCGTGAGTGAAAGCACACAAGCATGCACACACATACACACATGCGCACAAGGTAAGATCAAAGAGAGGAACAATGGAAAGCTTCGATTGCAAATGAGTTCTCTTAAAAAAGCTCTATTCTCTAACAAGCTAACCCCAAAAATGAGCTCCCAAGCTCTTTTTATAGTTTTTTGACTAGTTTTGGCCTTGTCCAGACCTAGTGTCCGGCCTAGTTAAAAATTAGGTTCCAGGGCTTATTTGAGGGCTCAAACGGAGTCTAAAAATTATGAAAATTGGTAGGATGATACTTCTAATGCTCCTCAAGCTCGAGGACTCCTCGGCTTGCACAAAATGGAGCTACAAAAATAGAAAATGGTATTTACAATGGTTTTAGTGATGGAAATCACTATTTTTGTAGGGAATTCTTCTGAAAAGTTGACATGTACTTCTTGGAGCTCCCTACTTGCTCCTTCTTCTTGTGTGTCCACCTCTAAGATGTGTTCCTATGCTTTGTCCTTGACGTTCAGCTTCAACACTCCCCCCCCTCTCGAGTCTGTCGTCCGTGACAGACCCTTGTTGTAGTGGTTGTTCCATGTAGTGCTTGGGAGGTAGTATCCATTCTGTATGAACAAGAGCCGTCTATCTTCCAAATTTGGCAGTGTTGGTTGTCCAGTCCTTCATTTGTCACTGCACGCCTTTGCAAGTCGTAGTCCCTTGGTATGTGCTTCTTCCATGGAATCCCGCATGAATGCGTATCAAGATTGAGTTGGAGCAACTGCTAGCTTCGAATTGCTTCCTAGGTACTGATGTTGCCCCAGGATGTCCTCTAGCGCTTCTAAAGATGATGTTCAGAGTAGTCATGCCAAGTACTCATAATCCATAGTGAATGATGGGTAAGTGTGTATGTGCATGGGTTGAAAAAAGTATGTGCCTTGTGCACGGCCTTGTAATGTAGCCCTACACATGCTTACTTGGAAAATGCATTGGAAGAAGTATGGTGCAAAAATTGCGGGTCTTGAGCTAAGTGCTCAAGGGTATGCTGACGAAGAGGTTTCCTAATCTATCATGGTTATGGTGTTGCCAGAGTAAAGATACTTACCGTGGTGAAGGGTTGATTGATGTCTATCTCTTCATGTTGTATACCCGGCATTTGTGATGGAACATTGTCGATGAATGTCCATGTTGCTGGTCCACCGAAAAATTTTTTGAGTGCCTTGTTCTGTCTTCTCTTTTCGAAGCAACGTTTGCCAAATACTGAGAATTGAATTTCTTTATATTCTTTGACAAACAACATTGGGTAACTACACCAAGCTTAGTTTCACATATTCTCTTTAGTTCACCATAAGCAGGAGTCTCCTCATCTAGTATACACACAAGGATTTTCAGGGTACCAAACAAACTCTTGCAAATATCTCCTTGGATGCTCTCATACATACAATAGTTAAGCATCACTCAAGTTGTGGACCTTCAAGATCTTCACTCCCACCATGGTAAGGGGAAACCATAGGTGTGGATGCCATGTTCATGCTAAGTTCTTGACATCTACCAAATAAGGCAGCAATTATATCATCTGCTAGCCAAGACACACTTCTATCCCAATTGATAAATGCCCAGTAATCAACAATTCCACCTTTAACCAAGCAGGACTCATTCATGTTTCATGAGCCAAATCTAGGAACAAGTGCTTCCACCCTTTTTTTTTTTTTGTGGAACAATGTCATCAAACAAGAAGATAGATGTTAGTATCAGAAAAAATAGTTGACATATGTCAATGTGCTCTTCTGCATGGGGCTCTCCAATGTGTCTATGCACGGCCGTGTAATGTGGCCCTATATTAATGCATACTTTGAAAATGCATAACTTGAGTGGTGCAAAAGACTGGATTGTGCAAGGAGCACATGGTGTTCGCTTGTCGAGGCTTTTCGATGTTATTTGCGGATGTTGATGCCATCTATCGTGGAGGTATCCATTGGATCTTGAGATGACAACTGATCCTTCCTCCTTATAGGGATCCATTTTAGAACAGCATTTGGCACTATAGAGATCACTTCAGGCGTCTTCCTCTTTGGATGCTTTCTGAACTGTGGTATCCAATGTGCTACTTGTACTTTTGGCTTCCAAACCCATAGACTTTTTGCATGTCTTCCTACTATCGTTGAAGAGCTGATTTGATCTTCTTTCGGTCTCTGTACGTGGTTCTTACCCTTTCCTCTTTTTGGCTTCGTTGTTGAGACCTTTCGCATGTGGGAGAACATAGGTTGTTGTAGATGTAAGAGCTTCTTAGGTACCCCACATCTGTAATCGCCCTTGTTGAGCTGTAGCTAATTTCTTAGGCACCCAAACTTGTTGGATACCTTGTGATTGAGCTTGTTCGAGATGCTTCCTTCGTCTTCTAACCTGTTTGGCTTGCTTGGATGGGATTTGTGGGGGCAAGGCTGGTGGTTTCTCTCCTTTGTGTAACCAGATCTGCGTCATGCTCGGAACTGCTTTCTTATCGAATGGTGTCTTTCTATTTGGTGTAGCAATTGTCGTGATCGGTTGTGTTTGCCTATGTGGTGGACTTACTAGTGTGGCTACTTGATTTTTTGGAGAAGAAGAAAGATCCACCCGCCTTCGAACCTGTTCTTCCACGATTGACTCCTTCTGCATCATAGAGCTTTTGACACATACAACATCTTCTTCCATATGATTAGTCTTAGAAGAGCTAAGAGAGTGTGTGGTGCCATGATCTGGGAGCATGCAGTTCTCTAATTCTAATGTAATGCATTGTTCATGTACCCAAACTTGAAGAATTTGACTTCTTAGGTTTAAGTTGACTGCATTGTCATAAATCCAATCTTTTCCTAAGACAAGAGGTTCTGTAAGGTTCTCATCTTGACACACTAGCACTTTGACTTTCATTGGAACATCTTGCAGGTAGATGGGAAGTTCCACCTCGCCCAAACAAGGGGTTTCCACACCTCCCAATCCTATGAGATAAGCTTCTACGGGATTGATGTTCAACTGCAAGTCTTGGCAGTAGGAAAGTCGCACTGCACTACTTGCTGCACCTGAGTCAATCAATGCTTTCACAGTCCTTGCACCCTTTCCTTGTCCTATTTTTATGGTCACAAAGGGACGTCGGTCAATAACTGGAGAAATCGCTATGCCTGATTTTTGGCACATATCCATGTGATATTTTGGGGCGTTTGAGTTGACATCTAGGCCTAATCGCCTTAACTTATTTCGCCTTATGCGCTCTCTAGCCTCTGCTTGTGCTTCTTCTCTGACTCTCATCTCTTCTTCTTTTCGTTTCTTAGCAGTGTTGAGTCTCATTAGCATGTCCTCTGTAAGAGGTTCTTGATATAACTTGACTCGACAACCACTGATATAGTTTGGCAAGATGTCACCTTCTAAAGTAGCCAATTGAACAACACCGCTAGTGGAAATTCTATTAATGATCATGGGTCCATATCCTCTTTTCTCCAACTTACGGGCATGTTGCTTTAGGGTATAAACCAGCACTAGGTCTCCCTCTTTCAATCCCTTATCCTTAATGTGTGCATCGAAGTATGCCTTTTGCCTTTTCTTTGCAGCATAGATGCCTGTTGCCGCACGTAGCCTTGTCTCACCTAAGCATTCTAGATCAAAGATCCTAGAGGACAATTCATGTCCATTCCACTCATACTCTTGTGCTACTTTTAAGGCAGGGATTAAGAAATCTAATGGTAGCACAACATTCTGTCCGAAGACCATCTGAAATGGGGTGGCGTTGAGTACCGTTTTGTAGGCAACTCGATAAGCCCAAACATCATGATGGAGTTGTTTGTCCCAATCAGAGCGTTTATTATTTACTAGTTTTGTCAATACGTTACAGAGGATCTTATTCGTGCTCTCAACTTGTCCGTTAGCTTGTGGGTGATAAGGGGCAGACTTTTTATGTATCACCAAGAATTCTTGGAGAAGACTTTCAATGACCTCATTCAAGAAGTGTGTGCCTCTATCGCTCACTAACTCTATTGGTAGCCCATATCTCGTGAACACATTCTCGAATAAGAACTTAGCCGTAGTCTGAGCATCATTCTTTGTTGTGGCTTTCACTTCTATCCACTTTGTAAGGTAATCTGTGGCTACAATAATATACTCTGCATGGGAGTTTCTAGCTGGGGGGTTAATAGGACCTATGAAGTCTATGCCCCACTTGGAAAATGCACACCCTCTCATCAGTGGCCTCAAGGGCATCTCGTCTTTTCTAACTGGATAATGTGCACATTGGCATGTGTCACATTTCTTCACATAGGTATGTGCATCCATATGAAGAGTGGGCCACCAAAGTCCTGAGAATAGAATGGTCTTGATCACTCGGTCAGGACCAAAATGTCCACCTGCAACACCACTGTGTGCAGTCTCTAAGACCTTTAAGTAGTCTGATTCATGAACGCATAGTCTTAAGTAACCATCTTTGCCTCTTCGGTATAAGTTGTCTCCTACTAAGGCATAGCCTTGAGCTTCTTGCTCCATGCTTCGTCTTCTTGCTAGACTAGCCTCTTTGGGTAATCTTCCCGACCTCATAAACTCTACCAAGGGAGCACTCCAATCTGGAATTAATGACACTTGATAAAGGGTCGCATGCTCCACTGGGGGTCTCTCTCTGCACATTGGACAATTCTTAATCCACTTATGTATTTCTTTGTCCATGATAGGCCAATACAATCCTAGACGCTTCAGATTCTGCAATGTTCGTTGTTTAGAATAGTGATTTCCTAGCAATCCTTCATGAGCTTGCTGCAACCAACTACTATGTTCATCATCCTCGACACAACAAGCTAATACACCCTCAGTATCTTGTTTGTACATGCTTCCTGCTAATATGTGATATTTTTGTTATCTTACAATTTCTTCTTGTGATGTTTTCACATTCTTATTTGCAGGGCCGAAGGTTAGGACTGGTACCAACTTATTTGCCCATTTAGGAACAACTTCTAAATTGAACAGATAAGCATCGGGTAATTCATCAGAAACTCCTTGTGGTGAATCTCCTGAAGTGATGCGAGAAAGGTGGTCTGCCCGAAGGTGGGTTTTACCTTTCCTGACAACAACTTCAAAGTCATACTCCATTAGTAAGAGGAACCATCTTACTAAGCGTCCAGTATTGCAAGGTTTATTGACCAAGTATAACAAAGCTTGATGATCAGTGAAAAACTTGAACTTGTTGGCCAATAAATAGTGTCTAAACTTCTTCACAGCATATACCATGCCTAACCCTTCTCGCTCGGTTGTGGTATAATTTCTTTCGGCTGGGTTTAGTTGTCTACTAGCATATGCTATGGGCAAATCTAAATTCCCTTCACCTGTGGGTTGTGCTAGCACACATCCTATGGCATGATTGGATGCATCCACATGGACATGGAATGGCTTATTCCAATCAGGAGTGGTCAGTATTGGTGCTGTGCACAAACGTTTCTTCAGTTCATTGAAAGAATTCTCGTATTCATCGTTCCACTCAAAATTAGACAACAAGGCATAAAGGGGTCTAGCTATGATCCCGTACATGTGGATAAACCTACGGTAATATCCACAATGTCCCATAAAGGCTTGTACCTCCTTAACATTCCTTGGCCTTGGCAGCTCCGCTATGGCTCGTACCTTATCTTCATCTGTTGAGATTCCATTCTTAGAAACAATATGACCTAAGATTTTACCTTGACGCACCATGAACACACACTTTTCTGGGTTCAAACACACTCGATATTCTCTACACTTGTTGAAGATTTGTCTGAGCTCAGGGATGTGGAATCTTCTTTCTTGGGAATGAGCACATAAATCATCCACATACACTTCTAAGCTCTTTCGCAAGAACTCTTTGAAAACATGACACAAGTAGCGGCATTAACTTTTTTAAGGTTAATACACACTCGCAACTTTCCGTTCTTCTTGGGCACCACTACAATGGGGGACACCCGTTCAGTATGCTCGATCTCATAGATGAATCCAGCTTCAATCAACCTATCAATTTCTTCTTTTATTTTGGCTGCATAGGTATCATTATATGTGTAGGGCTTCTGTTTGGTGGGCTTGGCATCAGCAGTCATGGGGATAGTATGAGAGCAAATTCTTGGATCTACCCCTTTCAAGTCTCTATAGTGCCACACAAACACATCCCTATATTCCTTTAATAGAGCTACAAGCTCCATTTCTTCTCTTGCACTTAGGTCATCTCCTATATATGTGCATCTCTCTTCGTTCTCTTAAATGGTCACTACAATCTTCTTGGTCTTTTCTTTATTATCATATGATTCTCCTATGATGGCCTCTCTCTTAGGCATTCGTACCAAAATTTTGCGGTCGTCAACTTCATATTTCTTGAAGTTTTCTGGTACTTCAAACAATGATTCCTCCTCTTCTTGTTTCACTGCTTTTCTTTTCTTTTTCTTTTGATTGCTCTCACTTCCATCCTTTGAATTTACCGTTTTAATACTTGTGAGAGGTTCTTCTTCTTTCTCGGTGAATACTCCTATATCTTCTAGATAGTGCTTCTCTGAGTTAAAGCAACTATCCATCACAATGGACTCTATATCATCGTCATTCTCTTCTTCTTCTATGACATCACTAGGGTCACATTCTTCTAGCAAGGGCTGACACATGAACACTGAGATATCATAACCCTCCTCATCACAATGAGGTGTCCATTGTTCTTCATTGACAGCGATGTCCATGGTGGCTAAGATTTCTGGCCAGCCATGAGGTTCAAATTCCTCATCTAGAAAGATCATCGGTGTATAGGCTAATTGGTCTATCTCCTGGCGAAGTTCCTTCTTCTCTTGCCTTTAAACGTTTTTCCTCTTCCTCTGCGACCTTGCACATCCACAAATGAGTATCTTCATGCAGCCATGATGGATCAGGTGAACTTTCAGAATGCACAGAGATGGAATCTTCTTTCGCTTTGTGGATAGAATTCCACTGTAGGGGTGGTACATCTCTGAAGGTCTAATCCTTCAAATTGACCTTGGTGGTGACCCCTAAGTGTTGCAAGTACAAGGAGTTGGTTCCCCAATCCTGTACTATTTGCAATTGTCGTAGGAAGGGTCTTCCTAGGATCATCTCATAGACGTTATTTTTCTCAAAGTTACATATAGCAAATGTATGTTCAAACTCCACACCACAAGTGGTTAGAGTTATCCCTTCGAGCAATCCTAGAGGTCTTTCAAAATGACCGTCGGCCATTTGAAGCTTCATTCTGGTTGGTCTTAATGTGGGCTTGCCCCATTGCTTCCACAAGGAGGTGGTCGCAATGGCAATACCAGCACCTGAATCTATGATTGCTTTGGTTGTGTAACCTTGGTAGGTGATTGGAAGATAAGTATTACCTTCTTCATCCTCACACATGTCCCCTATTTTGTCTAGAGGTATCTCTGGTACATTTTGCGTAGAGCCTGCTTTTGGCATGTTGGAATCAAGTTCTGGGACCTGATCCTTCACATGATTCCATAGCTCCAGTTTTGCTTTGAGCAGCTCTTCTACAGTGAGGTGACATTGAACCTTAGTGTTCTTCACGACATCAGTATTCCTTGGAACCACTGAGTCTTCATTTCTTACCAGTATTGTGGGAGCTCTAATATGGAGAGATTCAGATTCCCATGGGCCTGGAAATTGAGGCAGTTCCTCTAAGGTATTAGATTCAAAATCTAACCTTTCATCTTCTTGTTGTTCTGCTTCATCTCCGTAAATAGATGGAATGTCTTCGGGAAATTGATCATGAAGATCATCAATCTCAGGAATAGGAGGGTAATTACCCTTCTCCTTGACTCATTTCTCTTCTTGTATTTCCCGCAAGAACTCTTGAGAGTACTGTTGAATTGAAGGAGGTATTCCAACATCTGTGGAATTAGGAACATAAGCTCCCATTGTTGGTGAGCTTCCTCTTTCAATAACTGGTTGAGCCTGTGGAGGTAAAGAAACTTGTGGTTTGTTTACCAATTGCTCTAATCTTTCTAGTAAGCCTTGGAAATGCAAATCTGGTTTGATAGAGTTTGTTTGATTGAACTTTTGACTAGTCTCAAGTATAGCTTGAGCTTGTTCTACCATTTTCATGCACATTTTCATTCGTTCAATCTCTAAATCTGCTCTAGGGTAACTCTTGTCTAGATTTGCAGCTGTTGGCCCTTCTTGAAGACGAGCCTGGTAGGCCTTGAACATCATGTCCAAGCCTTCTAAGGTTGGATCTGCAAGAACAGACCCTGGTTGCGGTCTATTTACAATGGGTGGTGGGGTGGGATGAGGTGGAGTGGATGGCGTTTCGGCATGCGAGGGGCTTTGAGATGCAATGTCTTCTATTTTTGTTTTCGATTCTCTTAAGCTTTCTTCTAGTTCCGATAACTTTTTATTCCACTTACGATTGGCCTTCTCTCTGGTATCCTTCCATGTTCTTGTTTTCCTCTTACTAGGCTCTCTTGATTCACTCGACTCTGATTGTTCTGCTGGTTTATCCTGTTTTAAGGCTTGTGCTCTAGTGACAGCTTGTATAGGAGCCACATTGCTACTACTTGAACTTGAATCTGCCACTAAGCCTACCACATTAATGGGTGTAATCTTGGGTGCACTAAAGGGGTTTCTTGGACAATCTCTGGGGAGATGGTCTTTGCCACAATCAGGACAAAAAGCATGTATTGTGATAACTTGTCCTTGACTCAGAGATGGTGGGTGGGGACAATCACGAAGGAATTGGTCACCTTGACATCTGAAACATGGTCCTCTAGGGGCTTGTGGTCTTACTTGTCTTAATTGGGGCCTAGGGTTAGCATTTGTGTACATGAGATTTGAGTATTCAGGCTCCCAATTTTGTTCCATAAGTGGTGCCTCATATTGATATGGATAAATCTCACTATGTTCAGGTGACTCTGTGTAATAAGCATGTGGACTACCTTCATGGGAGTAGTCTGAACTATGCGCATGAGAGTCATTCTCTGAGATCAATGGGGTTAGTGGCACCAATGCTCTATTTGGATTTTCCTCTCCCATAGCATACTTGACTGGAATCACGTTGGCAGGAGTTGGTGGTTGGTTTCCCAAGACAGGTTGTGGCCTATATGGTGCCTGATATTGCTGTTGTGGTCTATAATATGGCTGTTGGTATTGTTTTTGATACCTACCTTGTGGGTAAGGTTGCTGATAATTTTGTCTAACAGCCTGCCTATTGTAGGGACAATCTTGAGCCGTATGGTTTGTGTACTTCCTTTCAATAGTGCAGTATGGGGTATTCCTTTCTCTCATGTTCTGGTTGTGCATTGGGCATACATTAGCCATGTGGTCGCCTCCGCAAGTATAACGCCGATTCAATGGGGTGACTCTCTGTGTTTGTCTATTTTGGACTCCTAGCTTCTTGGCAAATTGCTCAGCTATCTCATCTATTTCCGTGGAGATTTTTGAAGTATGACTAGTAGAACTATCAGAGTCCTTATAGAGTTTGGACAATCCTAACTCCTCACCTAAGTTATCTTCTATGTCAATGCACGTCCGCACATACTCTTCTATGGATCTAGGCTCTTTCAAGTACACATATGATCTTAACTTTGTGCTTAGTAGGCCATCTAAGAACAAAGCCACTTGTTTGGCTGGTGTGGGTAACTCTGGAGCAAGGCATCTTTCTAGGTATTGTCTGAACCTTCTACCTGCTAGTCGCACTGTTTCTTGGGGTGTCTGCTTGAAGCTGTGGATCAAAGATGATGTGTTATGCCTGATACCACTCTTGGAAAATTCTACAATGAATTCATCTAGCAGTTGACCTATATTGCGATAGCTACTTCTACTCAGTGGTTGAAACCAAGCTAAGGCAGTGCCCTTAAGGGTCAAACCAAATGCCTCATACTGGGTGAGCCAGTCCTCAATTTGTTCGGTTCTCAGCACTTGTTTGTACTCGGCCACATGATCATAAGGATCCCCTGTCCCATCGAAATAATTCTTCATTGCCTTGATCACTTGAATGGGTCTAAGGGTTCTTGGGTACTCTAGGGGTCTAGGCAATGGAAAATCATGTTCATCTCTTTGTTGCCTATGTGCTTGGTGTCTCTCTCTTCCAGGTTTTTCATTTTCAAATCCTGATCTATTTTCACTCACTGTGTGTGCAAAACTTACCTCAGGTCTCTCTGTAGTTCTTTCTCTCTGGGCTTCATGAGCTTGGGATGATCCTACTCCTTGGGGACCATGGGAAACATTGGATCTTGGTGGAGGGAAAATCAATTCACTCTTCCAAGTATATGCATGTCTATCATGTTCTGTTACCAAGAATATCTTCTCTGATGTGTTATCCAGGTACACAACTTTGCCTGGTATCTCAGGGTCTTTGAATTCATAGATGATGACTATGCCCAGTTGGCTAGGTTGATCTGGCTTGAATCTCCAAAAGGCTTCCTCTGTTTCTTTATTCAAGAATAGTTCTATGCTTTTGTTGTCTTGAGGGATCCAGTCTGGGGTGATCACTCTGGTCAAAACTGACTTACCTCTAGGAGTTTGGGGTCCTTGTCCTACATTTCCTTGTTCTAGGTCTCCTATCTCATTCTCATGAATGACATTTCCAAACTCATCAGTCCTATCTGGTAGGTTGGTGACCACATACATGGTTCCTTCCTTATCAATGTATGAACCCTCTTCGAACTTGACCACCGGGTGTTCCAGTCCAAAGGGTTGATTTGGATTTTTGAGTTGGATCACTGATCGCCTCAGGCCATCCTCATAGATGCGAGCACCTAATCGGTTGGTCCGAATATATTTCAACTATGTCTTATAGGGACCTTCTGGTGTTTGTAGATGGGCAGTCCCTGAGCCACCTGCAGGTTTCCCCATGCTAAAAGACATTTCTGAGTCACTTGTGTCTGAACTTAGTCCGTAAGGATGACCACTTAGTTGTTGTGCCCAAGACTTAGTTGTATGGTTGACACTGGACTGAGAAGATCTAATGCTTTGTCTATCCTTGCCTAGGTGTCTACCAGATCTCAAGTTCATAAGCTTTGGCTAAGAGTCCAAAATTTCCCCTTGGTATGGTTCAAAAATCCTTTGGAGTCCCCTTGGGTTCCAGGTCCCACTTGAAGGTCAACTTCAAATTATCCTATCTGAAAATCAATGCGTTATTCCTATAAAAAACAATTGAGGCCGTGTAGGATTCGAAGCGAGCTTTCCAACGAGCTATAGAGCTCAAAAAATGGACTTTGGATGAAAAAGTTATGTCAAATCAGGCTCCTGGGGGTCAAAACAGGCAAACAAGACCTTTTGGAAAAAATCGCGATTTTGTGAAATCAAGAGAATCGTGATTTTGTGAACTTCAAAAGAATCGCGATTTTGTGAACTTCAAGAGAATCGCGATTTTGTGAACTTCAAGAGAATCGCGATTTTGTGAACTTCAAGAGAATCGCGATGCTGTGAAGTCAAAGAATCGCGATGTTGAGCACAAAATCGTGTTTTTGAAAATCGCGATGTTGAGCACAAAATCGTGTTTTTGAAAATCGCGATGTTGAGCATAGAATCGTGTTTTTGAAAATCGCGATGTTGAGCATAAAATCGTGTTTTTGAAAATCGCGATGTTGTCTCAGAGAATCGTGATTCACAAAATCGTGTTTTAGAGAATCGTGTTCTCACAGCATCATGTTTTTGGCTGAAAATCGTGATTTGTGAGAATCGCGATTTTGAGCACAACCACAGAATTGTGTTTTCTCAGAATCGTGTTTTTGACATGAAAATCGCGATTGCCAACAGAAAATCGTGTTTTCACAGAATCGTGGTTTGGCTGAAAATCGTGATTTGTGAGAATCGCGATTTTGAGCACAACCACAGAATCGTGTTTTCTCAGAATCGTGTTTTTGACATGAAAATCGTGATTGCCAACAGAAAATAGTGTTTTCACAGAATCGTGGTTTGGCTGAAAATCTTGATTTATGAGAATCGTGATTTTGAGCACAACCATAGAATCGCGTTTTCACAAAATCGTGTTTTTGCTGAAAATCGTGTTTTTGCTGAAAATCGTGATTGGTGAGAATCGCGATTTTGAGCAGAGAATCGTGTTTTCATAGAATCGTGTTTTTTGGCTGAAAATCATGATTTGTGAGAATCACGATTTTGAGCACAATCACAGAATCGTGATTCTGAGAATGACCACAGAATCGTCATTCTTTTAGGCAGAAAAACAGAAAATCGTGATTTTTCAAAAAATTTTGAATTTTCACAGAATCGCGATTTTCATCACAGAATCGCGTTTTTTGGCAGGAACTTCGAATTTTTTTGAGCATCGAGCAATGGCGAGCTCCTTATGAGCAGAAAATCATGAAAAACACAGGCGCTTGTTCTCCCTTGCACTTCCTAACTCCTTCCCACACAATAATGCATAAAAAATGGTATGAAAATGGTGAAAATGCACTAAAAAACAAGAAATTTCTATGAAGAAGAAGATGGAAGACGGTGGAGATGATGATGATGAAGAAGATGAAGAAGAAAAATCAGAAAATGAACAAAAATGACAATTTTTTTACCTTCCAACGTCGCAAATCTACGATCTTACCATCACAACGCTCGTCCTCAAAGCTCTCTCCTCGGCAACGGCGCCAAAATTTGGTGTAGCTCAAGCGTAAGCACCACCTCCTTTACTTGTCAATCAGCGGAGACGTGAGGACCGGCATGAAGACCACGAGCAAGTGAAGGCACAAGTGCGTGAGTGAAAGCACACAAGCATGCACACACATACACACACGCGCACAAGGTAAGATCAAAGAGAGGAACAATGGAAAGCTTCGATTGCAAATGAGTTCTCTTACAAAAGCTCTATTCTCTAACAAGCTAACCCCAAAAATGAGCTCTCTAGCTCTTTTTATAGTTTTTTGACTAGTTTTGGCCCTGTCCAGACTTAGTGTCCGGCCTAGTTAAAAATTAGGTTCCAAGGCTTATTTGAGGGCTCAAACGGAGTCTAAAAATTATGAAAATTGGTAGGATGATACTTCTAATGCTCCTCAAGCTCGAGGACTCCTCGGCTTGCACAAAATGGAGCTACAAAAATAGAAAATGGTATTTACAATGGTTTTAGTGATGGAAATCACTATTTTTGTAGGGAATTCTTCTGAAAAGTTGACATGTACTTCTTGGAGCTCCCTACTTGCTCCTTCTTCTTGTGTGTCCACCTCTTAGATGTGTTCCTATGCTTTGTCCTTGACCTTCAGCTTCAACAGAGGACATGAACTTAAACAAATACGACCAGACCACCAAGTTCATACTAGTATGATGCAATCAGTTAGCATCTCTATGGAGCAAGACATAGTGAACCACCCACCGTAAGATTCATATGAGGAAGAAGGCATTCTGGCTTGGTTACAAGTAGGAAATTCTTTCTCTTGTTATGAAATTTTTCTAAATGATTCATGTATAGAAGAAGCTTATGAAGGGAAGGAGGAGAACATTTAAGTTGCTGGATTGGTGACCTTGTAATAAACCATAGAAGGGGGAAAAATAAACCTCTTAAATGTAGCTTGGATGAAGCTATTACAACTGCTAGAAAGGAAACTACATAGATTAAAGACAAAGTAAAGCAAACTTATGAAGATATTTCTTTTCCTATTCAAGAAATTCCTGCAAGATGGATGCAAGAAAAAGAAGAGAAAATTGAAATCAAGAGTACACCTGCTTATGACACTCAATCTATGTAGGAGATAGTGTTGGAAGATCATAAAGTTCGAGAGGAATCTATAGACACATTGATGGACAAAAATATAGTCAAGAAAATTTAGTTAGGCACCCAAGAAAATCTTCATCCTATATTAGTGGCTACTTGGTTGTGGAGTTATCTAGAGCTACTTTCCAAGGTAACATCTTTTCTGAAACCTTATGTCGATGTATTTGCCTGGAATTATAAAGATTTAGGAGTGTCTGTTAGTTTTGGAGAACACAGAATTTCTCTCATTGAAGGAGCCAAACCGGTAAGAGGTAAAAGTTATAGATTAAATCAAAAGTATGCTAAAGCTATTTACCTAGAGATATAGAAAATGGAGGATGCTGGAATTATCATTCCTGTGGAACATTCAGAGTGGCTCTCACCCATGGTTATTGTGCCAAAGAAGAATACAAATAAAATCAGAATATGTGCAGACTTTAGAGCACTAACAAGGTAACTATTCATATGGATTTCCTATGCCTTTTGTAGAGTAGTTCATAGAGGAAGTGGCTAGACACACACTAAATAGTTTCATGGATGGATTTAGTGGATACAATAAAATATCCATCCATCTAGAGGATCGTGAGAAGACAACTTTTATTACACCATGGGGCACGTATCTATATGTTAAGATGCGTTTTGGACTCAAAAATGCCCCAACCACCTTCAACGAGATTGTGAACCTTATCTTTGGACCCTTACTTTTAGAGGCCTTGTGAATTTTCATGGATGATTTTTCATCCTTCTCAAGTACTCATACCAATACTCCTATGGATTGTTTGAATGATCACCTAGTTCAATTACAAAAGGTTATGTAGTATTTACCAAAGGTGTGGCCCCTGACCTAGACAAAATTATAGACATATTGAAGTTACCTAGGCCTAAATCACCGAAATAAATTCAGAGTTTTGTGTGTCACACTGGTTACCATAAGAGGTTTATTAAAATGTATGTGGATATAGCTACGCCTTTGGCTAGGCTTACCAATGAGGAAGTCCCCTTCAAGTGGGATGAAGAGGAGGAAGTATCTTATCAGACATTGAGATCCAAATTGGTGGTTGCTCCAATTGTTATTACACTAGGCTAGTCCAAGATTTTCCAAGTACATGTAGATGCAAGTACATATGGAGTAGGAGCAGTCCTTACTCAGCATAATGAAGAATTCAAGTTAGAAAAGCCTATCCAGTATGCTACTCAGATTTTGAAAAAATTGAAAAAGAATTATATTACCACAAAGAGGGGGGGGCTTAACAAAGGTATTTGCTATCCAAAAGTTATGCCACTACTTGCTAGCAGTGAAATTTGTCATTATAACTGATCATCAACCACTCAAGTAGTTATTAAATAAGCCACAAGCAATAGGAATGGTATGGAGGTGGCCTCTTTTATTTCAAGAATTTCATTTCTCTATAGTACATATACTTGGTAGAGAAAATGTTATGGCTGATCACCTAAGATGACTTTCTAGATGCTGAATTGTTCTCTCTCAAGGCATAAGGATGGTATAACAACATCAAGAAATTTCTTGGTGCAAGTTCTATTCAAAGGAAGAGGCTGCTAATTAAGAGCATACCTTTTACATTCATTTAAGGAAAATTATATAGATATGGTAAGGACGATCGCCTTGTGCATGGAAGAAGAGGAGACAAGGCAAATCCTTCTAATTGCACATAAAGGACTGAATGGTGGGCACCTTCTTGGCCATATTATGAGTTAGAGAATTCTTGATGCTAGCTTATGGTGTCCCACATTATTCAAAGATGTAGATGAAAGGGATAGAGCATGTGATGTCTTTCAAAGGTGTGGCCCCAAGCCCCCAAAGTAGCGACATAATCCTTTGGTTGCTTCCACATCATTGAAACCATTTTGAAAGTGGGAGCTAGATTTTGTAGGGACCATATACTCCATACCATTCCCAAAAAAAGAGAGGTATTTGTTGATTACCACCGATCATGCAACAAAGTGGGCTGAAGCTATTACTTCTCTTGATTGCACATCACAAAGAGCTGCATATTTCCTTTAAAGTAACATAATTTCTAGATTTGGGTGTCCTCTTGAAATTTGCACAGATCAAGGAACTCATTTTGTTAACAAGGTCTTGTATGAAATTTTTAATAGATACAAGGTTTTACATAGAACTCTATATGCCTACTACCCAAGAGCTAATGGACAAGATGGATCAACTAATAAAGTATTGATTGCTATGTTAAGGAGGGAACATATGTTGCAGCCCACTACATAGGGCATGACTTATCTAGATACTCTATGGGCCTACATGTTGGCTTCTGTCGGGGGATTCTTGTGCAGAAAGGGATTTGAGTGTTTGTAGGAGAATGGAGAGTGAGAATAAGGGAATTAATGACACCAAAAGCTTTTGATCAATTAGGAAGAGAAGAATACAAGCTTGTACATAAGCCAAACGCTCTGTGCAATATGCCAAAGACTAAATAATGCTCATGAAACAAGATTACAAAGTACTTAGAATCTGCCGCCAACCTCTGCACCAGACCTCCACCTTCTCCAAGATTGCCCTTGTGCACACCTTGCACCAAGCTTCTAATAAGGGGAGGGATGGACACCTTCTATCAATGCGCACCTTCAATGGGACTTTGGAACTCTTGATATTCCTTGCTTCACCTTCTCTGCATACAATCTAAGTCACTCTTCTTGCACCTTGCAAAACGATTCTCTCTGTCGTGCGCGCTCTCCCTGAATGTCTCTTACTCCTCTCTTAGTCTAGACTATGCTCACCTTGCTTAGTCTACCCAAGAATAATGCCTTACCTTGATTTGAGTGTCGGTTCATGTACGCTCCTAACTGTTAGAGTATCCTGGTGCTCACTTTGATGTTCCAAGATTGTCTCCAAAGGTGGGCAGCCAACGAATCCCTGTTTTGTCCTCTAGTGACTTTAGACTAAAACAACATTTTTAATTGGGGGCCATACTTTCACTTCTGCATATGCTGCCACTTCACATACCTTCACATTTTGCCTTTTGATTCTTCAAATGTGCACCTAAGAGAGGGTTCACCTAAACCTTCCAAACACTTTGAAAACACTTTGAACCTTAGAGAATTACAGAAATACACTCTACAGCCTGCAGCCAACTTTCTACAATTATACCCTTTGTGAACAATTAATTGTGCACTACCTGTGCACCTTGACACCCGAACTTTGAACACTTTGACTTCCCCCATGTTGACTTTGACCTTGAACATGTTGACTTTGATAGCTTTGACTTTGACCAATTGACTTTGACTATGGTTGACTTTGACCAATGTGACTTTTATGGGCTCAACAGTTTCCCACCACTTAATGGGCTCTCTGTCCCGGAGAGCTACAACCAAAACTCAGAGCAGAGATGACACCATGATTCCTGTGCTGCAAAATTTGCAAAAGGACACTTGAGCAGCTACCAAGTCCACCAGGAGTAGGAGAGAACAAACACCACAGAAGAACCAAAAGTGGAAATTTTACACAGAAAAGCAAAGGATGGAGAAGGGAGGGTAGGAAGGAGGGGGAAGAGAGGGCTGAAGGGGCTGAGATTGATAGGGCAGGGAGGGGCAAGGATGGAGCTGGGTAGAAGGTTAAAGGGAGGGTGAGAGAGTAGGATTATGGACTCTAGAGAGGGCCGAAATGATAAAACAAGAAAGCTACAGAGGGTGCCGATGGGAAAATGAGAAACATATGGTAAAGTAAAGTGAGAATAGACCATTTGGACCATGTGCGTAAAGAAAAACATGTGATAAATGTGCTCAAAACACGTGGGTTTTGATCAAAAGTCATTGAAAAGATGAAAATTTAGAAAAACTAAGCCAAAAATTGAGTCCCCAGGTGCCAAAAGACATGAAAATGACTCCAAGTTTGAAAAAAATGGCCATCCGATGCATAATCTAGAGCCAAAAGCATTGGACCATGAATATATATATATATATATATATATATATATATATATATATATATATATATATATATATATATATATATATATATATATATATATATATATATATATATATATATATATATATATATGTGTGTGTGTGTGTGTGTGTGTGTGTGTGTGTGTGTGTGTTATGTTGGAGCAATGCTTATATAAAAAGAAAAAAATAAAAATAAAAATAAAATAAAATAAAAGAAAATAAATAAATAAGTAAATTAAATAAATAAAATAAAAAAGTAAAATGGGGTGGGGGTAGGGGGGAAAGAAACAATTAAAAAAAAATAAACTAAAAGAAAAAAAAAAAAAATAAATAAATAAATAAAACAAAGAAAATAAAAAATAAAAAATGGGGAGGTGAGAGAGAGAGGGTAGGTTTTTTTTTGGAAAAAATAAATTTAGCCTTTAGGGGCCTTTTTTTGGGGGGTTAAAAATACCCTAAAAATATAAAAAAATGCTAATAAAATCCAAAATGTTTTTTAATAAAAGGAAAAAAAAGGAAAAATTCTCAAAAAAATTCCCAACATTTCTAAGCCAGTTTCCCACTCAAAACCATAGAGAGCTTCCTTTAATTTTCCATTTTATCACGAAAATGGCATTGGAAAAGATGAAAAAAATACTAGAAAAAGTTCTTAAAATGCCAAAAAAATTTCCCAAAAATTTCCTAATTTTTTTTTTCTTATACAAAGGTTGTGAAGTGGCTTCTAGGCTACATAAAAATCAAGGAACAATCATGAAAATGAACAATCCCCTTACTTGTGTGTGGATTTGAGGTCTATGGAGAAGAACTAACATGCCTATTTGTAAGTTATTGTTCCACTGATTCCAATCGTGTGCCTCCATCCTCTTCATTTGAGTCTCTATCAATTGTTTTGTTGCATGTAGATGTATCTCTTCCACTTTTTGCAGTGCTCCAAGCCTCTGAGAGACACCACAATCTTTCTTTCCCTGCATGAATGCTAGTTTTAGTGACCCATGTAGAAACTCAAAGGGTTCAATAGGCAATATCCCATAAACCAATTGGAATGGAGAATATCCACTAGCTTGTTTGTAAGCTAATCTGTATGCCCATAGGGTACCTTGATCTGACATAGCTTGAGAATCTTGAACTGCACATGCTGAATCATTCACATAATTTGCATAATCTATGAGCTTATACATCCCACAACATAAAATGCCAAAAGCAATAAAGATGTCACCATTTGGTAGATCATGAATTGTACATCTATCATTAGTAAATTTCACAACCAAGCCGATCTTGGTAATGTTGAAACTCATAACAACGTTTTCTTGATCCCTACCACAAATAAAGCATCTGACAATCTGAAAGAACTACCACCAATAGTAGTCATGATGATCGTACCAACTCCCATGACAAGATAAGAGGAGTTGTTGGTGCATGTGATAGTATTCCATATAGGGGCACACTTAAGTGAAGTGAAGAAACTGAGCTATGGGGTAATATGTTTGGTTGCCCCACTATCAAAGTACCAAACATTTGAGTCTATTGTAGACATACATTTTACATGAGAAGATGGATTATAATTGCAAACAGTAGTAAATGCCCATTCTTCCTTTTGCACAAGATTAGCATACTCTGTTCTGGGTGTAGAGGCCTCTACAACAACCATTCTAGCCTCTTTTGTAGCCAATTTTGAACAACTCTTTATGAAATGTTCATTTACTTTATAGTATTTGCAAAATAATTTTTTCTTTTCTATTTTCTTTTTGTCTCTGTCATCCTTCTTTGATTGTGGAGAATTAGTAGATTTTTGCTTACTAATAGAAGAGCTCCATTTACCTTTGCCCTTTTGACTAGCCAAGAAAGCTTGATCTGCAACACACATAATGGACCTATTTTGCCTAGGCTGATGTTCTTGCAACAGAATAGAGACTAACTCCTCAAATGTGAAGGCATTTGGATTGCCTTTCATCATCAATCAATCTCCTTTATTCATGTGCTCACTCCCCAATTTTTTTTTGGTGGTAAGCAACACAAGCCTCATTCCTTGTCTGGTATAAAGTGGTAAGTGTATCCCAAACATCCTTTGCTGTTTTGCAAGAGCAAATGTGAGGAATAATGGCACGTTTGACAGACAAGGCTATCAATGCATGTGCATGAGCATCTCTACCATCCCAACAAAGTTTCTCTATAGTAGGTGCAGTAGAAACCATAACATGAACAAGAACCTGAAGAATATCACCATCTTCAACACCATCTGCATCACCTTTAGTAACTGTATTTGTAGGTGTAATAAGATGTTTTTCAACACCCTACACAATATTCCACAGTCCTTTTGTAATCAATACATTGTGAAGAGATGGATAGGTATGTGCTTGAAGATGAAGAGGTGTTGCAAAATCCTTGATCTACACCAGTCAAATGAACTCCAAGATAGAGTTGAGGAGATAAGACCTTGCAAGTGCATCCTTGGAGCACCATTTGCTCAATCTTTCTTGCTCTTCTTGTGTTGGCTGACTTTTGTTCCTGAAACTTGGCATAACTTCATCTCCAGCCACATAACCATATAAACTTCTACCTTGGAGATAAGCTTCCATTCTTAATGACCAAGCTGAGTAGTTACCTCTGTCCAATTTGTCAATTGATGAAGGAAATCCATCTGCCATGTTGTCCAACCTTGCTCTGATACCACTGTGAAGAGATGGATAGGTATGTGCTTGAAGATGAAGAGGTGTTGCAAAATCCTTGATCTACACTAGCCAAATGAACTCCAGGAGTATGTGGTGGGCCCTTTTAGCTTTCCAATGGATGTATTAGACACCCTATGTACCTTGGAAGATCACTCACGAAAAGATAGATCAAAATAGATAAGTTGGAGTTAGCTCAGAGGTGAAGAACTTGCTATTTTTGGTTCATACACATGTCCAGTGTTTTGCACAATTCTCTGAGCACAGCAGCAATTAGCTTAATTCCTCTTGGGGAAGTCTAGTTAACTTAAAGAGCTAACTTTCAAGAGTAATCTCATAAAAAATAATGAAACACACACTGAGAATGATGTTTAGAAACTGATGACATCATCCCGATTTTCACGGGCTGCTATAGTTTGAGACTAGTGAGCAGACAAATGAACATAACTCCAGATTTAAGAATCCAATTATTATGAAAATTTGTATGGTTATACTAGACAGTAAGCTGAATTCAAAAAGATTTAAAGCATTGAATTTGGATAAGTACACACTGAGAAACAACTCTGACAAGATGAGTAAAAAAGTCGGGTACCTCACAGAGAAGTGAAAATGACATATAGGGTTGCCTTCAACCGAACATAACTCAAGATTTCAATACCCAAATGAAATGAAAATTGATGAGCATATAGTAGACTTATAGAGCTAACTTTATCAAGATAAATCACTGAAAATGATGCACCAAGCTCAGAGGAACCATCTCTGCAATTTGATTGAGAAAACTGAGAGATATGGCAATGAGTAGTACACTTCACAAGAACATGGAAATATGAACTCAAATGATCATGAAAATGAAAGTATATTGCTTGTACAATACAATGGACTTATTGATACATATGTTTGCCTTGGAATCACACCTTGATATGGCATAAAGCTCAGCTCTTGGAGGTCTTCACATAGGTCTCTCTAACCACGACTAAAGCTGCCATCTATTTATAGTTGAGTTTGGGAGGCTAACTTCCATCAATCACTCTCCAATCAATTAGTGATTGATTTGATTCTCTACCTACCACAAATCACGAGTTCGTGGCTCCTCTTTCCCTTTTTGATCAAGTGGACTCAACCACTTAAGATTCTCTCACTTTTACATTAAGTAAACTCTTCAAAAGTTACAAGAGGTTGTTCACAAGTGAACTTTACATTGTCTTCATTTTAAGGCTTCTTCTATGACTTTGTGGGACTCAAGCCAATACTTAGGCTTGTCATAGACTTGCTCCAACATACATGACACATCATATAAGCGCATAATGGGTAATTGGTACCATCCAACTTATTCTCAACAACCAACATATGGAATCATCACTGCTTTTAGCCATGGCCACTTACTAAAATACCTTGATGAAGAAAAATGATTGTATCTCAAAAAGTTGAACAAAAATACCCAATCAAGTTCTACTAAACATGTAGCAAAATTTGAGATGCTTATATTGGTGAACCAAAACCTTATACATTTTTGGCATAAAAAGAGAAAATTGGTTGCATAAGCACTATGATAGTGTGTTTGAAGGTCGAAACGAGCTCAGATCACGATTTTGGCACCACACAACAAAGTTGTTTTGAACTTCTTATCGCCCTGAGTATGCTCACCAATTTTCATGTGATTCTTAGAATATGACCGAAGAGGTATAGACGACACCCTAGATGAAGTGGTGACCTACTTTGATACCAATTGTTGGAGTTTGAGGTTTGCAGAAGCATGTAAAGAACACAAGGAAGAAGAAGAAGCTTGAGAGATGAGAGAGAGGTAGAGAGAGGGAGGAGAGATAGATAGAGAGAGATAGAGAGAGGAAGAGGAGAGATATATAGAGAGATAAAAGAGGGACTTAGAGAGAGAGGAAGAAAGGTAGAGAGAGAAGATTTTTTTGGGGAATTCATATAAAAACAAGGGACCCATTTTTTAAAAATAATATTTAAAATAGAGAAAATTTAAAATAAAGTGACCAAAATTTGAAAAAAATCTAAAAAATAGGACACAACCTCAAGACACCTTCCTCACCCAAAACACTAGAGAGCTTCCCTTTCTTATCTAATTCAACAATAAAAAGTGCATAAAAAAAAGGAAGAATTCCCAAAAACACTCCTAAAAATATCTAAAAATTAAACAAAAAATCCTACAAATTTCTAGCAAGATTATCATGAATTGGGCTATAGAGAGACATCCAAATTACAAGAAAGAACTTAAAAGAAAAGCCTAAAAAATGATGAAAATATAAAAACTAAGTGAAAAAGAGAATGAGAAAAGCTATGTATAACTTGAAAAGATTTTTGCAAGTCCCAAGTAATCTAAAAGAGCTTCAATTTAATTGATTATGATGAGCCTGAACATGTCGACTAGTGGTAGCACCTTGCCAAGCAAAGTCTCTAACTACACCACACCCCATTGTAGCATTTCTCTAATTTTGCATGGTCCTTCCCAATGAGGGAGCCACTCGCCTCATAGTTGTGTTTGTAATTGTGGTCCATGTAAGAGAACAAGCATAGCAGTATGTAATTTGTATGTCCATAAACTTTTATTATGAGCTTCCTTCCTTTTGTTTTATGTCTCCTCCAACTGCTTTGCTGCATCTAGTCAAATTTCCTCCAATTTCTTGAGTGCAGATAATCTAGCAGAGACCCCAAGATCCTTTCTTACATGCACATAATTTGTTTGGGGTGAGCAAGGTAAAAAATCAAAGGGCTCAATAGGGATTAATCCATAGACCAATTAAAAGGTGGAGTGGCATGTGGCCTCTTTGCATGCCAACTTGTAAGCCCATAGTGTGCCTAGATAAGCAATGCCCCATGTAGTGGGATTTAACATACATTCCTTCCTTAGAAGAGCTATCAATACTTTATTTATGAACTCTGCTTGTCCATTGGCCCTTGGATAATATGCATTGGGAGTACGATGGAGAACCTTGTACTTTTTGAAAAATTTATACAAAAGTTTATTAACAAAGTGTGTTCCTTGATTAGTACAGATTTCAAGTGGACAACCAAACCTGCAAAAAATATTATTGTACAAAAAATTAACAACTTATTGGGTTGTGGATTTTGGAGAAGCAATAGCCTTGGCCCACTTTGTTGCATAGTCATGTTGGAGTTTGAGGTCCGCGGAAGCACGCGAACAATACAAGGAAGAAGAAGAAGCTTGGTGCAAAACACACAATATTGAATGTATTACCACTCCAATGTACAATGATAAGTGACCCATTAGGTTTATAGGCATATATACAAGTCAAGGGAAAAAAAGCCCCTAAAGAGGGGAAAAAAGTGTCTCGATGGTCCTAGTGTGTTCACACACATCACTATCTAAATATATCAACAAATCCCCCTTGGAAGTGATTCGGTGAACAAGGAGCAGACACTCATGTATAAGGAAGTGCCAAGCTATGTGGAATCAATCCACAAAAGGAAGTAAGCCCAAAGCTTTGTAGAAAGCTTCAGACTTCTCCCTAGGCAAAGCCTTTGTGAAAAGTTCTGCAATGTTCTCTTGTGTGGGAACATATGCCAAACTGATCTCTTCAGCAAAGAATCTCTCCCTAACATAATGATAATGCACCTCAATGTTCTATAGTGCGAGCATGGAACACAGGGTTTCTCGCATCTACCAATGCACTTTGACTTTCAGTGAAGATGGTAGTGGCAAATGATTTTACAACACCCAAATCAACCATAATACATCTATGCCACACACACTCAAGAGTCATTGTGAAAGCTGCCCTATAATCAAGCTCACAACTAGAAGTGGCCATAGTAGGCTGCTTCTTGCTCAACCAATATATGCATGAGTTACCAAGCATGAAGCAAAAACCATTGGTGGAAACACGAGTGTCATAGCGGCTAGCCTAATCAAAGTCAGCAAAAGCATGTAAATCTGGCGGTAGTGATCTCCCCTTGGGATAAAATAATCCAAGTAGTCATATACCACTCAAGTAGCGAAATATGCACTTAACTGCCTGCCAATGCTTGAAACTTGGGCAATGCATAAACCTCCTCATCTCTAAGATAGAAAACTGAATATCTAACCAAGTAATTCATAAGTAAATCAAGCATCCAATAGCCTGCTGATAGAGAACAACATCAAACGCATCTCCAACATCATGAAGACTCAATCGTAAACCTGTCTCCATAGGAGTGGAAATAAGTTTGTAATCATCAAGGCCAAAAGGCTGCAATAATGTGTCAATATATTTTGTTTCACACAAAGCTATTCTGCCATCAATTTGCATAAATTGAATGCCCAGATAATTATGCAAATGCCCCAAATCTAACATCTCAAATGAGGCATGCAAATCAGCCTTAAAAATCAGCAATATGCTTCTCATGAGGACTAGTGAGCATCATGCCATCAACATACACAACAATGATCAGAAGCACATCATTTGCACACTTAACATATAAGGTGCTCTCAATTGGATTGTTCTCAAAACCATGTGCAATCTGGTAGGCACATATCTTTTCATACCAAGCATGTGGTGCTTGCTTCAAACCATATGATGCCTTTTTCAACCTGCACACTTGGTTTTCATGACCTTTCTGCACAAAGCCACCGGGCTAAAAAAACATACACTTCTTCATGCAAGTCATCATTCAAAAATGTAGTTTTTAGTGTCCAACTGATCTACATTCCAACTATGGTGAGTTGCAAGTGCACAGATGCTACAAACAGTAGTCATTTGGCAAGTAGGAGCAAATGTCTCATCAAAATCAATGCCTCTTTCCTAAGCATAACCCTTTGCAAAAAGCCTATCCTTATACCTATCAACTGTTCCATCATGCTTGCGCTTCAGCTTGTATACCCACTTAGTGCCAATGGCCTTCTTGCCAGATGGAAAGTTACATAACAACCAAGTACCATTCTTTAGAATAGCATCATATTTTCATTGCATAACAACCATCCAATTTTCAAAATTTTGTGCTTCACTAAACAAAACAGGCTCATTCTCATCACAGAGACTAAGGAAGCCATAGCATAGCAATCTAATGCAAAAGAATCACTATGGGATCCAAAACGAGTACAATATGACATAGATGCATCTAATTTGTTGTCACACAAAGTCTGCACCAACCATTTTGGCATAGTTTTTGCCTCCTTAATATCACCTCTCTCATTAGCAAGTGCATCATGTAAATCTGCTTTAGAAATGGAATGATCTACATCATCATGTGAAACCTGTAAAGGCTAAGAAGTTGCCTCATTAGGATGAGCACTAGATTGTCCACCTATAAAAAGAGGTAGCAAAGTGTCATACATGTCTTAGGAGCTAAATGTCTCCTTAATACATGAAAGTAATGGCTGAATAGAATCTTCCACAAAAACAACATCACAACTAACCAAAATGCATTTATTCTGTGGATGATATAGACGATAGCCTTTGCTTTAAGAACTATACCCAACAAAAATACATTTCACTACTTTATCATCCAATTTCCTACATTGTTGTTTTGGGCACTAATGCATATGCTAGACAACCAAAAACATGTAGGTGAGCAACAGATGGGTTGCAACCATGCCAACCCTCATATGGAATTATGGATTGCAATGCTTTTGTGGGACACCTATTAAGTACATATGTTGCACACATAACAACCTCAAGCCAAAAACTCTGGTAAAGCCTGACTCTTGACCATAACACCTCACCGTCTACATGAGTGACCTATTCTTCTTTTCACTTAATCCATTTTGTTGAGGTGTATAGGGAACTGTACATTGATGTTCTATCCCATGTTCAGCCAGAAATGCATTAAAGTCAGAAGACATATATTCATCCCCTCGATTAGAACTGAGGGTGCCCATTTAACATGCTGATAGATTTTCAACCAAAACCAAAAATTGTTTGAAGCACATAAATACTTTAGACTTTTCTTCCAATGGATATACCAATGCATGCCTAGAATCATCAATGAAAGTCATGAAGTAAAGATAGTTCCAAAAGAGTGTGTCTGCATAGGATGAGATACATCACTGGAGACAACCAAAAACATGTAGGTGAGCAACAGATGGGTTGCAACCATGCCAACCCTCATATGGAATTATGGATTGCAATGCTTTTATGGGACACCTATTAAGTACATATGTTGCACACATAACAACCTCAAGCCAAAAACTCTGGTAAAGCCTGACTCTTGACCATAACACCTCACCGTCTACATGAGTGACCTATTCTTCTTTTCACTTAATCCATTTTGTTGAGGTGTATAGGGAACTGTACATTGATGTTCTATCCCATGTTCAGCCAGAAATGCATTAAAGTCAGAAGACATATATTCATCCCCTCGATTAGAACTGAGGGTGCCCATTTAACATGCTGATAGATTTTCAACCAAAACCAAAAATTGTTTGAAGCACATAAATACTTTAGACTTTTCTTCCAATGGATATACCAATGCATGCCTAGAATCATCAATGAAAGTCATGAAGTAAAGATAGTTTCCAAAAGAGTGTGTCTGCATAGGATGAGATACATCACTGTGAACAAGCTGCAATGTTTGAGTAGCTCGAACTAAACCATCTTTTGGGAAGGAGGAATGATGCATTTTCTGCAAAATACAGCCTTCATAGACATGTTTACCAGGTGCCTCAAGTTTGGGCTGAGATGACACCATTTCAAATTTCTACAGGCATAGCAAACTAGCGAAATTCAGATGACCAAAGTGTGCATGCCAAAGCTTTGCATCTGGCAAAGCCTGAGAATCATGTACTGCACATGCTAAATCATTCACAATTTTCATTATCTATGAGCTCATACAGCCCATGACATAAAATGCCAAAAGTAATAATGACATTGCCATTTGACAGATCGTGAACTGTACATCTATCATCAACAAATTTCACAACCAAAACAATCTTGGCTAAAGTTTAAAATGGTAACAGATTCTTCTTGATACTTGGCACAAATAAATCATGTCGCAATGTAAAAGAACTACCATCAACAGTAGTCAGAATGATCTTACCATCTCCCATGATAGGATAAGAGGAGTTGGTGCATGTGACAGTATTCGCTATAGCGGCACACTTGAGTGAAGTGAAGAAACTGTGCTACAAGGTAATATGTTTGGTTGCCCCACTATCAAAGTACTGCAAACATCTGAGTCTACTCCAGATATACATTGTTCATGAGGAGATGGGTCATAACTGCAAACAGTGGTAAATGCTCATTCTTCATTCTACACAAGATTAGCAGATTCTGTTTTGGGTGTAGAGGCCTCTACAACATCCATTCCAACCTCTTTCTTCCTTGCCTCATCAGTAGCTAGTTTTGGACAACTCTTTATGACATGATCATTTCCTTTACAGTATTTGAAAAACAATTTTTGCATTTCTGTTTTCTTCTTGTCTCTATGCTCCTTCTTTGATTGTGCAGAATTAATAGATTTTTGCTTACTAGAAGAGCTCCATGTACCTTTGCCCTTCTAACTCGCCAAGAAAGCTTGATCTACAACATGCATAATGGATTTGTTTGGCCTAGATTGATCTTCTTGCAATAGAACAGAGACTAAATCCTCAAATGTTAAGGCATTTGGATTTCCTTTCATCATCAATCAAAGAGTAAAAGAAATATTTTGATATGAATTTTGAAGACTATTCAGAATAGTCTGCACAATTGAGCTGTCAAGCAAGACTTCATCAACAGAAATCAACTCCCCCTTCAAATCTTTGATCTTTGTTAAAAAAATCTCCATGAATTCTCCTTCATTCGTGTGCTCACTCTCCAACTATTTCCAAAGGTAAGCAACATGAGCCTCATTCCTTGCTTGGTACAAAGTGGTTAATGTATCCCAAGCATCCTTTGCTATTTTATAGGAGTGAATGTGGGGAATAATGGCACATTTGATAGACAAAGTTATCAATGCATGTGCTCGAGCATCTTTGCCATCCCATCAAAGTTGCTCTATAGTAGGTGCAGCAGGAACTAGAGCACAAACATTAATATGAAGAATATCACCATCTTCAATGCCATCTGCATCACCTTCAACAACTATGTTTGTAGGTGTAATAGGATGTTTTTCAACACCTTGCACAATATTCCACAGTCTTTTTGCAATCAATACACGATACATCATATAAGCCCATAATGGGTAATTGGGAATGTCCAACTTATCCTCTACAACTAGCATACGAAATACATCACTACTTTTAGCCATGGCCACTGACTAAAATCCCCTGATGCAAAAAAATGATTGTATCTCAAAAAGTTGAATAGAATTACCCTATCAAGTTTTGTTAAACATGTAGTAGACTTCGAGATGCTTATACTGACAAACAGAAACCTATATATATCTTTGGCATAAAAAGGTGAAATTGCCTACGTAAGCACTAGGGTAGTGCATTCGGAGGCCCAATGAGCTTAGATCATGATTTCAACACCACAGAGAAAATCTCCCATAGTTGCTTTGTTCTTTGCTAAAGAAATGGTCCAATGAAGGATAGTTTGGGGTCCCCAAAATATGGATGTGAGGGAGATGAATTTTGGACAGGCTAATAGATGAATTGAATGCGGGCAAAGAATGAGGAATCATGTGAATAGACGTCATTGATTTGGTCTTATCTCTAATTATATTAGATGCCGATATTGTGAGGAGATCGGACACATTGCCAAATTCTATCCTCGAGTATCTACTCCTTTGGACTTCGTTTCTGTGTGCGCAGATTGTGGAAAGAAGACCTTGTGTGAGCATGCATGTGACGTAAATGAGATCTCTATCGGGAAGGTCAGAAGGAAGGAAATTTGTTCTTCTCTCTCTTCTTTCTATGTGGAAGTTGATAATGGAGGACATTATGAAGTGGACAATGTAGGAAGTGAGTCTTCTCTGTCAATCGCGACCTCCGGGACAAGTAGGTTCATCTCCAAAATGCTAAATCCAAGTAGCATGACCAATAGCTTTGAGAAGCTAAAGATAAAGGAAGAACTTGGCTATGTGAGGGAAAATAAGGTCAATGGATGTCAAGATAAAGTCTTAACAAAACTCATGGAAAGTCTATAATGCCAAGTAAACTCGATACATGAGGAGCAGGACAACAAAAGGACCAAGATGAAGAGATTAGAAAATAGTCAAACTAAAATAGAGGAGGTCTTAGAGAATTGGGAGGAGCAATTTAGATTAATGGAAAACAAAAACAAGGAGTTGAAGACAGAAAACAAAAACTTGAAAAGGAAAATTGACAAACTCTAGAGTGGCAAGATATTTAAAAAGCATAAAGAAATAGAAAGAGAGGTGTTTGAGATTAGTTTTAATTTAGTGATAGCATATTGCTATTGGCTTACGATCAAAGAGGAGCTCCCATGAGACAAGGACAATTCGACAAAAAGGATTGAGCGAGGAGAGAAAGAAATCAAGAAAGTACAGGAAATAACTTGCATATATAGTGATCAAGTGGATAGGATTAACGAGGACTTCCAATTGGAATTAGGGAAGATTAAAGGTGCCTAAGATGCGAGTGACAAGAAAATGGAAGAAATTGGAAAAGATAATGAGAGGATGAGTGGAGAGGCTGATAGATGGATGAGTCAAAGAGACAACGAAAGTTAGAGATGTCTAAAGAAAGATGAAAAAATTGATAGAATTGAAGAAGAGTTGAAGACGATGATAGATAAGCTCAGTGCATTTGAAGGAGAGTTAGAAAAGATGAATGTTTTGAAGAGGATAATAGAAACCCTAGCTGGTCAAGTAGAGAAGAGCTTTCAAGAAGTGTATAAGAGATTTGGAGGAGAAGAGTCGAGAGGAAATGAGTTAGAAAAGAAGCTAGAAAGAAGAAGATGCGAAGAGCTTAGTCTAGTGGAGAAGCTTGATGAAATCGAGCAAAAACATAAACATGGATCTGAGGAGCTTGAAAGAAAACACATTATGTTGGGAGAGAAAATTGAGAGGCTATACGACTTATTTGGGAGAATAGAGAATGCTCTTCACGAAAATGAAAAGAGGGTGCATGAGATGGAACCAGATAATGAGAAGTGGCAGAAGTGGATGATGTATGTAGATTGCAAAATCGCACATTATCAAAATGATATTGACCTAAATACACAAGGATTAAGGGAACTAGCTATGGAGGTTGATGTATTGAGGGAGGTAGTGAATGCGAGTGACCAAGACCTTGCAGATCGTCTTGCCTGGGTAGAGGACCATATATCAAAAATGTCAAATCATAATGAATCTTCACAAAGATGCTTCCGGAGATAAAAAGGGAAATGATTGAGGAGGTGTTGAAGAGGTGGTTTGCCCAGTGATGATGAGGCTTCTAAAGCAGAGCCTGACTCACCTCTTGGAGGACGTTGATCATCGATGGTGAACGAGACTAGGTAGGAATTTTTGAGGTTGCCTATGCTACATTATGCCTGAGGAAGGGACTTAAAGGTAAGATGGGAAATCTGAATTGATAAGCCTGTTTGCAGTTAATCGATTATGTCATATAATGCTTATGCCCTAGGAGGTAATGACAAAGTGAAGGTCGATCTTTCAGCTCCCATGGACGTGCTTTTTTGTATTTCTGTGTATGCATGATGTGCAAAATGGGTGGGGTATATGCTCCTTTCTATCTCTCCTTAACTCTCAGGACATGGGGAATGAAAAAAAGAAAAAGAAAAAAACAACAAAAACAAAAACAAAAACAAAAAGCATGGATATATGTGCGAGTGTGCTTTTACGGTGCGGGAGTGATTCGCGACGGCTGGTGGATCAAGTCAACCGTCTCGCTAACGGTGCACGCCGGGTGCTTGGAGCAAGCTCAGGTACAAAAGAGACTCGAAGAGAATTTGATTAGATGATTTTGCAAAGCCTTAATATCTTTAAAAAATAAACATTCATACTTTAAACATATGGATCCTTTATTTTTATTAACATGAAACAATTGAATTCTTGTCAAATTTCAATTCGTGCACAGAATAGATTTAAGATAGTTTCGCTATTTTTGAATACTATAGAAAGCAAAACCTTTTCCAGAGAAAAATGCGTGGAGCGTTTTGGTCGTGAGAGTACGTAACTAATAAAAGCATCAAAGCTATATCATGGGTTATTAAATATGCATGCATCACAAAACAAAAACACTTACATTACATAAAACCTGACGATTAACAAAAACAAACTGAAGGACTCTGTATCTCTCTGTGCATACAATGCTTCCTCTTTGTGAGCGTGATGTTTTTTCCTCTTTGTGAGCGTGATGTTTTTTCTCTTTGATTCTGTTGTTCATCAGAGTTCACTTTTCTTCTAGCAAGTGATTTTAGAGGATGGAATGCAAGAGTCGCATCACACAGATCAAACGTCGCTATAAATGGTCCAGCTATTTAGCGCATATTCTTTGAATGACACAAAGTTAAAAAAATGAGGAGAAATTGACGTACGTTGAGTACAGAAATCTGTAATGATTTCAACAAACAAACAAAAACCCACTTTTTCTAAAGAGTGCTTTTTTCTAATGCGTCCATTGCCAGATCCCCCTTCAACAGATCATGTGCACTTCCCTCCTCCAACCATCAGATAAGAGACCTTCCAAGAGAATCATTCCAATGATGTTGATGTAGCACTCCAAGTAGAATTGTCAGCGAACCACAATCGTATAAAGGAGGATATTTCAATTCAAGAGTCACCAATCATGCTATGTTTTGAACAATTAATTGCTCATCTGCAAGTCATCTGCTTATAAGTCATCTCCTACTATCATCTCTTCACACGAAAAACTTCATAGTTTTCCAGATGTATTAGAGCATAGTCAGAACAGTGTCGTAGGCATTAACGATTCAATTAAAATCAGATGGTAACCTCATTCAGCTACTTGAGTTATTTTCTGTCATCTCCTAAAAGTAAATAGGCCTTCTTTGAACATACAGAGAGCACATTCTGATAAGACATTATATATATATATATATATATATATATATATATATATATATATATATATATATATATATATATATATATATATATAGACCCACATCAAGTATTATAAGGAAGATCTAAAGTCACTAGTTACTCTTCGATTGGTTTCGTCTATATCCTGAGTTTCATCCTTTTTTCTCTTCTCTTCTACATTTGCTATATGTGAAAAGATCGAGAAATGATCGACAAGTGAGTCCCACGCTGTTTTATGCATTATATCATCCTTGGCTTTTATTAGTGCTTCAATTGAATAATTTTTATTTTCATTAGAGTGTTCATCTTCTAAATGGCTCTCGTCACATTCTAACCTAACCGTGGAAGAATTTTTTTGAGCTTCAGATAAGTTTTCATATAATTTTTGCACACCCCCTTTTCCCCAATTTATAGCTAATGGAAGGTGGGTGCGGTAATCACATAATTATTTATCTATATCTATTACTAGTTTCCTTTCCTTTGGTTCTTTTAAAGCTTCACAAGCATAGGACATGTGTTCCATAGAGTCGCACAAAAGACATCGTCGGGTGGGTGCGCCCCTCGGTTCATTACTTTGAGCTTTTGATTGAGTCATAAAAGGTGCTACAGGCATTGGATTTATTTGAGGGGCATTAGTAAATTGGGGTCCTAAATTTGTCCTATCTTGAGAGGTTAATGAATAGACTGTATTTTGAAGTGTAACTACTTCTTTAGACATATTTGTATGCATCTGCATCATATTATCTAATTTACTAAATAACATTTCAAATTGTAGTTCACTAGGAATTTTTTATGTAGAGGCTTGTTTAGTGGTACTAGGATTAACTTTAGGAATTGGAGTAGTTGGACATACTAGTGGGAAACTTAGATTGATATCATAAACCAATGTTTGCCTTTGTTTCATCTAGGCTACTACCTCTACTACTTGTTTTAATGCGCCCTACTCTTCCATAAGGCCATATCTTTTTCTAGGTTCCTCAAGCCTCCTTTCAACTTCACTTCTAATATCAAAAGGTAATACCTTTAGAAAATATAGGACTATGTCATGTGTGAGTGCAGTCCTATCCTGTTCTGGCAACTGTGAAAACCTTTTCATAAACTCACTGTGCAATTGTGTAAGGGAAATTTGAGTCTTAGGAATGCTAAGACATTTCATGAACCCTTATCTACTATGCTGACTATAATCTTCAAGGTAGAACTCTTTATGCATTTGTTTCCTAAAGTCTTCCCATTCAAGCTCACTATGATGTTGAATTACACTTATATAGCTGACCCTATAGCAAGCCTCCCTAGATAAGTTACCCACTTAGATACAGGCAAACCATGCAATTTTGCTATATCTTCAGATGTATCTAGATAATTAGTTGTATTTACCCTAGTGAACTTCCCTTTTTCTTTAAGCATCGCCTCTACTACTTTCTGCCCTTGAGTTTCAAACATCATATTTCGAAACAATTCATCCATTTATTTTGTATATTTGAATTAGACTTAAGTTTTTTAATAAGATCTTTAATTTCCTCTTGTACTCTTGTTTTTTGGTCTCTTACCAAGCTAATTAAATTATTTGATTCCAGTTTTGCTAAAATTAAAAACCCTTTTAACAATTCTTGTAAAGTAGTTAATAACTTTCAAATGAAAGTTCTTTTTGAAATTTCAAACTAAAAGTCATACTATAAAAAAATCCCTAATATTTTAAGTTCTTTCTCCTAAAGTCCTACTAAAATAGTAACAGACAAATTTTAAGTTTAGTGAATATACCTGATGCTTGATGACGAAGCTAAAGTGCATGTGATAAATTCAAGTATACATTGTTGAGTAAAAAAATGTCTAATACAAAAAAATGAATGCTGTGTGTGCAAAGGTAATTTTCTCTTCAAGTTCTTGATGGTAGGGGTGGCGAGACGAAGCTAAACTACTTGCCTATTCCCATGGAGGCGCTCAGAGCATAAGCCCAGCCCTCAATACCCAGGGAATTACAAGGTTTTTGAGTACTTCCTCTACAAGATGAACCACTACAAGATGCTGCAACCGCTTATCCTAAACAAAACTATTGCATATGCAGAAAGGAAAAGAAATTATACCTGTCCTATCATGCCGTGTTTCACATCGGGTTAAAATTGTGGGAGCGATTTGTGACGGTGTTGGTGGATCAAGTCAACCATCTCGCTAACGGCGCACACGGGGTGTCTATGGCAGGACACGTATTTTTACTAAGGACCATAAGGAAGTGTGTTTCTATACCTATTGACCACGTCTTTATAAGATGGAAGGATCAGCTCTTCACTAGTTACTCTATCTTTAACAATTTCAGTTTCGTTTGAATCTATTTGGGAACAATCAATAATTCTATTTATGAGTGGAGAAAACAGAACTTCACTATTTTCAGGGTCGGGTAAAACAATAGAAATCAAAGGTAACACTCTAGATAATCAACGATCATAATCTAGCAACTTCAAACTTTCCTCTATGACACAATCCTTAACTAATTCTTCATTAATTGTATTATTTTCTATATTTTGTGAGACACTAACCTCTAGTGGAATAGGAAAAAGTATTTCTAACAAAGAAGAAGGTAAATCACGTTCAATAGAAGTACTACTAGTAGATGCTTTATCAAACATGTAAAGATAAATGCAAATAAATTGATTAATATTTTTAAACTGTGTTGTATAAATGAGTGTCCAATCTTTTGTTCATCAAATTCTTCTTCAAATGATCTGCAGGAAACCATTAGCCATAAGTATGTTTTCATGAATAAAAAACACTAATTTATAAATTTAATATTCAAAACTTAACATATTTTAAACTTATGCTAACATAAGTTAATTAACTTTCTTATATATCTCATAAGCACATACATTCATTCTTATTTCCTATCTACTTCATATATGCACATGCACTCATGCACTATTACACATATGCATACATTTATCACTTCTATACATGCACATTTCTAATATACATGCACATGCATACACCTTTCATGCACACATGCACACATCAATTATGTTCACATACATTCATTACTTATGCACACATTCTAATATACATGTATTACTCATGCACACATGTGCATAGACTTCACATGCTAACTTCACATACATAAACATGCATACACTAACTCACATACATAAACAGACTTCTCATGCATACACATGCACTATTTATGAATACATTCACTAACATGCATACATGCATACATCTAACATGCATACATGCATTCATCTAACATGCATTCATCTAACATGCTTTCATCTAACATGCATAAATGCATACATCTAACATGCATACATTCCTACATTCATGCATATGCACACACTTCTTATGCACACATGCACAAAAACTCACATTCATATACAAATGCATTAACTTTAATATGCACATGCATTCTTACATGTCTCATGCAAATGCTCTTATGCATACATATATACGTTATATTTCACATGCATAAACATGCATAATACATATGCTTACATGCATCACTTTATATGCATACTTGAATTATACATGCATTTCATTTTCATGCATACATATATAGTTCACTCATGCACATGCATAAACACACATGTATACCTATCTTATCATGCACATACATGCTTACTTAACAAACATACATACTCTCTCTCTCTCTGTCTATCGTGTGTGCTGCTATCGATGGATGGAGGAAGGGAAAGAACTTTACATTAGTCTCTCTCTCTCTCTCTCTTTCTCTCTCTCTCTATCTCTCTCTCTCTCTCTTTCTCTACCATCTGCGCGCTGCTATCGCTATTGGAGGATGGTAAGAAGAACAAAATCAAAGGCTTTGACAAGCACGACAGTCATCTCTTCTGGCGTGCGTGCACAACACGATGGAGGGGAAGGGGTAGCAGAGAAAAGGCTCTCACTCACTCGCTCTCACTCTCTCTCTCTGCCACATCGAGTTCTGCAACCGTGCAAACTTCTCTCTCAATCTCCCTGTGGATTCCCTCAAAAGTGTTCAACCAACCATGCGAGCATCGCTCTACTGACTTCTCTCTCCCATGCGTTTTCAGGTCTGCCTATATGTGCATCTGTATCACTCTCTTTCTGCATCTGTGATCAGTAGCCAAATATCATAGTCTCTCTCTCTCTCTCTCTCTCCCTCCCTCAGCGTTCTGCCTTTGCGAGCGTCTGTTGAGGATGGAGGGAAAAAAGAAGAGGATAAAGAATCTCTCTCTCATAAATAAGCACGTACCTGTAGGAAACCATTAGCAAAGAAATCACACACACACACATATATATATATATATATATATATATATATATATATAGGTACGTGAACATGCATATAACCGATTTTAATAGTTAGTTAACTAGTTAGTCATCATGCATACTAATATGAACTATTAACTAACACACTAGTAAACTAACACATAAACATATTTAGTTAGAAACACACGTAGAACTCTTATTACATTAAATAATTATATCAATTATATTTTATCTATTTACTTAATATTATTTCTTTTAACTTATAATTTAATTACATAGATATTACTTATCTATTTAACTTATATTTTATTTTTATTAACTATAAATAAACATAAATATCAAAGTCACCTATTAAAATATGAAACTTGTTAATTATACATGTTCTTAAAACAATTTAGCCATTTTAGGTTAAGGACATATGAACTTTATTAATGCACATTTAATATAGATCTAATCACTTAGAACAATCCTTTATTATACCCATGTTTAGGTAGGAAAATTTTCATAAATTCTTAGACAGAGATGCACACTTAAGTATCTTTTACATATTCATATACAAATACATACATATGGCATAAAATCCACATTATCATTCACTCTCATAGACATATGAACACATACACCATTGAGTGCATTTCACATATATATAGAAACTCAACCCTATAATCATTGACATGTATAATCAAACTTAAATTCTCCTTTATTGTCTCCTACATGTACTCTTATGATCATATACACATGTTCTTATAAACATATAATAGGTATAATGTGAAAAGTTAAATTAAGGTATCAATTAATCCTCCACTCTGAATATATTTTCATTTTTTTCCTGCAAGTTCCAAGAGAAAAGATTAGTGCATTAAGAAATATGTGAGAGAGATATCAACTAATCAACTTTGAATCAAAACATTTTTATTTATCCATATGTTAATTCAAGTGAGGAAATCCTTATGACAACGGGTTAGTAGGCAAGTGGAGTCATCCTGGTTGGGTGGTCACAACCGCGAGTTGACTCTAGCTTCGTCATAGGCCTGGACTGTGATGTATCTATAACTGTTGTGTGCTTCACACCATAGTAGGTTGATAGGTGAGTGGAACCATTTTGGCCAGACAGTCGAGACCATGAGCCGCACCCAGCTTTGCTATGGGCTAGCACGTATATATTGTTGGAAGAGATGCTTGGATACCACAAGAGGATGAGTTGGTACTGCTAATCCCTGCTTAGTACCTACCCTAGTTTACTTCAGGGTTGTGTTGTAGGCCCTCTTAGCTTGCAAATGACACAAATAAAGTACCTATGTAGTTTTGAGATGATGCTTCAACAATTTAATCAAAAGACAAACAAAAAACAGGTAACTTTGCAACTAGCTTGTGACCAAAAACTTACTATTTTGGTCTTGATATCTACTGGATATTTTACTCAGTGCTCAAAGTACAGTAGAAATTAGGAAAATTCCTTTTGGGTGAATCAAATTAGCTTAGAGTGCTAATGATTTCAAGTTAAATCACTTAAAATGATAAACTACAAACTGAACAATCAATTTAGCAATGAAAGCCTTACACTTGACTTTTTAGGAGCTACACAGAGAAAGACTAGTGAGCACTTCGATGCGGTTTTCTCCCAATTTACTAAATCAAACTTCTTCAAATTATTCCAGCTTGTAGTAGACTTTGAGTTTGTTCCAACAAGTTATAGATCATGGAAAATGATCGAGGGATCATAGAGATATGAGCCTTCAAAGTTCACAGTACTAAATGGTTATAGCAGTGAAATCAACAGAGATACTTAATGATGTATATGTATTATGGAACATTATTTTACAAAATCATTGGCAAAGAAATGATGCCTAATGATAGTGGGATGAGTGAGCTATAGAGTGAGCTGCTCAATCCCTACTAATGATCAATGGAAAGCTAACTAAGGGAGTATGTTTGGTCGCAAGATTTCCAAGCCTTTTTATACATGCTTTCTTCAAATTTGAATTTGAATTCAAATTTGGATCTCACTGAAAAGTGATCCCCTTAATCTAGGAGATATTCTCTCAATCTAAAGTTGTGACTTCCATTCTATCAAACTCCAGGAGTTCGTAGCCTTTTACAATATTCTCCAAAGGTAAAACCTTTTACAATGGTAAATCATTAAGCTAGTACAAGGTATGGTTCATAAGAGCCATCAAAAAATTCTTCAAGGTCTAGCCAAATGTGAAGGCTTGGATTTGCACCAACAACTCCCCCTCAAGCCAAACATCTTGGCTTAGTCTTCTTCATGAGTCCTCTTGAATGTTCTGTAATCCAATCATATTTTAAACCTGCAAAGTTTACTACCATTAAGTGCTTTGGTCAATAAATATGCACATTGCATATTTGTGGATACATATGCCAATTGAATCTCCTTGCTCAATAGCTTCTCTCTAACATAGTGATAGTGTACTTCTATATGCTTGGTTCTTGCATGATAGATAGGATTTGCTGCAAGATGCAAAGAACTAGTATTGTCACCAAGAATCATTGGTGAGTTAAATGTAATCCCAAATTTGAATATAGCAATCTGATCCAAATGGCTTTTTGTGTAGCATTGGCTAATCCCCTCTATTCAGCCTCCGTTGAAGATAAAGCAACAGTAGGTTGCTTCTTGAAAGACCATGAAATGGGCTTATCATCTGCAAAGGAAAGATATCCAGAGGTACTCCTCCTATCATCTTTAGAACCTGCCCAATCTGCATCTAAATAAAGTTTGATGTCCAAATCTGAAGTATATGGAAAGTATAAACCTTGATTTTGAGTACCCTTGAGATACTCCAAAATCCTTTTGGCAGCTTCCAAGTGAGGTGCTCTAGGTTTATGCATGAATTGACTTAAAACTCTTACTCCATAAGCTATATCAATTCTTGTCAAGGTTGCATAGTTTAGACTCCCAACTATGCTTTAATATCATGTAATGTCTTCAAGCAAATCACCTTCATGAGCACTCAATTTATGATTTATGTCCCTAGGGGTGCTAGCTATCTTTGTATTCTCCAAGTGGAACTTCTTCAACATGTCCTGCACATACTTCCTTTGAGTAATGTAAATTCCAGAATTTGTATAAACCAATTCAAGTCCAAGAAAATACCTTAGTGACCCTAGATCACTAATTTTAAATTCTTGCATCATTAGATTCTTAATTTGTTTGATGCCATTGGCATCACTACTTATAAGGATGATGTCATCAACATACACACATAAATATATCAATTATGAGTTGCTTCTCTTGACAAATAGAGAAGTATATGCTTTGCTCATTATAAATCCTTGATCTTGAAGGTATGTAGTCAACCTATGGTTCCAAGCCCTAGGTGCCTACTTCAATCCATACAGATCTTTGTTTATTTTGCACACATAATTTACCTTGCTTGGGTCTTCATAGCCAGAAGGTTGAGCGATGTAAACCTCCTCTGAAATCCAGCCATTAAGGAAAACTTTTTTTACATCCAATTGGTACATATTCCAATTCCTTGATACAGCTAGACTTACCAATACTCTGATGGTTGGCATTTTAGCCACAGGTGAGAATGTTTCCTCATAATCAACTCCTTGGGTTTGTGCAAAACCCTTAGCCACAAGTCTAGCTTTATACTTGTTTATGGATCCATCTGAGTTTCTCTTGATTTTGTAAATCCATCTAGAACGAATTGCCTTCATTGATGCTTTCTTTGGTACTAGCTCCCAACCATCACTCTCCTTGAGTACTTGTATTTCTTCATCCATAGCTTCCTTCCATTCTGCCTTGGTCTTTGCCTTTTCATATGAAGTAGGTTCTTCAAGTGATAAATCCTTAGCAAGATAAATGGAATGCTTAGTAACTAATGAAGTGTCATACCCATATCTGATTGGCTTCTTGCTCTCCCTTTGTAATCTCCTTAGAGCTTGGTTGGATGATTCAGGTAAGTCTTCCAATCTTTTCATCTTGGCCTTGCTCTTTGATTTCCATGCCTTGAATTCTTCTAGGTTGATGATGTCCTCATCATCTGATTTGATGTGTTCAACTTGGCTTGGCTCCTCCTTGGTGAGGCTTGGGAATTCCTCTTCCAAGTGATATGGCAACTTAACCTTCCTGCATTCATTTTCAAACCAAGAGTTATTCTCATCAAACACAACATGTCTACTGACCATAAAGCCCTTGTTGGATGGATTATAAAACCTGTATCCTTTCTGATTTAAATCATACCCTATGAAGATGCACTTTTCTGCCTTAGGGTCTAGCTTACCTCTGATTTGAGATGGAACATGCACATAAGCAACACATCCAAAGATTCTGCAATGATCAAGTGATGGCTTCCTACCATGCGATGCTTCATATGGGATCATCGCATCAAGTGATTTGGATGGCAACCTGTTAATAAGATAAGTGGCAGTAGATGCACTCTCTACCAACAAATAATTAGGTAACCTTTTTTCATTAAGCATCGATCTTGCTATTTCCACAATCAACCTATTTCTCCTCTCTCGTAGCCCATTTTGCTCAAGGGTGTACCTTGTTGTAATTTCCCTTTTGATTCCTCTGTCTTGCAAGAATGCATCAAATTCATTGGAGAAGTACTGACCTCCTCCATCTGACCTTAATCTCTTTAGACTTCTTCTTGTTTGGTTTTTCACAAGTGCAAGATATTTCTTAAAGCAATTGAATACTTCATCTCTGTGTTTCATAAAGTACAAGATAGTCCACCTACTGAAATCATCAATGAAAGACACATAATACCTTGAGCTTGAAATTGAAGGGTCCTTGCTTGGTCCCCATACATCTGTGTGGACAAGTTCCAAATAATCCTCATGCATGTAGCCTTTCTTTGTAAAGGATAACCTGTGTGATTTGCCAAACTAATATGCACCACACTTATAGATCATGTGTTGTTTGGATAATTAGGTATCCCAAGCACACATTGATGCCAAATCTCAAGCTCTGATAATGTTTGATCCTTGTAATTATAAAGTGCAATATTCCTTGTATCTTCAAGTTCAAATGTAAATAACCTACCTGTCTTTTCTCCCTTGGCAATTCTCTTGAATCCATGTTGAGGATCCTTGTTGCACAGCAGATATGTAGAGAAGAAGAAGGGCCCCAAAATCTTTTTGATTTGGACACTTTATTTTTATAACATAGTCGCCTTGTAATATATTTTCCGATGTAAATGCACTAGAGGAGTCCTCTAGATGCATATCCATAGATATCTGTATCATTACCGTTGTAAACTAGTGAGGAATTAGTCTTTAGTCAATAAAGTGCCGATCTCTTGTGTGAAAGGACCATTTTTAGGGCACAAGTATATGAGTCATTTTGTGACTCTTTGTAAAGACTTTTTGCCATTGTGAAGAAGTAGAGAACAAATTCGAATTTGCTTCTTTCCTATTAATTTCCTCCTTCTCCATGATCTTTTGTGTGTGTGGAATGCTTGGAATGTGTGTGTAGGACTGTTATCTATCCCTTCCTGTCACTTTTGAACTACTATAGTGTGTGTGTGAGCCTTCACGAGTTGTGGAGCAAGTGTTGGTGTTTCCCGCCATTCACTATTTTGCGCATAACTTGAAGAGCGTTTATCAGATTCAAGTGAAAATACTGCCAATAGATGCGTCTCATCAAGAGCTTTGAAAAGAACGTAGTTGTTGGCCATATTCAGAGTTTGGAGCTGGGAGAAAAGTTCGAATTTGTGCTTACTATTGTAAATGATATCGTGGCATGCATTTTCAGAGGATTAGTGAGTTAAAGAGGTAGTTGAGTATTTTCACATACATTGTAGCCTAGCCACTCCATTTTCCATCATGTACGCACACGTCATCATAAACTTGGTTCATGTGGTTCCTCGGATTGATAATTAAACGTGTATCGATCCACCAATATATGCACTTGTGGGGAGATTGAGACTTAGTCTCATCGACACAAGTCCCTAAAGCTTCATGACTTAGGTACACATGTTTTTGGTGTCGTTGCTAGGGAAGAAACTCAACCAAGGTGCCTTCGTGATGGTTATAGCTCTTGAGTGAAGGAATCGTACTTGTAGAGGTGAATTCGTTCAATGGCAAGTAGTCAAGCAGTTCCACACTTGTTACTTCACACTCATGGGGTGTGTGTAATGAGTTTTTAGGTTTAGGGTTAGGAGTGAGGAAGAAAGAGAAGAGTTAGGGTTAGGCAAGAGAGGAGTAGAGTAGGAAGAAGTAGGAGAACATCAAGAAAAACAATCCCAAAAAATTATCAAAAGTAGCTCAGTTAAGTCTTAGGTAACCCAAGAACTATAAAAACCAAAAAAATCAGTTCAGTTGAACATTTGTGAGAGCAGGTATCGTGAGCACAACAACGATCGGTATCGCTAGTGTGGTATCATGCCTATTGAGCTAGAGAGTGAAGTTGAGAGCACAAAATTGGTTGAGGCCTCATTGAGGGTAAGTTATACAAGTTTTTGGTATCAAGAACACAGTAAGAACACACACACACACATGATTAAAAGCTTTTTCGGTATCATGAAGAAGGACAAAGAGTTTTTTGATGTCCATTAGGTGATACAGGGGGTCAAGAGTGAAGAGTGGAGAGAAATAAACAATTTTGCACAAAAAAAATTTAGTTTAGATGAAATTTGACTGAAGTATCGCGATCGATTGAGTTTTGGTATCACGATACCAAAATTCCCTAGTATCGCGATACTTGCTTGGTATCGTATCATTGCATACCCACTTGAGTTATCGTGCTACCATTCTGGTATCGTATCGTCAAGTGATGGTATCGCGATTGTAGATTGGTCGGTGGTATCATATCGAGGTCCACTCGGTATCGTATCGTCCCGGTCACGGTATCGTCTTGTCTGATTGAATGGTATCATATCGCAAGCAAGGTTGGTATCGTATCGCCAACTTGGTATTGTATCATGCTTATTTTAGTATCGTTCATGAAAAAAGTGGTATTGCATCATCCGAGCAAACGGTATCATATCGCATGCAAGGTTGGTATCATATCGTCAACTCGGCCTTGTATGATGCTTATTTTAGTATTGTATCGTGCAAAACGTGGTATCGTATCGTCCGACCATTCCGGTATCGTATTTTCCATAGTTGTAGTATCGTATCGTGTGATTTCTAGTATCGTATCGTGTGATTTGCTAGTATCATATCGTGCAAAATTTTGGTATTGATCGCTTGCAACCCTGGTATCATATCATACAGTGGTCAGGTATCGTATCATCCACTAACTTGGTATCATATCGTGCTGAAACCGGTGTCGTATCGCTTGTGTGGTATCACCAAGATTGGTATCGTTCAGAACCACTTAAGCTATTTTAGTGCAAAAATTGAAGAGTTTGAGGACTTAATTGCCGGGAAGTAGGAAGCCAACATAAGCCCAGAAGGGTGAATGAACTTGAGATCAGGACGTGTGCTAAGTAGCCAGAGGAGTGTCATTTCATTGGTAGGAAGTGCAACCCAAGCAAGTCATCACTCTATCTATATGGACACCTCTAGTGATGCAGAGGAGGAGCTACCCATGGCCTCAGAAGACATGCATGGTTCTGACCCTAAGGAGAACTTTATGTCAACTATAAAGGGGGGAATACCACACCTCTCTGCAATATGTGTGCACTAATCTGCAATGATCCCTATTTACTTGGATGGATTAAATAGGTCAGTGTCAAGGATCATAAACTCTACTGAATCATGAATAGTGGCCAGACTCACAATCAAGTATGAAGGAGGAGTGTACATGGATAAACTAGGTCACATCTACGTGGTAATAGAAAACCCACTGCGGATTAATGAGAGATGAGAATTGGAAGGACAAGGAAACTCAAGGAGATCTGACCCTGAAGAGTTAGTAACTACACCAAGAGGCAAGTCATTGGTGACTCGAGTCTTGATAGGGGATTTGATACCTCAAGATGATTACCTGTTAGATGTCTACTTAATCCACGGGTCAGACCTCTTGTTACAAACCGATTCACCCACACGAGAACAGGAAGTAAGCCCAATGACTTTCTATGAGTTAAAGGATCCCGAAGATGAGTCTAGAGTCACATACCTAGACCAGAACCAAAGAAGATATTGGCCGGTAGATGCCGTTAATAGATCTCAATTGAAGTATATGGGGTTGCCTGTATTCCCTCCTCGAGAACAGGCAACTACCTCCCACTATTAACAATTGCCCATTCAACAGGTAGTCAAGACCCTTAAATCAACCTTAGTATATGCCTTATGGATACCCTCCTAGAGAGCCAGGAAGGGATATTCCAAGATACAACCTCTATCGAGGCCCCCAAGGAGCACCTAGACCATATGAACAAGGGCAATATGGACAACCATAGCCAGTATTAGGACAACAACCACCCCTCCCATAGAATGTAGTGCCAATTAAATACACTCAACCAGAGGAAAACATGGAGAGTGCCATTGTACCAGCTACACTGTTAGCTAGTACAGAATCAACGAAACAGGGATACGAGCAAACCCAAGGAGAATACTACCCCTGTGACACCATTTTGATGGAGTATGACCAAACTTATGACCAACCATACTATGGTTATGAGGGATATGACAACACCTATGGGGCCCGAGTTTGCAACCCTAATGTACACCGCACCTAAGGTCAGCACCCATGAGACCACCCATTAGACTGCGTGTGCCAAAAGGACCATGCTATAGATGTGGAGGACTTCATAAGAGAGTGCACGCTGCCATATAACCCACCACCTCCCAGGACTTGGGAAGGGTATTGCAATGAATGTGGAAAGGAACATCTATTTAGAGACTACCCAAAGAATCCCAATAAGACTCATAATACAACACAAATCAATGTGATTGAAGCAATTTAATCATCAGGCAGTAATAAGGAGTACACACTACCACTAAAAGCCATCACACGAGTGCAAGTCAAAGTAGACTCTGAACAAGAAAAGAATAAAAACCTAGAACCCAAAATAGAGGTAGTAGAAGTTTCTGAAGATCCATGTGAGAGTACCCAAACAAAGAAGACCCAAAGTTGGAAGGATAGAAGGGAAAAACTTAGAGACAAATTGATGAAAAACAGTAAGGAGGACAAGAAGAACATGACAAACGGTAAGAAACCTGAGAACCAGAAATACGAGAAGAAACCCCTACATCTCATACACAAGAACTAAACAAGCCAGGATCAATCTTAGCAGACCCAAGACTAGACGATCTGGACATGTGACTGAAAGCTTACCAAGCCAGAATCATGACTAGACCAAACATAGAGCAACATGAAAAACTTTACCCACAAGGGGAGTTAGAGAAGGAGAGACTTGCAATATGCAGAAAGCTCATAGAGATAGCTCAATCCACTCTAGAAAAGACTATCCTAGTCCTCCCAAAGATGAGAATATCTGAGAATCAATACGAGTGTTTTAAAGAGAATGACCAAAAACCAAAAGAGGAAGAGAGTAAGGAAGAACTACCTAGCACTCGAAACAAATCAATTTCTGTAATCCTTGAACTAGAAGCTGATTGGCCAAGAGAGTTGTGGGCTAGGATTTGAGAAGACTGATGGAAAAAGAATGGAGATTCAAGACCACCCTTTGAGGAATTAGATGTTGAGGACAATCAGCCAACCCCAAATTTGGATGAAGTATATGAAGAGGTTTCCATGTTAGACCGAAATAGGGAGGAAGCACACAGCATTTCTACCCTACCGAACTACATGGGAGAATATGAGAAAGAATCCATAATCTTCCATGCTCCCACAGTATGTGGAAAGGAAAATGGGTCTTCAGGTAAGACCTCTCACAATCTAGCAAAACTCCAAAAGACCAAGGTACAATGTCGGTTGACTGTGGAAGAATTACTACATGCCAAGCCACAAATATGGAAACAATTAGCAGAACAATTGAAATTAGAGAATGAGGGGAATTAAAAAGAAAATAAAGAAACTGAAGTCCCTTCTACTATACAAATCCCTGTGGATAAAGTCGGAGAATTTAGTGAAGGAGATGAGGGTAACACATGTTTACCCATCACATATAATGGATACATGACCAAAGCCATTCTAGAGACAAGGGCAGGAGTAGGCATAGCCACCAAAGAGATTTGGGAGAAATGGGGAAAGCCAGCCCTACGACCAACACGTATGAAGCTTCAATTAGCAGATGGTGTAGAGAGACCCCTTGGAATACTAGAGAAAATTAAGTTAGCCACTTGCGGAGTGGAGTTTGAGCACACATTAGCTGTATGTCAATTTGGAAAAGCGAATAACTATGAAATGATATTAGTACGACCATTCATGCGACAACTCAGGGTAGTACAAGAGTGGGGAAGAGACACTTTATACCTACAACGTCAAGGAACTACTACCAAGATAAATTTGCATACACTTGCATATATGGATGTACCCCCATTACAATGGAATCCCATACACAAGGAAGAGGATGACTTGTCAATTCATAGTGCCGGTTCAAGTGACCAGTCATGGATGCACGAAGATGCCCAATTATGGATTTGTAAGGAAGCAAAGAGAGAAGAGAAAAAAACTCAAATATGGCCTATCGGACATCAAAATTACCAACCCCTAGAGGATCCTATGTATATGCCCCAAGTTTTCCCTGGTGAAGAATTCGAACCACATGGTTGGATGGAGATTCTAGCCACCTTGGATGTATGCGTAAATGAAGAGGTATTAACCATGAATGGATGCGTGGACGAAGAAGGTTATGATGTAAGCTTTTACATGGTAGTCCTTCAGGAGGTAGATGCAAGAGAAGTGTTAGAAAAGGAATGAAAGGAAGAGTATGAAAGCATAGAGATGGAACCAGAGTTTGATTCAGAGGAGCGGTATTTAGAAGCAATCCAAACGGATAACAAAGGAGGAACACCCAAGGTGTTAACAATAGAAATAGTTCAGATGAGACCAAACCACGAGGAGACGTTAGATAATGCCGAATCAACCCCAAACTTGTTTGAAGTCCCAGAACACTTCAAAAGATATGAAGTAGAGGAGAGGAAGATAGCCATTCAGATGCCTAAGAGAGAGGCAAGGGAAGGACAAGCATATGACAACAAGGAACAAACGAAGAAAGTAATAGTGACTATGGAAGACGGGGAAGAAAGATGCATGTACATAGGAAAAGATGTGTCACATGAGGAGGGAGAAGAATTGATAAGACTAATTCGAGAGTATCAGGATGTGTTTGCATGGACCTACAAGGACCTCAAAGGTGTAGAACCATCCATTTGTTCTCATCAAATACCAATGACAACTGATGCAAAATCGTCGAAGCAACAACCTTACACTTATAATGATGTCTATTTAGCAAAAAAGGAGGAGATAGATAAGCTATTAGCAGCTAGATTCATTAACGAGATAGAACACACCGAATGTGTGTCCCCATTAGTGGTCGTACCAAAAAAGAATGGGAAATTAAGAGTGTGTATTAACCTGAAGAAAGTAAATGCAGCTACGATCCGTGATAGCTACCCATTACCTATCACTGATCATCTCTTGGAAAGAGTTGCAGGTAAGGAAGTCTATAGCTTCCTGGATGGATTCTTTGGATACAACCAAGTAGCTATTGCTACTGAGGACCAACATAAGACCGCATTCGCAACTGAATGGGAAGTCTATGCTTTCAGGGTGATGCCTTTTGGACTCACGAATGCCCCTGCTACTTTCCAAAGGTTGATGTGTCACGTCTTCAAGGAATTCCTAAGAAAGAGTATGGAAGTATACGTAGACAACTTATGCACATACTCAGGTCGGAGAGGGCAGGAGCATATTCTGGAGTTGCGATTGATATTTGAAAAGTTTTGACAATATAGAGTGTGCCTGAATCCTGAGAAATGCGTCTTTATGGTGAGACAAGGAAAATTCCTAGGACACATTATATCGAGGAATGGAATCTCTACGAACAAAGATAAAATTAAAGTAATCCTAGAGCTTCCAAGACCAAAGAATGCAAAGGAAGTGCAAGCATTTATGGGTCATTGTGGATACTATTGTAAATTTATTCACATGTACACCATCATTGCCAAGCCACTCTATGGATTATTAACCCGATTGACATGGGCGGACGAATGCGAGAAAGCGTTTAATGAACTAAAAAAATGACTCAGCATAGCACCTATTTTGAAAACACCCAACTGGAACAAGACTTTTCATATCCATGTAGATGCCTCCAACTACGCAATAGGATGCATTGTAGAACAACCTGTATATGAAGGACAATTGGACCACCCTATTGCCTATGCAAGCAGACAACTGAATCAAGCTGAAAGAAACTATACAACTACAAAACGAGAAGGTTTAGGAATGGTGTACGTAATGAAGAAATTTAGACAGTGCCTTCTAGCCAACAAGTTCAAGTTCTTCATAAATCATCAGGCCTTATTGTACTTAGTCAATAATCCCTGTAACACGGGAAGGCTAGTAAGATGGTTTCTGTTACTAATGGAGTTCAATTTTGAAGTGATAGTAAAAAAAGGAAATACCCATGTAAGAGCTGATCATCTATCTAGGTTAACACATGGAGAACCACCTAACAGAATAGAAGATGATTTACCAGACACTTATCTGTTCAATTTGGAAGTATGTCCTAAGTGGGCAGAGAAGTTAATTTCAATACTCACCCATGGACCACAACACCCAATTAACAAGGAGATTAGGAAGGGAATTCTACAATTGCGTAACTTACACATCATAACAGGAAGTGTGTACCATAAAGAACCTAACGATGTATTGAAGATGTGTAGAAGAAGACGAACAAAAGACCTTGATTGAGCAAGCTCACGTAAACAGATGGAGAATGCACAAGGGAACCCATGAAACTCTAAGGGAATTAAAAGGATTAGGAGTTTATTGGCCTGATATGCCTAAGGATGTTCATGACTATGTGGGTAGTTGCATGGAATGTCAAGGAACTATCCCGAAAGACCATACATCATTGCAATTCTCTACCATAGCACCAGACTAGAGTAGGACATTGGTGAAATTCTTAAAGACACGAGAGCATGAGGAAGGAGCGAGTCTAGCTAGAAAATGATCCCTAGAAGAAATGAGCAAATATTATGTCATATTGGGGAGGCAATTATTCAAAAGAGGAAAAGACAATCAACTACGACTATGTGTGCATGAAGGAGAATACTTACCCGGCACATGCAGGTGCCGCAAGAGGACATTTTTCAGCCAAAAGAACTGTAAAAATGATTCTCTTTGGAGGCCTGTGGTGGTCAACTCTACACATGGATGCAGACACCTACGTACGAAGTTGTGAGATGTGCCAAAGAGCTAAGTACCCTATTAGACAAGATGACATGCCTCTAAGACACATGGTTTGTGCGAGAACCTTTTCCAAATGGGGTATTGATTTCATAGGACCTCTTAACCCACTAGCCAAAGGATCACACACTGAGTACATAATAGTGGCAACACATTATCTAACTAAATGGGTAGAAGCAAAAGCAGCTAGAAAAAACGATGCTCAAACCACATCCAAGTTTCTCTTTGAGCACATCTTTACTCGCTTTGGACTACATATAGAGATAGTAAGTGATCGAGGAACACACTTCATTAACCAAGTAATAGAGTCCTTGATGAGTGAATTCCTAGTGATTCTTAAAAAATCAGCCCCTTATCACCCTGAAGCCAATGGTCAAGCAAAAATTTCCAATAAAGTGTTGTGTATGGTGTTGACAAAGATAGTCAATAGTGGAAGGTGAGATTGGGACAAACAATTGCATCATGCAATTTGGACCTTTCGTGTGGCTTACAAAATAGCCATCGGGACTACTCCTTTTAACCTACTGTATGGACAAAATGCAACCTTGCCAATCAATTTTTTGGTACCTACTTTACGAGTAGCACAACAATATGAGTGGACAGGACATGAGCTATCTAAGCAACTCCAACAGATTGAGAAGTTACTTGAAACAAGACTACAGGCAGTTGCACGAATTTATGCTGCTAAAAGGAGACAGAAAGCATATTATGATGCACACATCAAAGATAAAGGCTTGAAAGAAGCAGATTTAGTCCTGGTGTATACATTGAAGCAACATGCGAGGAAACTTTAGAAACACAGATATGGATCCTTGCTGATTAATAGGATCTCAACTAGCAGAGTAGTGAATCTAGCCACATTAGATGGAGATATACTTCCTAACTATATAAATGGTTGCCAAGTAAAACGATATATGGAGCCATTGATAGATCAGATGTTAGCACGACTCATAGGAGCGCAAAATTGAAAAAAAGAAGAAGTGCGAATTAGAGAAGAATCATGTCAAGAAGCCTTAGAGTGTATCAAGAAACAAAAGGAGTGGATAAGACAAAGGGATGAACGATATCTACAAGGAGAAGAACCCATTCCCATGGCCAATTACCAAGTCCATAAAGCCGACAAAAAGAACCTTAGCATTTCCCAACCCTATTTAAACCGAGGGATTGGAAGCACATAGTACCGATTGATAGATGTCCTGATCGACTGAGGAGTAGCCCTAAGCTGCATACAAATGATGTTAATTACGCATCTCCAAACAACCATAAGCACAACTAAAGTACGCATGATAGGAATTGGAGACCAAGACATAGAATGTGTTGGAGAAGCCCTAATATCCCTCCACCTAGGAAATTCTTCAATGGGGCAAAGAGTTTTGGTATGTAAGGATGAAGACTTATGAGAAAATCTGGTCCTAGGGCAAGATTGGATTATCGAGAAGGAGGTGAGAATTCATCTAGCACAAGGGTACATATCAGCCAAAATAGGACATAAAGAAATCTTTAGCTTGTTAGAAGAAAGACCTTCTCATGTTCATGAAGTTATCAAGCTTGAGGAAGACACCCTAGAAAAGGAAATAAATGATGAATCAAGTGAGAGCATACCCAAAGAACACCCTAAGCTAGAATTGCCTACAAATACAAACGTGTTACTTGATGTTGTGCCTTTTTTTCCCATGAGAGATGAATCTAAGAGAGAAAGTGAGGACAATGATCCTAAAATTACCTACACCAAAGGAAAAACATCCATATGGAAGTCTACTACTCGAGCATCATATCCATGGAATACTCATCTACAATGGATGTGGAAGGATTCAATGACTAAACCAAATGATTCAACTCAAAAGCAGACCAGTCATTGAGTGAAAACAAGGAGAGATAACCACTACTCATAACCACAATCAGAATCACCAAGACTCCTTCGGGTGTGGCTTCCAAAATCATTAGCACGAGCCCAAAAAACACAGCAACATATGTGGATTCCAAAGGAGGCCAGACAGACTGCAAATCAAGAGCTAGACAAGCTCAAGGAGATATTATGCCGGAAAAGCGAAACAAGGAGGGCCAAAAGGAATCAGCACAAGCACAAAAGGAATGTGATGTCAACCAATAAGACTTCACAAAAGAAGGCAACAAGGACCAGAGAATGACCAAAATGACAAAACCAAATACCTAAAACACCGAACACATGTCATTTATTCACCTTTTGATCAAATTACATGACTGAGGTTGTTGGCCCACATAAGCTTTCCCTCACTCCATGAGAACAGAAAGGAAGAGGGTATTATTTTGGTCTTTCCCAGGGACGTAGGAAGGAGCAGAAGAACTTCGATGCTGGAGATATTATCAAGCATTTCTTGCGAAGGGTTTTGCAATTTTTAGCTTAGAGCAGAAATGATGCAGCCTATTAGGATTATTGGACGAATCTGAGGGTGGAGGTGAATGCACTAAATGATGGGGGATGATTCTAAGACCCCAATGCAACAATGGAAGATGGCTGCCCTCCACTAGGTCCACAAGTAGTGATATATGCTCACTGTTCTAAAGTTTTCTCTACACCACTATAGAAACTTAAAATAAAATTTTGCAAACTTATAGTAGACTATAAGAGCTACTCAACAAGCTTTAAATAATCCAAAATGGAATTTCCAATTGGGAGAACCACCCTTTGCAAAATAGGCTACCTGTTTGCAACACTCTCTGCCTATGTGCATAGATATGCCTTCACAACGTTGGCAATTTCTCACAACTCACTCAGCCAAATAACTTGAAACTTTGGCAATGATTAAGGGCACTATATGAGAGACCACATGAACCTTGAAATCCATGAAAATGAGTAGAATGAGAGAGCAAACAATGCTCTGCAATCTTGTTCAATCAGATTTGGAAAAGCCTAACTATACCTCTAGATAGAGAGGAGCAAAATCATGAGAAAATGAGGTAAGCAAGCAAGGGGGCTTCTTGATGGAGTTTATGACTTCACTAAACTAAGTGGGAAACTCATGGAATGCATACAACTCAAGAAACAAAGGGGGGGATGATGCTTATATAGAGTTTTACTTTTCCGACAATCTAGCTAACCACCCACCAATCAGTGTAGGTGCACTTTTTGGTGGCTGATTTGATGTGATTTTAATTTGATTGCGTTTGGTGGAGTTTCTAACTTTATTCCACGACATTGGTTCCTCCTTTTTTATTGTTCCACTTGAAAAACTCGTGGGTGAGCCTTTTTTGCATGATTGAGACTTGATTTTCAACACTTCCCCTCAAGTCTCAGTGCCTAGATCCTTCATTCCAATGCATGCCTTGAAGTGTTGTAGCTTTACTCCATCCAATGCTTTGCTAAACATGTCTGCATATTGGTCCTTTGTATTGACATGCTCCACCTTGACATCCTTTGACATGATCTTCTCTCTAACAAAGTGGTAATGCACTTTTATATGCTTCGATGTTGCATGGAACACCGGATTTTGAGCGAAGCATATGCTACTTATGTTGTCACAAAAAATAGGTACTTGCTTAACTTGCAAATCAAGATCAACAAACAACTTATTGAGCCACATAAGCTCACATGAGACTTTTGCTAAGCCTCTATACTCAGCTTCAGTGGATGAGAGAGCCATTGTTGGTTGTTACTTTGACATCCATGAGATGATCTTCTTCCTTAGCATGATAACATAGCCACTAGTGCTCCTCCTATGATCTTTGGAACCTGCCCAATCAGCTTCACAATAAGCTTGTACATTTAATCCATCATCAAATGGATAATATAGACCTTCATTCACTAATTGTTTGAGGTATCTCAGTACCCTTTTGGCTGCAACAAGATGAGGTACTCTTGGTGCTTGTAAAAGTTGATATAACACTCAAACTACATGTGCAATATCTAGTCTTGTCATAGTAGCCTACAAGAGAGAACCAATTATTGACCTATACATGGTCACATCCTTCAGCTCTTCACCTTCATGAGCACTTAGTTTAACATTTACTTCTAATGGATTTAAAATGGGCTTGCAATCACACAAGCCAAACTTCTTCAAAAGATCTACAATGTATTTCCTTTGCATCAAGTATATACCTTCCTCTTTATATAGTACTTCAATCCCAAGGAAGTACCTTAAAATCCCTAAATCTAAGATTTTAAACTCACATCCAAGCTTCCTCTTTATGTCCTTGATGTTGGCTTCATCATCCCCTGTAATGATCAAATCATCAACATATATACAAATGAAAACAATTTTGCTACCTTCCTTCTTCACAAAGAGTGATGGGTCTGCATGACTCTGATTGTATCCTAATTTTACCAAGTAGTCCACAAGTCTTTGGTTCCAAGCTCTTGGGGCTTGCGTGAGTCCATAAAGAGCCTTCTTTAGTCTTCATACATGATGTGGAAACCTCTCATCTTCAATGCCTTGGGGCTGCTCCATGAAGACTACCTCTTGAAGCTCTCCATTTAGGAAAGCATTCTTCACATCCACCTGGTACATCTTCCAACCTTTTGAGGCTGAAATTGCAATCAAACTTCTGATGGTGGACATCTTAGCTACTAAACTAAATGTTTCTTCAAAGTCTATGCCATAATTTTGAGCAAAAACTTTGGCAACCAGCCTTGCTTATACCTAGAGATGCTCCCATCTGCATGCCTCTTTACCTTGGACACCCATTTGTTGCCAATGACTTTCATGTCCTTTGTTCTTGGCACTAATGACCAAGTATCATTTTCTTCAAGCGCCTTGACTTCCTCCTTCATGGCTTCAATCCACTCCCTATGCTTATTTGCTTCTTCAAAAAAGTTAGGTTCTTCACAAGCTATAACTTGACTCATGTAGGCATAGTGTCTTGCAATGAATGAATCATAAGTTAATCTTTGAATAGGGTATTTAACCCTATTCGATGACCTTACCTCACCATTAGGTGGTATGAATCTCCTCCTCCTTTTGCCTTTTCCTTTCCTTTGCTACTTCCTTCACTTGAATGAGCTTCATTCCTTGTCTTTCCATGCCAATATGATGTAATACTCTCCTCTGATGGTGTGCTTGGAGTGGTTGGACCACTTATCTCCATGCTTTATTGTTGCTCTTTGAACTTCAATGCTGGAAGGATATTTGAAAGAAATTATTTCAAACAATCTCCATAAACTTTATTGATTCAGATGTGCTCATTTATTGAGTATCAAACTAGAGAATAAATATCACCTATTCGATATGGTTTTCCATTCCACTATGAAAGTTTGACTTAAACTTTCATTTATGTGATATTGATGCCTTTTCTTGAGTTTGATACAAGCTTCATTATTATTGGTCAATCTTTAGATGTTACGAGAGTACTTTAAACATCTTTTGGTGATTGATCCTAATAATAATTCCATTATGAGCACATAACTTTGAACTTTGAAGCTTGTTTAGGAAAAGTTAATGGATTCGAGATCCATTTCTTGGAACTTTGTATTCCTAAATGAAAAGTTCACAGTTCGATTCAAGTCTTTAGGAACTTTTCTCACTTCCTAAAGATTTCTTACTTTGGTTTCCTCTTGAAGCTTCAATTAGCTTGAATGAAACCAAAAGTTAACTCTCTAAAAGATTTCTTTCAAGTTACAATGATTGCTTAGAAAGTTGCATCGTTACGAGAGATGCAATCAACATGGAACCTAACATCATCACATTGAACAATCAAAGTTCAATTGATGTTGGGTTCAACCTTTGATTTCCATCACTCCTTAGGATGAAATCAAATGAAAACTTACAAAAGTTTCATAGTTTTTCTTGGCACTTTGCATCCTTACCAGGGATGCTACTTATGGAATAGAATAACTATCTTGTGAACTTTAAAAGTTCAAATAGTGTAAGTTCCATCTAGCTTTGTTTGATTTTGATAACATCTTCGGACAAAATCAAATAAAAGCATTCATTAAGAAGTGCTCAAGTAACTAAGAAAACCCTTTTCATCCTTCTTGGATATAAAAAATCTTATATCCAAGCTAACGACTTGTCATTATGAATCTCTAAATTTCCTCTTAAACTTAGATTCATCGTGGAAACTTTCAAGAAGCTTAATTTTCTTGCCACTCCAATGAGCAAGAAAATTGAATACTTGACTTTCAAAAATCCTACTTTCCTAATCAAGACTCCTAATTTTGTGATATCTAAGTATCACGTTTGGGAAAAACAAACTAGCTGCTTGAATTGCATGGCAGCCAAGAGCCTTGCAACTACCTAGTTTCTTATTTTCCTGAACTATCTAAGTCAAGTTAGAAAAAGTAGGTAACGATTAGGAAAGTACATTTGTTCAACTACTTAGCAAAAAATAAGCAAAAACCCTTGCCTCACCATATGCCAATGCATGTTCTTCCATGCAAATGCATGGTCTTCCATGCAAATGCATGTTCTTCCATGCAAATGCATGTGAGTGCATTCATGTGTTTGCATGTGTTTTCCTTTTCCTGCTCCAAACTTAAATCAAGCAGTTCCTGAGCTTGACATGTGTGCATCCAACGATCCATGTCCAATTATCCATGCACAAACAATATATCTTCTACCTTACAAAAAGTTATAACTATACATGTGCACAGACTTGAGTGCATCCTATTCCTTTTGCAAGCAAGAAGAAAATGTGAATTGTGCATAAAAACATTCTTTTGAAAGGAGAGATGCACCAACAATCACTTTTTTTGGCCATGAACTTTTGGATGCATGCAAGTGCTTGATGCGTTTCCAATACTTCTATATCCGTTTATCTTTCATCCAGTTCATAGCATTTGCAGTTATTCTTAAAACATGAAGACTACTACTAATTTTTTAGGTGCAAGCTACATGAAAGCAATGAACAAAGCAAGTATTGAAATGAAAACATCAACTTCGAAAATACTTATCTCCCAACTAAGCTACATAAAACTCATGCGGGAGATGTATAGAAAAGCGACGAGTGAACTCATCTGCATTCGAAAAATAACTCATGCAAAACAAATGAATATTCCCTATGTGTAGAAGAAGATGATGATGGACCTATCAAGGTCATCATGGATTCTCCACCTAAGAGCTCTAATACCAATGTAAGAAACTAATGACTACAACCACCACGTGCTAGAGAGATGACTCTCCTCCCAACCTTATGCCTGTATATGTAGCTGCTCCAATCAATGAGGACCACAATGTAACTAAAGTCCACAAGTGCATGTGCAATCTCCTCCACTCCTTTCATATCTTCCACTAGAGTCTACTAGTGGCTGGAGTGTTCTTGACCACTACTTTAGAACCTTCGACTAGAGTCCGCTAGTGGTTGGTGTACTTGCCTCTCGAGTTAAGTCTCCCTGGACTCAAGTTAACTAACTTGAGTTAGAAGGCTCTAGAGCTCTTTGGGCAAAACTCTCTCCCCATGCTCCCTATGGAGGTTGAACCCAAGACCTCCTACTTCATAACCATGAGACTTAACCATTAGACTAAGTGGATTACTTGTTTAAGAGAGCACATGGACTTATGCTTAAGTCTAGTGTCGAGATCTTTGGCCATACACATGAGTGACCAAACGATATCCAATTTCAGATCTGTTTGAATTGACTGGACCCTTAGATCATAGACTCACGTTATTGGACATCCCCTATCTCTACATGTCCTTGAGTGATGGATGAGTGTAAATTAAAGAAAACATCTTTATCGCAACTCATATGGTTGCTACAACCACTATCAATGTACCATGTAAAATCCGAATTGACTCTTTCACTTGAACCATACATCATAAGCAAGTTCTCATTTTTTGAATTTCCTGAAGTACTAGCATAATTACCTTGGTTCCTTTTGTATCCTTGATTGCCTCCTCCTTTAGACCAACAATCTCTTGCATAATGGCCAAATTTTCCACAATTGTAGCATTCTCCATTAGATGCTTCTCTTCCATGCGATCTTCCTCCTCTTCCTCTACTCCTTCCTCTTCCTCTTGATCCATAGCTTTGTCTAGAGCCTTCTTGGTTTCTTCAGCTTGAGCTTGATCTTCCCCCTTTACCTTGGGAGTTTTTCCACCTCTTTTGCCTTTGCCTCTACTTGCATAGAAAACTTGGGGTCGGTTGCTCTTTGAATGTGAACCTCCTTGGTTCATCTCCTCGGTCACCATCAATGTGACTAATTGATCAAATTATGGTAGGGAATCCCTCACATAAACTAATGTGGTGAATTCTTTCCATCTTTCATCCTCTCTCAAGCCATTAAGAGTTTGTGCGACAAGATCGTCATCTTAGATTGGGCTTGCAATTGAGCCTAGGGCATCTACAAGCTCCTTAACATTTAGAATGTACTCATTTATGCTAGTACTTGGTGCTTTCCTAAGATTATTCAGCTCATTCTTAAGCTGAATCTTCCTTGCTTTGGTTGATGAAGAGTACAATCTCTCCAATGTTTCCCAAACCTTCTTGGATGTGTACAAGTCTTGTATATGCCCTATCATGCTATTGCTTATATGTTGGGATAGAATGAATATGACTCTCCTATCTCTTTCTATCCATTCTTTAAGTTCCTTGACCTGCCCTTGAAGTGGTGGATGATGTACATGAGGCATTGGCTTTGTGCCACTCACTACTCCCCACAATCCTTTGCCCATGAGGTAGTTGCTAACTCTAAATTTCCATGGTTGATAATTGCCTTTGTCTAACTTTTCTATTTGTGCATTATAATAAGCCATACTGAGCTCTAAGATGCTCCTCTAGCTTCTCCTCTGTTGGAGCAGAACAATCAATAATTAGTGATTACATAAAGGTTAGAAGTAAAGAGATGAAGAAAAGATTGAAGATCAACTTCATGGAATGAAGAGAAGATTCAAATAACAAAGCTCTTTAAATCATATGTACATTAGTTCTGTATATACTTCAATGTACTTGAAGTAATGACGAATTAGGACTTGTATGTATATATAAGTACATGCTTATAGTCATATTATAAGCATAAGAGAGCATGAGATGAAATATAGATGAGTAGATGATGAACATTGTATGTATCATTCATCAGATGTATGAAGAGTTAAGATAAGAGAAAGTTTTCAGAGAATTGCACGTCGATCTTTTCTCTAATTCTCCTTCTGTGCTTAATCTTATAAGAAATCCTTTTGTACACATCTAAGTCCATAGTTAATCCATCTATGGCTAAAGTTTGAGATTCCAATTGCAAACAGGCTGAGAGAATTTTGAATAGGAACATTCATATGTGAAAAGTTCTAAGTGTTTTCTGAAACATGCACAGATTTTGTGGTTAAAGAAATGGTCAGTACTCAGCACACAGTGTAAAGTTTTACACAAATGAGGATTCAAAATTTAAGTTGAGAAGTAAGCCATCTATGGCTAAAAGCATTTGATTAAATGGGCTATAGTTTGGGAGAACCATAGCTTAGAAGTTACAGGTGTCAAAGTCGTCATTACAGAGAGGCAGTTTCAGACATAGGTAAAGTGTTTGAGTTATTTCTCACATTCTACTCAAGCATTTGAAGTGATTTAACTTGGAGAAGGTTTGCAACCTCTAGCCGACACATTCTACAAAGTTTTATAAAAAACTTTACACAAATGATTAGTCAATGAGTGATTAATCTGCAGCAGACTTTTTTTGAGAAGTAATTTTTTCACAGTTGATCAATTTCTTGATAGTTTAATAATTGTTTTTCAAAATTAAGTGGAGTCTGAAGTTATTCTTGATATAGAGGTTGTCTAACATCAAGGATAGCTTGTTCTTTTGGAGATTAACATTCTCCATCAGTGGTATCAGAGCAGGTTGTATCAAAATTGAGGAAAGGAAGACTCCGACTGCTGCAGACATAAAAACTTTTCATCTCGAAGGATCAAAAGGATAAAGTGTGAAGAAAGATTGAAGGAAGACACATTAAGGTTGTCAAAAGGATCAGAAGGACTAACATTCGAGGCCAAGGTACATTCATTCCTTATAAGGATTAAAGATTTGATAGTACAAGTGAAGAAAGGATGGGAGATAGTCTCCAAATTGAGAAGTTGGATAGAGAGAACTATCTAGCTTGGTCAATGAGAATGGAAGCTCATCTTATGAGAAAAGATCTGATGGGATACAACACAGGAGAGGAAGAAAAGCCAGAATTCAGAGATCCTAGTGTTCCAACTAGGGAGGAGCTTGCAGATATAAAGATTTGGATGAAGAAGGATGCTCAAGCAAGGAGCATAATCTACATGGCAGTGAATGATTATTTGCTTCCCCATATTAGAGGACTTGAAAGTGCAAGTGACATTTGGAATGCTTTGGAAGAGCATTTTCAGAACACAACCAAATCAAGGAAAGCTTCATTATGGGCAGAGTTTACTACTTTCAAGAAGAAGGCTTCACAATCAATATCTGATTATGTGACAAAGATGAAGGACATTGCAGATTCTTTAGGTGCAGTGGATGAGGATATTGAAGAAGACAAATTGGTAAGACAAATTCTCACAGGGCTAAGAGGAGATGAGAAGTGGAAGCCTTTTACTTTGTCTATAGAACTTTCATTAGATCATTTCACTCCTGATTTGAATCAATTGTTAGGACATATGCTAACTTTTGAGAATGATATCAAAGGAGATGTTGACAAGAGTGCAGGTCATGCAATGTACTCTAAAGACAAGAAGAAAGCTAACAAAGGAAAGCAACAATTAGGTGAAGATGAAGGTACTTCAAGCCAAGCAAACTTCCTAAGAGGAAGAGGAAATGGTAGAAGTAGAGGAAGAGGCAGAAATAACAAAGATAATGTCAGAGCTTGTTGGATATGTGGTAAGACCAATCATCTATCTCATGATTGTTGGCATAATAATCAAAGCAATGGTAATTTTAGTCAGAACTTTAATCAAAGAGCAAGAGGTGGTAGATTTCAGAGAGGAAATTTCAGAGGTAGAGGTGGTAGGAATTCTTTTCGAAGAGGTGGAGGAAGAAACTTCCAAAGTCAATCCTATAATAACACCTACTACAATTATGCATCAGATCAGAAAGAAGATTTGACTCTTATTATGAATGCAACCTGTGAAGCCTCACATGAAGACATGAGAGTATTTTATATTGACTCAGGATGTAGCAACCACCTGAGTGGAAACATTGCCTTGATGACTAATCTAGATTATAATGCAATTAATCATACAGTCCAAACAGGTGATAATACAAAGCACAAGGTAAAGTCAATTGGTTCAGTCAAAGCCAAAGATGGAAGCACTCTTTTGAGTAAGGTTTTGTATGTTCCTACAATTCCTAAAAATCTGATAAGTGTAGGACAATTTGTGGAAAAAGGATATGAGGTAAGGTTCACTAATGATGGAGTCTATGTTGAAGACCCTAGTCAAGGGTATAAACAGATTGTTACAGGGAAGAAGGAAGGAAGGATCTTCACATTAAAGGTACAAGGAAATATTGGACATGCTATGTTTGCATATGGAGAGCAAAAGGTGTCAGAATTGGATCTTTGGCACAAAAGACTTGGACACTTTAATGAGAGAGGTATCAAAGAAATGATAAACAATGGTTCAGTACTTGGATTGCCTAACATTGCAGGTCAACACATGACATACAGATGTGAAGCATGTCAGTTAGGTAAGGCTCATAAGTAATCATACAATAAGCATGGTTTTATGTATTCAAAAAGACTTGAATTGGTACATACAGATGTGTGGGGTCATTCAAAGGACTTTAGTATAAATGGTTCAAGATATTATGTTATATATGTTGATGATGCTACCAAGTGGGTCACAATCTATGTGATCAAAGACAAATCAGAAGTGTTTAATACATTTAAACACTATCATGCATATGTAGAGAGAATTACAGGTCAAAAATTGAAGAGGTTAAGGTCAGATGGAGGGGGAGAGTATTTCTCTAATGATTTCAGTGATTACTTGTGGAATGCAGGTATAAAGAGAGAAGTTACTTGCAGGTGCTCTCCTCAACAAAATGGGGTAGCAGAAAGAAGAAACAGGACACTTGTTGAATTTGCAAGATCCATGATGAAAGAGAAGAATTGCCCAAATTATTTGTGGGTTGAGGCTGTAAACACAGCCACATATTTGGTTAATAGATTGCCTTGTAAAGCTTTGCAGGGTATGACACCATATGAAGCTTGGTGGGGTAAGAGACCTACCTTGGATCATTGTAAAATATTTGGATGCCTGGCATATGCATATGTGCCATCTCAATTGAGGCATAAATTGGAGCCTAAAGGAGAGAAGTATGTATTCATTGGTTATGATGGCAAGTAGATGGGTTATAGGTTGTGGAGTCCATCTACAAAACAATTCCTTGTGTCCAAGGATGTTACATTTGATGAGCAAAGTACTTGGTATGCAGGTACATCTAATGTGTATGCAGAAGTTGAAGAAATTATGAATCAGAAGAAAGGTAAAACAAAGGTTCAGATATTTGATGAAGAAGAGAAAAATGAAATACAGGTTGAAGGTGAAGAAGTGCCAAGGTTTGATCCAGAGTGTGACGAACCAGAAACCCCAAGGAGTGGAGAACTCAGGAGGTCTACAAGGCACAAATGGCAACCTACAAGGTATAGCTATGATACTTCATTCTTGACTACTAAGGATTATGCTTACATGATAAAAGCAGATGAAGATCCATCTACATATGGTGAAGCCAAAGGGAAGAAGAACTGGGAAGAAGCTATGCAAGAGGAGTATGATGCATTGATGGAAAATCAGACATGGGATCTGGTTCCTAAACCTAATAGCCAGAAAATCATTGGTTGTAAGTGGGTTTACAAAACAAAAAGGTTTGCAGATGGAAGTGTGTCTAGGTACAAAGCCAGACTTGTTGTGAAGGGATATGCACAGACATATGGAGTGGACTATGATGAGACTTATAGTCCTGTGGCAAAAATGACAACCATCAGAACACTCTAGCAATTGCTGCTTGCAAAGGTTGGAAATTATCTCAATTAGATGTTAAAAATGCTTTTTTGAATGGTTACATTTCAGATGAAGTCTACATGGAACAACCAGATGGTTTCAAAGATCAAGTGTATCCAAATTATGTATGTAAGCTCAAGAGAGCTTTGTATGGATTAAAGCAGGCCCCAAGGGCATGGAATTATAGGCTTGTAAAGTTCTTGAAGGAACTTGGATTTCAAGCATCAAAGGCAGATAGTAGCTTGCTAGTCAAAGCAAGTGAAGATGGATTTATTTATGTTTGTAGTTATGTTGATGACATAATACTTACAGGAACAGATGATAAAGGCATACAAATGATTAAGAAACACATGTAGAAAGAGTTCAAAATCAGTGACTTGGGAAATTTGTCATTCTTCTTGGGAATGGAGATTTCATATACTCAACATGGAGTATATGTAACTCAAGAAAGGTATCTGAAAAATTTGCTAACCAAATTTAAAATGGAAGATTGCAGGATAGCACCAACTCCAATGGAAGTGAATCATAGATTGACTAAATATGGAGGAGAAGAATTGAAAGATATGAAGCTCTATCAGAGTTTGGTGGGTAGCTTGATTTATGCTACATTAACAAGACCTGATTTGTCATATGCAATTGGAGTTCTATCTCAATTCATGCATTATCCTAGAAAGGAACATTGGATTGCAGGACAAAGAGTACTTAGGTACATCAAGGGTACACTCAAAGAAGGGTTGTACTATGGGTTTACTTCAGATACAAGAGTCAAAATATATACTGATGCAGATTGGGCAGGTAATATGGATGATAGAAGATCAACACATGGATATTTGTGTGATGTGGGAGACAAGCTAATCTCATGGTGTTCTAAGAAGCAACATACAGTTGCTTTATCATCTACAGAAGCAGAATACAAAGGCATGGTGGAAGCTGCAAAGGAAGTAATATGGCTAAAGACACCTATGAAGAGTTTTGATGTTGTTCAGAGTACTCCTATCATTTGTGGAGACAATATGAGTTCTTTATACTTGGCAGCAAATCCTGTGTTTCATGCTAGAACTAAACATATTGAAATTTAGTATCATTTTTTGAGAGAGAAGGTTATTGATAAAGAAATTGAAGTCATGCATACTCCTACAAAAGATCAAATTGCAGATATGATGACAAAAAGTTTGGATGGACCAAAGTTGCAGAGGTTTAAAGATATGGCAGGAATAAAGAAGATGCAGGTAATCACAATTGATGATTGAGGGGGAGCTGTTGGAGCAGAACAATCAACAATTAGTGATTACATAAAGGTTAGAATTAAAGAGATGAAGAAAAGATTGAAGATTAACTTCATGGAATGAAGAGAAGATTCAGATAACAAAGTTCTTTAAATCATATGTACATTAGTTCTGTATATACTTCAATGTACTTGAAGTAATGATGAATTAGGACTTGTATGTATATATAAGTACATGCTTATAGTCGTATTATAAGCATAAGAGAGCATGAGATGAAATATAGATGAGTAGATGATGAACATTGTATGTATCATTCATCAGATGCACGAAGAGTTAAGATAAGAGAAAGTTTTCAGAGAATTGCGCGTCGATCTTTTCTCTAATTCTCCTTCTGTGCTTAATCTTATGAGAAATCCTTTTGTATACATCTAAGTCCATAGTTAATCCATCTATGGCTAAAGTTTGAGAGTCCAATTGCAAACAGGCTGAGAGAATTTTGAATAGGAACATTCATATGTGAAAAGTTCTAAGTGTTTTCTGAAACGGGCGCAGATTTTGTGGTTAAAGAAATGATCAGTACTCAGCACATAGTGTAAAGTTTTACACAAATGAGGATTCAAAATTTAAGTTGAGAAGTAAGCCATCTATGGCTAAAAGCATTTGATTAAACGGCCTATAGTTTGGGAGAACCATAGCTTAGAAGTTACAGGTGTCAAAGTCGTCATTACAGAGAGGCAGTTTCAGACATAGGTAAAGTGTTTGAGTTATTTCTCACATTCTACTCAAGCATTTGAAGTGATTTAACTTGGAGAAGGTGCGCAACCTCTAGGCGACACATTCTACAAAGTTTTATAAAAAACTTTACACAAATGATTAGTCAATGAGTGATTAATCTGCAGCAGACTTTTTTTGAGAAGTAATTTTTTCACAGTTGATCAATTTCTTGATAGTTTGATAATTGTTTTTCAAAATTAAGTGGAGTCTGAAGTTATTCTTGATATAGAGGTTGTCTAACATCAAGGATAGCTTGTTATTTTGGAGATTAACATTCTCCATTATCCTCAACTATTTGTATGCTTCAAAATGTGTGGATATTACCTTTTGATAGCATCTCCCTTGCTAACCTTCGACTGGTTGAGATCTAGATCGATGTAGCCCCCTTTCAATGTCTTCTTCCTTTGATAAGCCCTCCTTGTGCTTTCATGAGTTATCTAGACTCCTTCAAGTCTTCAATATAATGCCCAATGATGTCTCCAAGCCTCAAAAAATGGCTCTGATACCACTGATGGGGGAATGATTCTAACACCCCAATGCAACAATGGAAGATGGCTACCCTCCACTAGGTCCACAAGGAGTGATATATGTTTCCAAGAAGACTCTTATAAAAGAGCGATGTAATCTCATTGCCACAAGAGCCTCCATTATTGAGCTTATCGTTGATCATATGTAGAGGTTGAGTGGCTTACACCATAGCCCACTCTTCTCACTATTAGTGGGCATCATATCTATGCCAATGATCATGTACAACATTGTTATATAATACATTACATCATTGAACATGTCTATCTCCTTCTCTGCTATGTCCACTCAGAACAGTGTACTTTGGATGCTCATATGTCCGTCATTTCTCCATCATTTTCAATGATCTATAGCTTATTGGAACCACCTCAAAGTATACTTCAAGCTTCAAAATTTGAAGCAATTTTATTCAGCCAATTTGGAGAAATCTGTGTCAAAGTGCTCACTGGTCATTCTCTGTGTAGCTCCTAAAAAGGGTAAGCTATTGAGTGTTAAATTGATTGCTCAGTACATAGTGCATCATTTTAAGTGATTTCACTTGGAATCATTAGCTGTTTAAGCTAATTTAATTCCCCCAAAAGGAATTTTCCTAATTTCTACTGTACTCTGAGCACTGAGCAAAACATCCAGCAGGTGTCAAGACCCAAATAGCAAGTTTTTTGGTCACTAGCTATTTGCAAAATTATCTATTTTGATCTAATTGTTTGAAGCATCATCTCCAAAGTACATAGGCACTTATTTAGTGTCATTAGCAAGCTAAAGGGGCCTTCTATCAAATTCTGAGGTGAAAGAGGGTAGGTACAAAGCAAGGACTAGCAGTACCAACTCATCCTCTTGTGGTATCCATCCATCTCTTCCAACAGTGGTATTAGAGCAAGTTGAGGTAAAATGGGAGATGGTTTCCCTTCTTTTATTGATAAATTGGACAGGAACAACTATCAAGCATGGTCCTTGAGGATGAAGACATATCTACAAGGAAGGAGTCTCTATGGATACATATCAGGAGATGAGGAGATGCCCATTTTCAGAAGAAAAGGACAACCTACAAGAGTAGGCAATGTAGCTCTTCTTTCTGATCTTGAGGAGCCCAAAGGAAAGTACCAAGTACAAACAGGTGATGACACCAAGCATTCAGTGGTCAAGGTAGGAAATGTCAAAACTTGTGATGGGAATAGAAATCTATTGAGTAGGGTTCTTTATGTATCTACAATCACCAAGAATCTTATGAGTGTTGGATAGATAGTCGAAAAGGGTTTGCAAGTTAGGTTCAACAAATATGGAGCTTTTGTGGAGGAACCCCAACATGGATTCAAGAGAATTTCCAAGGGAGAAAAAACAGGTAGACTATTCACATTTGAACTTGAGGACACTAGAATTATTGCACTTTACAGTTACAAGGATCAAAGATTATCAGAGCTTGAGATTTGGCATAAAAGATTAGGGCATATTGGTGAGAAAACCTTAAAGAAAATATGTAGATATTAATGTGTGCTTGGGATACCTAATGTATCCAAGCAACACATGATCTATAAATGTGGTGCATGTCAGTTTGGTAAATCACACAGGTTACCCTTGTCAAATAAAGGCTATATGAATGAGGATTACTTGGAACTTGTTCACATAGATGTGTGGGGACCAAGCAAGGACCCTTCAATTATAGGCTCAAGGTATTATGTGTCTTTCATTGATGATTTCAGTAGGTGGACTATCCTGTACTTTATGAAACATAAAGATGAAGTTTTCAATTGCTTTAAGAAGTATCTTGCACTTGTAGAAAATCAAAGAAGAAGAAGTCTAAGGAGGTTAAGGTCAGATGGAGGAGGTGAGTACTTCTCCAATGAATTTGATGCATTCTTGCAGGACAGAGGTATCAAAAGGGAGATTACTACAAGGTATACTTTTGAGCAAAATGGGGTAGGAGAGAGGAGAAGTAGGTTGATTGTGGAAACAACTAGGTCAATGCTTAATGAAAAAAGGTTACCTATTTTTTTGTGGGTAGAAAGTGTATCTATTGCCACTTATCTTATTAACAGGTTGCCATTCAAATCACTTGATGGGATGACCCCATATGAATCATGGCATGGTAGAAGCCCATCACTTGATCATTGTAAAATATTGGATGTGTTGCTTATGTGCATGTTCCATCTCAAATTAGAGATAAGCTAGAACCCAAGGCAGAAAAGTGCATCTTCATAGGGTATGATTTAAATAAGAAAGGATACATGTTTTATAATCCATCCAACAAAGGATTTATGGTCATTAGAGATGTTGTGTTTGATGAGAATGATTCTTGGTTTGAAAGTAAATGTAGGAAAGTTAAGTTGCCATATGACTTGGAAGAGGAGTTTCCATGCCTCACGAAGGAGGATCCAAGCCAAATTGAAGACATCAAATTGTTGGAACATCAAGCTTACACTATGCTTGAGGTGGATTTGATCTACACCAAAGGCTATCGCGTCGAAAGAATATCCATTGGAGAGTTCTTTTTCATATGCTCATTTATTGTATTTTTTTGAGAATTTTTTGATGGTTCATTTACCGTTGTAAAAGCCTTGAGATTTACACATGTAAAGGTAGAAATATAGAGCCAAAATCTCACGAATTTTTGGTGGTTGAAGTTGCATTCAATCAAGCAATCAATCACCTAAAAGTAGATCAAAGTAGATGTTCACTTTTCCTAGATTGTAGGAAAGTAAATTGATTCCCTTCAACAACCATTCCCACCTTCATTTGAATTCAAATTCAACTTGTAAAAGTCGTGGAACACTCCTAGAGTCTATATAAAGGCTTGAAATCACTTTGACATTACATGGAAGCAATATACATACACTTGTGACCATGATTGTCTTGGTCCTTCAATTTTCTGCATCATCTTCTTCGCCAACAGTAATCTTGCAGAGGCTTCTGCTCTCTCTTGAGAGCTCCAAATTGAGTGAAAGATGACTCATTGGAAAGCTATAAGTGTCTAGTTTATGCCTATATATTTTCATAGAATTTGGTGCTGTAGGTTGGGAGAAATCTGAGTTTTTCTATCTCGGGGTCAATCTCTACGTATTCCTGAAAAATAGGAAGTACCACCGATGAATGTCGCATTCATTCCTATAGCATATTTTACTTATTCCTTACACTTTTGTGCATTCCATACACTCAACCCTATGTGTATCACTCCCATAAAAGAATTTTTCCTAATTGTAATCACCCTAGTCGCTATGGGCATTTGAAGTTCGAAACGCACTTTTCTACCTTCGACAAGCTTCTCCAAGTTCTTTCAGTGGTATCAGAGCTAGATCAAGATGGGTGACAGCTTTCCGTCAATGATCGAGAAGCTTGATCGACACAACTACGTGGCTTGGAAAATTAGAATGGAGGCCTATTTGCAAGGTAGAAATCTTTATGGAATTGTAGTAGGTGATGAAGCTATGCCTATTCCAAGATCCATAGGAGGACCTACACAAGAGGAGACAGATAAGCTCACACTTTGGTTCGCAAGGAATGCTCAAGCAAGGTCGTACATACTAAACTCTATCTTTGACTTTCTATTACCACATATTAGAGGATGCAAGACATCTCAAGAGACTTGGGATGCCCTCGAGACTTTCTTTTCTGCTAGTACCAAAGCAAGAAAGAATCATCTTTGGAACGAGTTCAACCAAATGAAGAAGACACCTAAACAAACCATCACAGAGTTTGTTACCAAGGTCAAGGAGGTTGCGGATCAGTTAGTATCCATTGGAGAGCTGACTGAAGAAGAGGTCATCATTAGGCAAATTCTCAACGGCATTCGAAGTGATAAGCAATGGCAATCCTTCACGACGGCTTATGATCTCATCATGGATGTGCAAACTCCAGACTTCAACATCTTTCTTGGACAACTCTTCAATCAAGAAGCCAACAATAGCATAAAGGAAGGTAACTCTTATCATGGTAATTCAACTAGTGCTCTATATGCAGATATGAAGGATAAGAAGCAGAAAGGCAAGAAGAAGGAAGAAGATGAAGAAGAGACTTCTCAAGCCAACTTTGCAAGCAAGAGCAAGTGGAAAGGGAAGAAGAAAGGAACAAAGCAAGACAAAGCATGAGGTCAGAATGTTCAACCTTGTGCCATATGCGATAAGACCAACCACACCACTCAGAATTGCTGGTTCAATGGGAAGACCCAGAAAGGAAGTGGAAGAGGTGGATATGGCAGCAATAGAGGCAGAGGTGGACACAACTTCAACAATAACAATAGAAGCTATAATAGAAGGGACTACAACAATTATTCAGAAGATCAACCACATGAAGACTCATTGCTTCTTATGAATCTAAGCCACAAAGAAGGTAAAGAAGATGATCATTTGTTCTACATAGATTCGAGATGTTTGAACCATGTTGCAGGCAACATTGCTCTTCTATTTGACTTGGAAAGTCCAAAGCATAGACATGAAGTGCAAACAGGGGATGACACAAAGCACAATGTGGAGAAGATTGGTAATGTCAAAGCTTGCAATGGCAGGACAAATGTTCTAAGTAAGGTTCTCTATGTACCCACCATCACTAAAAACCTAATAAGTGTAGGCCAAATAGTTGAAAAAGGCTTGCAAGTTAGGTTCACCCAACATGAAGCTTTTGTGGAAGATCCATGTCAAGGCTTCAAGAAGATAGCCCAAGGTGAGAAGCATGGTAGGCTCTTTACTTTTGAAGTAGGAGAAACCAGGAACATAGCTCTATTCAACTTTGGGTCTCAAACCCTAATTGAGCTTGAAGTGTGGCATAAGAGACTTGCTCATGTGAATGAAAGAACCTTGAAGGATATATGCAGGGATCAAAGTGTTCTAGGACCGCCAAACATATCAAAGCAACACATGATCAACATGTGTGATGCATGTCAGATTGGGAAGGCACAAAGACGACCATTCAACCACAAAGGCTACATCCACAACAACTTGTTGGACTTAGTACATACAGATGTATGGGGACCAAGTCAAGAACCTTCATTGGCAGGATCAACGTATTATGTCTCATTAATTGACAACCATAGTAGATGGACTGTTCTATATTTTATCAAGAGTAAGAATGAAGTGTTTGATTGCTTCAAGAAGTATCTTGCACATGTGGAGAATCATACAAGTAGATCACTAAAGAAGCTCAGATCTGATGGAGGGGGAGAATACTTCTCCAAAGAGTTTGATGAGTTCTTGCAGAACAAAGGTATCAAAAGGGAAGTGACTACTAGGTACTCTCCTCAACTAAATGGAATTGCAGAGAGGAGAAACAAGACATTGGTTGGATCAGCCCGAACAATGCTTGAAGAGAAGAAGTTTCCACATTATCTATGGGCAGAAGCTATTTCAACTGCTGTGTACCTCGTCAATCGACTACCATCCAAATCACTTCAAGGTATGACTCCTTATGAAGCATGGCATGGAAGAAAACCTAGTCTTGGACATTGCAAGGTTTTTGGTTGTTTAGCTTATGTTCATGTACCATCACAAATAAGAGGTAAGCTAGATGAAAGGGCAACAAAGGCAGTGTTCATTGGATATGATTCAACTCAGATGGGTTACAGGTTCTTCAATCCTTCAACCAAGCAATTCACTACAAGTAGAGATGTTGTGTTTGAAGAACACAGGTCTTGGTATGATGAAGACAAACAAAAGGTAACACTACCATATGATCTTGATTCTGACTCTCATCAATTAGGAAGCAAGCATGATACACAGGTCCAAGATCCAAGAAGTGATATAGATGATGACCAAGATGAAAGAGAAAGGGATTACAAGCTATGGAAGTCAAGAGGCAAAGCAAAGATGCAAGAGGTTGGAGAATGCTCAAAACAAGCACCTAGAAGATCAGCAAGAGAGAAGAAACAACCAGAAAGGTATGGATATGATTCCACATTTGTTACAAAGCATTCAATCTACTTGGCAAAAGACTCTATTTCAGAGGAACCCTTAACCTATGAAGAGGCAAAGGGAAACCCTAATTGGGAAAAGGCCATGAACGAAGAGATAGATGCATTGAAGGAAATGGACACTTGGGATTTGGTTCGAATGTCACCGAATCAAAAGGTAATTGGTTGCAGATGGGTATATAAAGTTAAAAGAAACTCAGATGGATCAGTTTGCAGGTACAAGGCAAGATTAGTTGCCAAAGGATGCTCACAAACTCATGGTATAAACTATGAGGAAATATTTTCACCACTTGCAAAGATGACTACAATCAGAACATTGATAAGTGTAGCTATTGCAAGGAGTTGGAGACTCCTCCAACTTGATGTGAAAAATGCATTCTTAAATGGTTGTATAAGTGAAGAGGTATACATGTCACAACCACCAGGTTTTGAAAACCCTAATCATCCATCTTATGTTTGCAGACTTAAGAAAGCATTGTATGGATTGAAACAAGCTCCTAGAGCTTGGAATTACAGGTTGGTTACATATCTTCAAGGTCAAGGGTTCAAAGCTAGCAGCTCAGATCCTTCTCTATTCATCAAAAGGGATCACAATGAGGTTATCTATCTATGTGTATATGTAGATGATATTATTGTGACATGTGATGATTTAAATGGCATTCAAAGGATCAAGAGACACATGCAAGAGGAGTTCAAAATCAGTGACCTAGGTGAGCTCACATATTTCCTAGGTATGCAGGTGATATACACAGATGAAGGAATGTATTTGACTCAAAGAAGATACATTTAGGATCTTCTTCTCAAGTTCAAAATGGAGAACACTAAACCTGCAGGTACACCTTTGGAGATGAATCATAAACTTAGTGTTTATGAAGGTGAGAAAATTGAAGACATTAAAGAGTATCAAAGCTTGATAGGTAGCTTGATATATGCTACTCATACAAGGGCAGACATCTCATATAGTGTGGGAGTGCTTAGTCAGTTCATGCACTCACCGAGAAGACCACATATGGATGCGGCTAAAAGAGTACTTAAGTATCTCAAAGGTACAATCAACGAAGGTATATTCTATCCTTAATCTTAAGATTTGGATATCAAAATCTACTCAGATGCAGATTGGGCAGGAGCTAAGGATGATAGAAAAAGTACATCTGGTTACTTAGCATTTGGAGGTTCGAAGCTAGTGTCATGGAGTTCCAAGAAGCAACCAACAGTCTCTTTATCCTCAACTGAAGCAGAGTACAGAGGCTTGACCATAGCAACTCAAGAGGCAATATGGTTAAAAGCATTGTATACAGATTTGGGACTTGTGAGTTCCAAACCTCACATATTTGGAGATAATGTAAGGTCCATGCATCTAGTGGCAAATCCTATTTTTCATGCGAGAACCAAGCACATAGAAGTCCATTACCACTTCATCAGGGAGAAGCTCATGGCAAAGGAGATTGACATTTCTTTTGTTCCGACTGAAAAGCAAGTAGCAGATATGAGGACAAAGGCACTTGATGGAATAAAGCTTTGTAGAATCAAAGCTATGGCAGGTATTCAACCTATCAGAGAATGAAGACTCAAGCATACTTTAGCTGAGGGGGAGTTGTTGGAACATCAAGCTTACACTATGCTTGAGGTGGATTTGATCTACATCAAAGGCTATCGCGTCGAAAGAATATCCATTGGAGAGTTCTTTTTCATATGCTCATTTATTGTATTTTTTTGAGAACTTTTTGATGGTTCATTTACCGTTGTAAAAGCCTTGAGCTTTAGACATGTAAAGGTAGAAATATAGAGCCAAAATCCCACAAATTTTTGGTGTTTGAAGTTGCATTCAATCAAGCAATCGATCACCTAAAAGTAGATCAAAGTAGATGTTCACTTTTCCTAGATTGTAGGAAAGTAAATTGATTCAATCCAACAACCATTCCCACATTCATTTGAATTCAAATTCAACTTGTAAAAGTCGTGGAACACTCCTAGAGGCTATATAAATACTTGAAATCACTTGTACATTACATGGAAGCAATATACATACACTTGTGACCATCATTGTCTTGCTCCTTCAATTTTCTGCATCATCTTCTTCGCCAACAGTAATCTTGCAGAGGCTGCTGCTCTCTCTCTAGAGCTCCAAATTGAGTGGAAGATTACTCATTAAAAAGGTATAAGTGTCTAGTTTATGCCTATAAATTTTCAAAGCAGTTGGTTTAGTAGATTGGGAGAAATCAGAGTTTTTTTGTCTCGGGGTCAATCTCTACATATTCCTGAGAAATAGGAAGTACCACTGGTGAATGTCGCATTCATTCCTATAGCAAATTTTGCTTATTCCTTATACTTTTGTGCATTCCATACACTCAACCCTATGTGTATCACTCCCATAAAAGGATTTTTCCTAATTGTAATCACGCTGGTCGCTATGGGCATTTGAAGTTCATTGTCTCTTCCATAGATAATAAGTGTTTTGAGCTAGTAGACCCGCGAACCTATCTGTTTTGTATCAACTCATTCTCCTTGATGCTCCAAAGTACATAGTGTGTTTCTTTGCACTTATAGCATGCATATAAGGTCTATTTGATTCTCCAAAAGCTCAAGGGCTGGTCTTGTGCCGGTTGGCTTGACCAAACTTCATCGCTTTGAAACACACTTTTCTATCTTCGACAAGCTTCTCCAAGTTCTTTCACAAATGAGATGATGAGGACATCATCAACCTAGAAGAATTCAAGGCATGGAAATCAAAGGGCAAGGCCAAAATGAACAGGTTGGAAGACGTACATGAATCATCCAACCAAGCTCTAAGGAGATCACAAAGGGAGAGCAAGAAGCCAATCAGATATGGGTATGAAACTTCATTAGTCACTAAGCATTCCATTTATCTTGCTAAGGATCTATCACTTGAAGAGCCTTCATCATATGAAGAATCCAAGACCAAAGCAGAATGGAAGGAAGGTATGGATGAAGGAATAGAAGCACTCCAAGAGAATGATACTTGGGAGCTAGTACACAAGAAGCCATCCATGAAGGCAATAGGTTCTAGATGGATTTACAAAATCAAGAGAAACTCAGATGGATCCATAAATAGGTATAAAGCTAGACTTGTGGCAAAGGGTTTTGCACAATACCAAGGAGTTGCTTATGAAGAAACGTTTTCAGCTGTGGTTAAAATGCCAACCATCAGAGTATTGGTAAGTGTGGCTACATCAAGGAATTGGAATATGTATCAATTGGATGTGAAAAATGCTTTTCCCAATGGGTGGATTTCAAAGGAGGTTTACATGTCTCAACATCTTGGCTATGAAGACCCAAGAAAGGTAAATTATATGTGCAAATTGAACAAAGCTCTTTATGGTTTGAAGGAGGCACCTAGGGCATGGAATCATAGGTTAACTACCTATCTTCAAGATCAAGGGTTCACAATGAGCAATGCACATACTTCTCTGTTTGTGAAGAGAAGCAACTCAGAATTGATATATTTATGTATGTATGTTGATGATATCATCTTGATAGGTAGTGATGCCAATGGCATCAAACAGATCAAGAACCAAATGATGCAGGAGTTGAAAATCAGTGACCTAGGGTTTCTAAAACATTTTCTTGGACTTGAAATGGTCGACACGAATTCTGGAATTTACATTACTCAAAGGAAGTATGTACAAGACATGTTGAAGAAATTTCACTTGGAAAATGCCAAGATAGCTAGCACCCCTATGGAGGTAAATCATAAATTGAGTGCTTATGAAGGTGATTTTCTTGAAGACATTGTAGGTTATCAAAACATTTCTCCATCATTTTCAATGATCTATAGCTTGTTGGAACTAGCTCAAAGTCTAATTCAAGCTTCAAAATTTGAAGCAATTTGATTCAGCCAATTTGGAGAAATCCGCATCGAAGTGATCTCTGGTCATTCTCTGTTTAGCTCCTAAAAAATTGAGGGTAAGCTATTGAGTGTTAAATTGATTGCTCAGTACATAGTGCATCATTTGAAGTGATTTAACTTGGAATCATTAGCTCTCTAAGCTAGTTTGATTCCCCCAAAAAGAATTTTCTAATTGTTACTATACTCTGAGCACTGAGCAAAAAATCCAGCAGGTGCTAAGACCAAAATAGCAAGTTTTTTGGTCACTAGCTATTGGTAAAGTTATCTGTTTTGATCTAATTGTTTGAAGCATCATCTCAAAAGTACATAGGCAATTATTTAGTGTCATTAGCAAGCTAAAGGGGCCTACTATCAAACTCTAAGGTGAAAGAGGGCAGGTACAAAGCAGGGATTAGCAGTACCAACTCATCCTCTTGTGGTATCCATCCATCTCTTCCAACATTGTTGAGAGCCCTAAAATCAACACAAATGCGAATCTTGTTGGAGTGCTTCTTTTGGACTATTACCATTGATGATAACCATTCTAAATGCTCCACTGGGACAATGATCCTTGCTTCCTCTAGCCTTTCTATTTCTTTTTTGACCACTTTTGCATACATTGGATTAAGATGATAAATCCTTCCTTTTACTAGTTTAGCATCGTGAATCAATGGAACAGAATGATCTCTAAGATAAATAGGAATTCGTTCTAAGTCATGGTAGCTCCATGCAAAAACATCCTTGAAATTTTGCATGAAAGTGGTTACCTGATGCAGCAAGGATGGATGATCCCAAAGCCATGTTACTAATAAGATTGGTTGTGAAGTTTTCCTCATTTCCAAGGTTGACTTGCCGTACAGGTTGAGATGTCATGGTTGATTCTTTGTTTTGGTCTTCAAAAATGTGTTATGGATAGGCCAGAGATTCCTTTCTTTTGATCTTTGATTCCTTTTTTTGCATCCATGAAGGTGAAAGCTCTTTCATCCACTATATGTCAGATGGTATAGGTAAGTCATTTATTCCTGCCCTTTTCTTCTTTCCTTGGGTCAAATCCTTCGAAACTCCTTTCTTTCCCCTTCTGAAGTCCATGACTAGTTTTGCCAAGCCCAAGAGTTTCTACCTATTCAGACTCCCCTTCACTAATAGACATGCATAACATGGATAGGCTTCCGTCCATTCCAAAAGATCTTGATCATCATTTATTTCAATTTCATTACATGCTTCCACAATATGAATGTGTTGTTTCTTCAAGAATAGTGAGACAATGAGCATTACCTCCATGAGAGCCTCTCTAATCTACATGTACTTGTTTCTATACTTGCTCTGGTAGGTTAACCATAATGGTATCATATCCCCAATCGTGCATGGCTTGGATGTGCCTTAGCCATGGCCTCCCTATGAGTAGAGGGAATCCTCCATTGACCTGCAGTAGATTTAACACCACAAAATCTAAAGAGAAGGTCAAACCGTCCATCTCTAACGATACCTTTTTTATAATACCAAGAGGCTAGACTCGACTTTGGTCAGCCAAGGTTATTGTGAACTTTGCTTCACCTGAAAGTTGGAGTCCTAGTAATTTGAGGATAAAATCTAGCATGAAATTTATGCCCAAACTTGCGTGGTTTATTACTCCATTTATAGTTATTCCATGTATAGTGAATGATAGACATGGACTCTTGAAGTCGGTTAGAGAGTTGGTTGATAATTTTATGAAGTTCTCGGAGGTTGAAGCTTTCATCAAGTTTGTTGGAGTGTGGCCACCACTTATTTCAAGCATTATTGGAGCATTTTGTTCAAGCCAAGGAGTCCTCGAGCTTGAGGAGTATTAGAAGTATCATCCTACCAATTTTCATAATTTTTAGACTTTGTTTGTGCCCTCAAATAAGCCTTGGAACCTAATTTCTAACTAGGCTGGACACTAACCTGGACAAGGCAAAAACTAGTCAAAAAACTATAAAAAGAGCTAGAGAGCTCATTTTTGAGGTTGGCTTGTTAGAGAATAGAGCTTTTATAAGAGATTTTCTTTGCAATTGAAAGCTTTCCATTGTTCCTCTTTTTTATCTTATCGTGTCCGCATGTGTGTGTACATGTGTGCATGCTTCTGTGCTTTCACTCACGCACTTGTGCCTTCACTCGCTCAAGGTCTTCATACCGGTCCTGACGTCTCCATGGAGTGACAAGTAAAGGAGGTAGTGTGTACACTTGAGCTACACCAAATTTTGGCACCGTTGTCGGGGAGAGAGCTTTGAGGACGAGCGTTGTGATGGTAAGATCATAAATTTGTGACGTTGGAAGGTAAAAAAACTGTCATTTCCGTTCATTTCCTGATTTTTCTTCTTCATCTTCATCATCACCATCTTCATCCATCTTCTTCTTCATAGAAATTTCTTGTTTTCTAGTGCATTTTCACCATTTTCATACCATTTTTCATGTATTATTGTGCGAGAAGTAGTTAGGAAGTGCAAGGGAGAGCAAGCGCCTGTGTTCTTTCACGATTTTCTGCACATGCGGAGCTCGCCATTGGTCGGGCGCTCAGAAATTTGAATTTCCCGCCAAAAAAACACGATTCTGACTAAAAGTGATGATTTTCATAAAATTCAAATTTAAAAAAAAAATGCGATTTTCTATTCCCCGCCTAAAAGCTTTTTGAAAGGAACACGATTCTGGGGTCATTCTCAGAATCACAATTGTTTGGTTGTGCTCAAAATCACGATTATCTAAGTTTCTCAAAAACACGATTCTCTGGTCATTCTCAGAAGCGTGATTTTTTGGTGATTCTCAAAAAACACGATTTTTAGCCAAAATCGTGATTCTCAGGTAAAAACACGATTTTCAACGGGCTCAAAATCGTGATTTTCTCAAATCATGATTTTCAGCCAAAAACACGATTTTGGGAAAAGAACACGATTTTCAATTGGATCAAAATCGCGATTTTCATAAATCACGATTTTCATCCAAAATTGCGATTTTCAAAAAACACGATTTTCACTAAGGTACAAAATCGTGATTTTTAGTTAAAAGGACGATTATGAGCAAACATGATTTTCAATCTAAATCACGATTTTCTGGTCATTCTATAAATTGCGATTTTCAGGCCAAAAAACACGATTTTGACAAAACACAATTTTCTATCAAAATCACGATTTTTTGTCAAAATCGCGATTTTTTTATCATTCTCAAAATCGCGATTTTCATAAAAAAACTCGATTCTCAGACAGAATCGCGTTTTTCACGATTCTCACTCAAAGTCGCATTTTTCATGATTCTCACTCAAAATCGCATCTTTTGGGGATTTCTCAAAATCGCGATTTTCATAAGTGCTTAGCATCGCGATTTTCATGATTTCACAAAATCGTGATTTTCTTCGGTTGCTCAGCATCGCGATTTTCAAGATCCCTCAAAATCACGATTTTAATAAGAGCTCAGCATCGTGATTTTTGGACCCCCCAAAATCACGATTTTCGCACAAAATCATGATTTTTCCAAAAGGCCCTCTTTGCCTGTTTTGACCCATAGGAGCCTGATTTGACATAACGTTTTCATCCAAAGTCTGTTTTTTGAGCTCTATAGCTCGTTGGATTTCAGATAGACTAATTTGAAGTTGACCCTCAGGTGGGACTAGGAAACCAAGGGGACTCCAAAGGATTTTGAACCATACCAATGTGAAATTTTAGACTCTTAACCAAAGCTTATGAACCTGAGATCTGGTAGACACCTAGGCAAGGATAGACAAAGCATTAAATCTTATGAGGCAAGTGTCAACCATATAGCTAAGTCTTGGGCACAACAACTAAGTGGTTATACTTACGTACTAAGTTCAGACACAAACGATTCAGAAATGTCTTTTAGCATGGGGAAACCTGTAGGTAACTCAGGCACTACCTATCTACAAACACCAGAAGGTCCCTATAAAAAATCAGAACCAACCGATTAGGTGCACGCATCTATGAGTATGGCCTCCGAAGATCTGTGGTCCAACTCAAAAATCCAGATCAACCCTTCGGACTTGAACACCTAGTGGTCAAGTTCAAAGAGGTTTCTTACATTGATAAGGAAGGAACCATGTATGTGGTCACCAACCTAACAGACAGGACAGATGAGTTTGGAAATGTCATTCTTGAGAATGAGATAGGAGACCTAGAGCAAGGGGACCTAGGACGAGAACCCAAGACTCCTAGAGGCAAGTCAGTTTTGACTAGAGTGATCACCCCAGATTGGATCCCTCAAGACAACAAAAGCATAGAACCATTCTTGAATAGAGAAATAGAGGAAGCCTTTTGGAGATTCAAGCCAGATCAACCTAGCCAATTGGGCATAATCATCATTTATGAATTCAAAGACCTTGAGACACCAGGCAAAGTTTTCTATTTGGATAACACCTCAAGAAGAATGTTCTTGGTAACAAAACATGATAGACATGCATATACTTGGAAGAGTGAGTTGATTTTCCCTCCACCAAGATCCAATGTTTCCTATGGCCTTCGCGAAGTAGGATCATCCCAAGCTCATGAAAACCAAAGGGGAAGAACTAGAGAGAGACCTAAGGTAAGCTTTACACACAATGTGGGTAGAGATAGATCAAGATGGGAAGGTGAAAGACCTGAAAGAGAAAGACATCAAGCACATAGGCATTAGACAGATGAACAGGATTTTCCATTGCCTAGAGCTCAAGAGTACCCAAGAACCCTTAGACCCTCTCAAGTGGTCAAAACAATGAAAAATTACTATGATGGTTCAGGAGATCCTTATGATCATGTGGCAGAGTTCAAACAAGTGTTAAGAGCTAAATAGATTGAGGATTTGTTCACCTAGTTCGAGGCATTTGGTTTGACTCTCAAGGGCACTGCCTTAGCTTGGTTTCAACCCCTCAACAGTCACAACTACCGAGATATAGGTCAACTGCTAGACGAATTCATTGTTGAATTTTCCAAGAGTGGTATCAGGCATAACACATCATCCTTGATTCACAGATTCAAGTAGACACCCCAAGAAAGAGTGCGACTTGTAGGAAGACGATTCAGACGGTACTTAGAAAGATGCCCCGTTCCAGAGCTACCCACACCGGCCAAACAAGTGGTCTTGTTTTTAGATGGCTTACTAAGCACAAAGTAAAGATCATATGTGTACTTGAAAGAGCCTAGATCCATAGAAGAGTGTGTGCATATGTGCATTGACATAGAAGATAGCTTGGGTGAGGAGTTAGGACTGTCCAAACTCTATAACGATTCTGATAGTTCTACTAGTCATACTTCGAGAATCTCCACAGAAATAGATGAGATAGCTAAGCAAGTTGCCAAGAAGCTAGGAGTCCAAAATAGACAAACACAGAGAGTCACCTCATTGAACTGATGTTATACTTGCGGATGGGACCACATGGCTCTTGTTTACCCATTGCAAAACGAGAAAGTGAGAGAAAGGAATGCCCCATATTGCACTATCGAGAGGAAATACACGAACCATACGGCTCAAGATTGTCCATACAATAGGCAGGCTATTAGATAGAATTATCAGCAACCTTACCCACATGGTAGGTATCATAACCAATACCAACAGCCATATTATAGACCACAACTACAATATCAGGCACCATATAGGACACAACCAGTCCTACAAAACCAATCATCAGCTCTTGCCAATGTGATTCCAGTTAAGTATGCAGGGGCAGAAGAGAACCCTAATATAGCATTGGTACCAATGACCCCATTGGTCTCAGAGAATGACCATCATGCTCAGAATTCTGATTACTCCTATGAAGATAGCCCATAAGCTTACTACACAGAGTCACCTGAGCATAGTGAGACTTATCCATATCAATATGAGGCACCACCTATGGAAAAAAATTGGGAGCCAAAATACTCCAATATCATGTATACGAATCCTAACCCTAGACCCCAATTGAGACAAATAAGACCACAAGCCCCTAGAGGACCATGTTTTCGATGTTAAGGCGACCATTTCATTCGTGAATGCCCCCATTCACCAACTCTAGGATAAGGACATGCCATCACAATACAAGGTTTTTGTCCTGAGTGCGGCAAAGAACATCTTCCGGGAGATTGTCCTAGAAACCCCTCTAGTGCGCCCAAGGTTACACCCATTAATGTAGTAGGCTTAGTGGTGGATTCAAGTTCAAGCAATAATGTGGCTCCTATATAGGTAGTTACCAGGGCACAAGCCTTAAAACAAGATAAGCCAACTGAACAATCAGAGTCAAGTGAATCAGGAGAGCCTAGTAAGAGGAAAACAAGAACATGGAAAGATACCAGGGAGAAGGCCAATCCCAAGTGGAATAAAAGGTTAGCATAACTAGAAGAAAACCTAAAAGAAGCGAAAACAAAGAGAGAAGACATTGCATCTCAAAGTCCCTCGCATGCTGAAACTCCATCCACACCACCTCATCCCACCCCACCACCCATTGTAAATAGACCACAACCAGAGTCTGTTCTTGCAGATCCAACCCTAGAAGGCTTGATCATGATGTTCAAGGCCTACGAGGCTCCTCTTCAAGAAGGGCAAATAGCTATGAACCTAGACAAGAGTTACCCTAGAGCAGATTTAGAGATTGAACGGACAAAAATGTGCATGAAAATGGTAGAACTAGCTCATGCTATGCTCGAGACCAGTCAGTCATTCAATCAAACAAACTCTATCAAACCGAATTTTCATTTCTAGGGCTTATTAGGAAGATTAGAGAAGTTGGTAAACAAGCTCCAAGTTTCTTTACCTCCACACGCTCAACCAGTAGTTGAAAGAGAAAGCTCACCGCCAATGAAAGCTTATATTCCTGATTCCCTTGATGGTGGAGCACCTCTTTCAATTCAACAATATTCTCAAGAGTTCTTGCAGAAAATACAAGAAGAGAAATGGCCCAAGGAGAAGGGTAATCCCCCTCCTATTCTTGATATTGATGATCTTCATGATCAATTTCCCTAAGACATTCCATCTATTTATGGAGACCAGGGAGAGCAACAAGAAGATAAGAGGTTAGATTTTGAATCTAATTCTTTACAAGAGTTGCCACAGTTCATAGGCCCATGGGAATCTGAATATCTTCAGATTAGAGCTCCCACAATATTGGTAAGACATGAAGACTCAGTGGTTCCAAGGAACAGTGATGTCATGACGAACACTAAGGTTTAGTGTCATCTCACTGTAGAAGAGTTGCTCAAATTAAAACCAAAGCTATGGAATCATGTGGCAGATTAAGTTCCAAAACTTGATTCCAATATGCAAAAAGCAGGCTCTAAACAGAAAGTTCATGAGATACCTCTTGACAAAATAGGAGACATGAGTGAAGGTGAAGAAGGTAATACTTACCTTCCAATCACCTACCAAGGTTACACAACAAAGCGATCATAGATTCAGGTGCGGGTGTTGCAATTGCGACCACCTCCTTGTGGAAGCAATGGGGCAAACCCACATTAAGACCAACTAGAATGAAGCTTCAAATGGTTGATGTCCATATTGAAAGACCTCTAGGATTGCTTGAGGGGATAACTCTAACCACTTGTGGGGTAGAGTTTGAACACACATTTGTTATATGTGACTTTGAGAAAAATAATGTCTACGAGATGATCCTAGGAAGACCCTTCCTATGAAAATTGCAAATAGTACAAGATTGGGGAACCAAATCCTTGTATTTACAACACTTAGGGGTCACCACCAAGGTCAATTTGAAGGATTACACATTTAGAGATGTACCACCAGTGGAATCCTATCCGCAAAGCGAAATAAGATTCAATCTCTGTGCATTCTCGAAGTTCATCTGATCCATCCTGGATGCACGAAGATACTCATTTGTGGATGTGCAAGGTTGTAGAGGAAGAGGAAAGACGCCTAAAAGCAAGAGAAGAAGGAACTTCTCAAGGAGAAAGACCAGTTAAGGACCTAGCCTATACACAGGATGATCTTTCCAGATGAGGAATTTGGGTCTCATGGTTGGGCATAAATCTTAGCTACCATGGACATTGGAGTCAATGAAGAACAATGGACATCTCATTGTGATGAGGAGGGTTATGATATTTCAGTGCTCATGGGTAAGCCCTTGCTAGTAGAATGTGACCCTAGTGATGTCATAGAAGAAGAAGAGAATGACGATGATCTAGAGTCCATTGCGATGGATAGTTGCTTTCACTCAGAGAAGCACTATCTAGAAGATGTAGGGGTATTTACTCAAAAAGAAGGGGTATTTACTCAAAAAGAAGAGGAACCTCTCACAAGCATTAAAACTATAAATTCAAAGGATGGAGGTGAGAGCAGTCAAAAGAAAAAGAAAAGAAAAGCAGTAAAACAAGAAGAGGAGGAATCATTGTTTGAAGTACTAGAAAATTTCAAGAAATATGAAGTTGAAGATCAAAAAATTTTGGTACGAATGCCTAAGAGAGAGGCCACCATAGGAGAAGCGTATGATAATAAAGAAAAGACCAAAAAAATTGTAGTAACCATTGAAGGAAACAAAGAGAGATGTACGTACATAGGAGAAGACCTAAGTGTAGAAGAAGAAGTAGAGCTTGTAGCTCTATTAAGGGAATATAGGGACGTGTTTGCATGGCACTATAGAGACGTGATTCCCATGACTGCTGACGCCAAGCCCACCAAAGAGAAGACCTACACATATAATGACACTTATGTCACTAAAATAAAAGAAGAAATTGATAGGCTGATTGGAGCCTGATTTATCTATGAGATTGACCATACTAAATGGGTATCCCCCATTGTAGTGGTGCCCAAGAAGAATGGAAAATTGCGAGTATTTATTAACCTTAAAAAAGTTAATGTTGCTACAATCAGAGATAGCTATCCGCTTTCAATCACTGAACATTTATTGGAACGTGCTGCAGGCAAGGAAGCTTGGATTTTCAGGTTACAACCAAGTAGCCATTGCCTTAGAAGATCAACACAAGATGACTTTTGCCACCGAATGGGGAATCTTTGGATTTTGTGTGATGCCATTTGGGCTCACAAATGCACCTACAACATTCTGGAGGCTCATATGTCATGTCTTCAAAGAGTTCTTGTGAAAGAGCTTAGAAGTATATTGTGGATGATTTATCTGCTCATTCCAAGAAAGAAGATACCACATCCCTGAGCTCAGATAGATCTTCAACAAGTGCAGAGAATATCGAGTGTGTCTGAACCCAGAAAAGTGTGTGTTCATGGTACGACAAGGTAGAATCTTGGGTCACATCGTTTCTAAGAACGGAATATCAACAGATGAGGACAAAGAGCTACCAAGGCAACAGAACATTAAAGAGGTACAAGCTTTTATGGGCCATTGTGGATATTACTACAGATTTGTCCACATGTATGCAACCATAGCTAGGCCTCTTTATGGCTTATTGACAAATTTTGAGTGGAACGACGAATGTGAAAATTCCTTCAATGAGCTCAAGAGATGTTTGTGCACAGCACTAATACTGAGCACTCCTGATTGGAATACACCATCTCATGTTCATGTGTATGCATCCAATCATGCCATAGAATGTGTGCTAGCACAACCCACAAGTGAAGGAAATTTAGATTTGCCCTTAGCATATGCTAGTAGACAACTAAACCGAGTTGAAAGAAATTATACCACAACTGAGCGAGAAGGCTTATGCATGGTATATGCTATGAAGAAGTTTAGACACTATTTATTGGCCAAGTTCATGTTTTTCACTGATCATTAAGCTTTGTTATACTTGGTCAATATACCTTGCAATACAAGACTCTTAGTAGGATGGTTCCTCTTACTAATAGAATACGACTTTGAAGTTGTTGTCAAGAAAGGGAGACCACCTTAGGGCAGATCATCTTTCTTGCATCACTATAGGAGAATCAGCTCAAGGAGTGTCTAATGAGCTACCTGATGCTTATCTGTTCAATTTACAAGTTGTTCCTAAATGGGCAAATAAGTTGATACCAGTCCTAACCTTTGGACCTGCGAATAAGAATGTGAAAACAAATAAAAGAGAAATTATAAAATCACAAAACTATCAAATATCGGCAGGAAGTATGTACAAACAAGATACAGAGGGTGTATTAGCTTGTTGTGTCGAGGACGATGAACATAGTAGTTGGTTGCAACAAGCTCATGAAGGATTTCTAGGAAATCACTATTCTAAACAATGAACATTGCAAAATCTGAAACGTTTAGGAGTGTATTTGCCTAGCATGGTCAAAGAAATACATGAGTGGATTAACAATTGTCCAATGTGCAAAGAGAGAACCCTAGTGGAGCATGCTACCCTTTATCAGGTGTCATTAATTCCAGATTGGGGTGCTCCATTTGTAGAATTTATGCGATCAGGAACATTACCCAAAGAGGCTAGTCTAGCAAGAAGACGACACATGGAGCAAGAGGCCCAAGACTATGCCTTAGTTGGAGACAGCTTATATCGAAGAGGCAAAGATGGTTACCTAAGATTGTGCATTCATGAATCAGACTATTTGAAAGTCTTAGAAATTGCACACAGTGGTGTTGTAGGTGGACATTTTGGTCCTGACCGAGTAATCAAGACCATTCTATTCTCAGGACATTGGTGGCCCACTCTTCATATGGATGCACATACCTATGTGAAGAAATGTGACACATGCCAATGTGCACAATATCCGGTTAGAAAAGATGAGATGCCTTTGAGGCCAATGATGGGAGGACGTGCATCCTCGAAGTGGGGCATAGACTTTGTAGGTCCCATTAACCCTCCAGCTAGAAACTCTGACGCATAGTACATCAAAGAATGATGCTCAAATAATGGTAAAGTTCTTATTTGAGAATGTGTTCACCAGATACGGGTTATCAATAGAGTTAGTAAGTGATAGAGGTACGCACTTCTTGAACGAAGTCATTGAAAATCTTCTCCAAGGATTCTTGGTGATACATAAGAAGTCTGCCCCCTATCATCTGCAAGCTAACGGACAAGCCGAGAGCACCAATAAGATCCTATGTAATGTATTGACAAAACTCGTAAATAATAAATGCTCTGATTGGGATAAACAGCTTCATCATGTTGTTTGGGCTTACCGAGTTGCCCACAAAACGGTACTCAATGCCACCCCATTTCAGATAGTCTTCGGAAAAAATTTTGTGCTACCATTGGAATTTAAAAGTAGCACAAGATCATGAGTGGACTCGACATGAGTTGTCCTCTAGGATCTTTGATTTAGAACGCTTAGGTGAGACGAGGCTACGAGCGGCAACAAGTATCTATGCTGCAAAGAAAAGGCAAAAGGCATACTTCGATGCGCACATCAAGGATAAGGGACTGAAAGAAGGAGATTTAGTGATGGTCTATACACTAAAGCAACATGCCCGCAAATTGGAGAAACGAGCTATGGACCCATGATCATTAATAGAATCTCCACTAGTGGGGTGATTCAATTGGCCACTCTAGAGGGTGACATCTTGCCAAATTATATTAGTGGATGTAGGGTCAAGCTATATCAAGAACCTCTTACAGAGGATATGTTAGTGAGACTCAACACTACTAAGAAGCAAAAAGAAGAAGAGAAAAGAGTTAGAGAAGAAGCACAGGTAGAGGCTCAAGAGCGCATTAGGCAAAATAAGTTAAGGCGACTAGGCCTAGAGGTCAACTTGAAAGCCCCAAAATATCACATGGACATGTTCCAAAAATCAAGTGCAATTGCTTCTCGAATAATCGATCGACATCCCTTTGTGACCATAGAGGTAGGACACAAAGAGAATTTAAGGACTATGAGAGCATTGGTTGACTCAGGTGCAACAACTAGTGCAATTAGACTTTCCTACTGCCATGACTTGCAGTTGAACATCAATCCCATAGAAGCCTATCTCATAGGATTGGGAGGTGTGGAAACCCCTTGTTTGGGCAAGGTGGAACTTCCCATCTACCTTCAAGATGTTTCAATGATAGTCAAAATGCAAGTGTGCCAAGATGAGGACCTTACAGAGCCACTTGTCTTGGGGACCATGCAGTCAACTTAAATCTAAGGATCCAAATTCTTCAAGTTTGGGTTCATGAACAATGCATTACATTAGAGTTAGAAAACTGCATGCTCACAGATCATGGTGTCACACATTCTCTTAGGACTAATCTTAGAGAAGAAGAAGTTGTATGTGTCCAAAGCTCTATGATGGAGAAGGATGCTGCCTCCACCAAAGAGTCATAGACCTATTGAGACTACCTTCTCATACGAAGTCTCAAACATCTATAGTAGTTCAACCACACAGGCAAGAGAAACAGTACAAGACAACTAGTGTGTCAACTAGACAATCAAAATTCAAGAAGACAATAGTTCCGAGCATGAAGCAGATCTAGGTACAAAAGGGAGAAAAGCCAATCAAACCATTGCCGCACACTTGCTACTACAGAAGCAACAAAGAAAGCCAAGGCAACAAGTAGCGGAACAACCAAAATCTCCATCTCAAGGAGTAGTCCAAATTTGGCTACCAAAGCAATCAATGAAAGTCGACCACAATCACGTACATATTTGGGTGCCTAAGAAATTAGTGGCAGCTCAACAAGGGAAATTACATATGTGGGTACCAAGGGAAATCTTACATGCAAAAAACCCTCAACTCTCATTATCGAGGAAAGTCTCGACCAAGAAACCTAGGAGAAGAACGGGTCAGAACCAAACACAAAGATCAAAAGCAGATGGTTTTACCTCTTCAGCAATGGTAAGAGGACAATCATCAAGGATATGGTAAGCCAAAAGCACCAACGGCCCCTACCAAAACAAAGAGCCAACCACAAAGGACACGAAAAAAAATCAAGAAACCATCCAAACATGAAGCGACCCGAGGTGATCTCTACGCAATCGAACATGGTTCTCAAATGGATCCCTATAAGGAGGAATGATCAGTTGTCATCTCGAATCTTATGGATACCACCAACAAAGATGGCATCAACATCCACAAGTAACATGGAAAGCCTCGATGAAATGTGCTCCTTGCACAACCCTATCTTTTGCACCTTTCAGGTCATGCATTTCCACAGTATGAATTAATATAGGGCCACATTACATGGCCGTGCATAGACTCATTTGAGAGTCCCATGCACAAGAGCACATTGACATATTTCAACTATTTTTTCTGATACTAACATCTGTCTTCTTGTTTGTGACATTGTTAACCACAAAAAAAAAAGAGCTTGTTCCAAGTTTGCTCATGGAACTTGAATGAGTCATGCTTATGTGAAGGTAGAACGGTTGATTATTGGGCATTTATCAGTTTGGATAGAAGTGTGTCTTGGCTAGTAGATGATATTATTGCTGCCTTATTTGGTAGATGTCAAGCACTTGGCATGAACATGGCATCCACAACTATAGCTCCCCTTACCTTGGTAGGAGGGAAGAGCTTGAAGGTCCACAATTTGAGAGATGCTTAACTACTATATGCATGAGAGCATCTAAGGAGATATCTGCAAGGGGTAGTTCTAGTACCCTACAAATCCTTGTATGTATACTAGATGAGAAGACTCCTGCTTATGGTGAGCTAAAGCGAATAGGTGAAACTAAGCATGGTGTAGTTACCCAATGTTGTTTGTCAAGGAATATAAAGAAATTCAGTTCTCAGTATTTGGCAATTGTTGGTTTGAAGAGAGGAGACAGGACTAGGCACTCAAATAATTTCATCAGAGAACCATCAACATGGACATTCATCGACAATGAAAGATTCGGTGATGGTCCATCACAATGCCGGGTGTACAACACAAAGAGATAAACATCGATCGATCATTCACCATGGTAATAATAATCCTTACTTTGGCAACACCATAACCAGGATAGTTAGGAAACCTCTTCATCAGCATACCTTGAGCACTTAGCTCAAGACCTCCAATTTTTGCACCATACTTCTCCCAATGCATTTTCCAAGTAAGCATACATAGGGCCACACTACAAGGCCATGCACAAGGCACATAATTTCTTAAACCCATGCACTAACACACTTACCCATCATTCACTATGGGTTACGAGTACTTGTCATGACTACAATGAACATCATCTTTGGAAGATCTAGAGGATATCATGGGGACAACTTCAATACCTAGAAAACAATTCGAAGCCAACAGTTGCTCCAAATCAACTCTTCTCTTTCACGCAAATAGCAATCTTTATAAGCACAGGAATACACCATCGAGCTCAAATCCAAGGAAGAGGCACCTACACTGGGACTACAACTTGCAAATGCTTGAGGTGAAAAATGAAGAACCAAACAATCCACCCTGCTGCATTTGGACAATCAATGGATCTTGCTCATGCAAGATAGACACTACCTCTCAAAGCGCTACATGGAACGACTACTACAACAAGGGTCTGTCAGGGACGACAGACTCGAGGGGGGGGGGAGTGTTGAAGCTCAAGTTGAAGCTCAAGATCAAGGACAAGCATAAAAGCGCATCAAGGAAGTGGACACACAAGAAGAAGGAGCACGTAGGGACCTCCAAGAAGCACATGTCAAAGTCTTAGAAGAAACCCCTATAAAAATATTGATTTTCATCACTAAAAGCCATTGTAAATACCATTTCATACTTTTGTAACTCCATTTTGTTCAAGCCAAGGAGTCCTCGAGCTTGAGGAGTATTAGAAGTATCATCCTACCAATTTTCATAATTTTTCGACTTCGTCTCAGCCCTCAAATAAGCCTTCGAACCTAATTTTTAACTAGGCTGGACACTAGGTCTGGACAGGGCCAAAACTAGTCAAAAAAACTATAAAAAGAGCTAGAGAGCTCATTTTTGAGGTTGGCTTGTTAGAGAATAGAGCTTTTGTAAGAGAGTTCCTTTGCAATTGAAAGCTTTCCATTGTTCCTCTCTTTGATCTTATCGTGTGTGCGTGTGTGTATGTGTGTGCATGCTTGTGTGCTTTCACTTACACACTTGTGCCTTCACTCGCTCAAGGTCTTCATACCAGTCCTCACGTCTGTGCAGATTGACAAGTAAAGGAGGTGGTGCTTACACTTGAGCTACACTAGCGATCCTAGTGTGTTCACATACATCACTACCTAAATATATCAACAAATCCCCCTAGGAGTGATGCGGTGAACAACGAGTTGGCACTTATGTATAAGGAAGTGCCAAGCTATGTGGAAATCACTCCACAAAAGGAGGTAAGCTCAAAGCTTTGCGGAAAGCTTCAAACTTCTCCCTAGGCAGAGCCTTCATGAAAAGGTCTGCAATGTTCTCCTGCATGGGCACATATGCCAAGCTGATCTCCCCAGTAGAGAACCTCTCCCTGACATAATGATAATGCACCTCAATGTTCTTAGTGCGAGCATGGAACACAGGGTTCCTCACAACTGCCAATGCGCTTTGACTGTTAGTGAAGGTGGTGGTGGCAGAAGACTGACCAACAACCAAATCAGCCATAAGGCATCTGAGCCACACACTCAACAATCACTGTGAAAGCTTCCCTTTACTCATCCTCACAAGTGGAAGTGGCCACAATAGGCTGCTTCTTGCTACATGAGCTACCAAGCATGAAGCAAAAGCAACTAGTGGACACACGAGTGTCATAGCAACCAACCCAATCAGATTTAGAAAAAGCATGCAAATCTGGCGGTAGTGATCCACCCTTGGGATAAAACAACCCAAGTAGCCGAGTACCACTCAAGTAGTGAAAGATGCGCTTAACCGCCTACCAATGCTTGACTCCTGGGCAATGCATAAATTTGCTCATATGTGAGATAGCAAACTGAATATTTGACTGAGTAACGCATAAGTAAATCAAGCAACGAATAGCCTGCTGATAGAGAACAACATCAAATGCATATCCAGCATCATGAAGAATCAGTCGTAAACCTGTCTCCGTGGGAGTGGCAATAGGTTTACAGTCTTCAAGGCCAAAATGTTGCAATAATGTGTCAATATATTTTGTTTGACACAAAGCCATTCCACCATTAACATGCATAAACTGAATGGCCAAATAATGATTCAAATGCCCCTAATCAGACATCTCAAATGAGGCATGTAAATCAGCCTTGAAATCAGCAATATGCTTCTCATGAGGACTAGTGAGCAGCATGTCATCAGCATACACCACAATGATCAGAAGTACATCATTAGCACACGTGACATATAAGGTGCTTTCAATTGGACTGTTCTCAAAACCATGTACAATCAGATAGGCATGTATCTTTTCATACCAAGCATGTGGTGCTTGCTTTAAACCATATAATGCCTTCTTTAACCTACGTGCCTGGTTTTCATGCCCTTTCTGCACAAAGCCACGGGGTTGAAAACATACACTTCTTCATGAAAGTCACCATTCAAAAATGCTGTTTTAATGTCCAATTGATGTACATTCCAACCATGATGAGGTGCAAGTGGACATATGCTACAAACAGTAGTCATTCGACAAGTACGAGCAAAGCTTTCATCGAAGTCAATGCCTCTTTCCTACACATAACCCTTTGCAACAAGCCTAGCCTTATACATGTCAACTGTACCATCAGGTTTACGCTTCAGCTTGTATATCCACTTAGTGCCAATGGCCCTCTTGCCGGAAGACAAGTCACATAAAGACCAAGTACCATTCTTCATTATAACATCATATTCAGATTGCATAGCAGTCATCCAATTTTGTGAATTTTGTGCTTCATCAAACGAAACAGGCTCAGTCTCATCATAGAGGGTAGATGCAACCATAGCATAGCAATATGATGCAAAAGAGGCACTATGAGAGCCTGATCGAGAAATGACAGAGGTGCATCTAATTTACTGTCACGCAAAGTTTGCACGAGCCATTTTGGCATAATTTTTGCCTCCTCAATATCAACTTTCTCATCAAGTGCATCATGTAAATTTGCATAAAAAATGGGATGATCTTCATCATCACATGAAACCTGCAAAGGCTGAGAAGTTGCCTCATTAGGACCAGCACTAGACTGTCCACTTGTAAAAAGAGGTAGCAACGTATCATACATGTCTTTGGAGCTAACAGATGTCGCGTTAGTACATGAAAGCAATGGTTGAATAGCATCTTCCTCAAAAACAACATCACAGCTAACCAAAATGCGTTTAGTTTGTGGATGATACAAATGATAGCCTTTACTTTCAGAACTGTACCCAACAAAAATACATTTTACTGCTTTATCATCCAATTTTCTTCGATGTTCTTCAGGCACTAATGATGCCAAAGACATAGATGAGCAACAGATGGCTTGCGATCATGCCAAGCCTCATATGGAGTGATAGACTGCAGTGCTTTAGTGGGACACCTGTTAAGTACATATGCTGCACACATAATAGCCTCAACCCAAAAACTATGTGGTAAAGCCTAACTCTTGACCATACACCTTGCCATCTCCATGAGTGGCCTGTTCTTTCGTTCAGCATCTCCATTCTGTTGAGGTGTATACAACATTGTACGTTGCTGTTTTATCCCACGTTCAGCCAGAAATGCATTAAAATCAAAAGACATATATTCCCTCCCCTCCATCAGAATGGAGGGTGCCCATTTTACATGCTCACAGATTTTTCAGCCAAAACCAAAAACTATTTGAAGCACATGAACACTTCGGACTTTGCCTTCAATGGATATACCCATGCATGCCTCGAAAAATCATCCATGAAAGTCAAGAAGTAAAGATAATTTCCAGAAGTGTCTGCATAGGACCACAGACATCACTATGTACAAGTTGCACTTTGTGAGTAGCCCGAACTGAACCATCTTTTGGAAAGGAGGAATGCTGCATTTTGCCCAAAATACAGCCTTCACAAACATGTTTTCCAGGCGCCTCAAGTTTGGACAAAGAGGACACCATTTCAGATTCTTGCACGCATAGCAAACTAGCAAAACTCAGATGACCAAAGCGTGCATGCCAAAGCTTTGCATCTGAGATAGCCTGAGAATCATGTACTACACATGCCAAATCATTTACAAATATTTCATAGACTATGAGATTATATAGCCCATGACATAAAATGCCAGAAGCAATAATCACGTCGCCATTTGACAGATCATGAACTGTACATCTATCATCAACAAATTTCACAACCAAGCCAATCTTGGCTAAAGCAGAAACTAATAAGAGATTTTTCTTGATCCTTGGCACAAACAAAGCATCTCACAAAGTGAAAGAACTACCATCAACAGTAGTCAAAATGATCTTACCAACTCCCATAACATGATAAGAGGAGTTGTTGGTGCATGTAACAATATTCCCTGTAGGGCAAGCTCGAGTGAAGAGAAGAAACTGCGGTGCGAGGTAATATGTTTGGTAGCCCCATTGTCAAAGTAACAAACATCTGAGTCTACTGCGCACATGCACTACTCATGAGAAGATGGATCAAAACTGCAAACAATATTAAACACCCATTCTTCTTCCTACACAATATTAGCAGACTTTGTTTTTGGTGTAGAGGCCTCTGCAACAACCATTCTAGCCTCTTTCTTCTTTGCCTCTTTAGCAGACAGTTTTGGATAGTTCTTTATGATATGATCATTTCCTTTACAATACTTGCAAAACAATTTCTGATTTTCTGATTTCTTTTCATTTTTGTCTTCCCTCTTCGAGTGTGCAGAATTAGCAAGTTTTTGCTTACTAGTTGAAGAGCTCCATTTTCCTTTGCCCTTCTGACTAGCCAGGAAAGCTTTATCTGCAACATGCATAATGGACTTGTTTTGCCTGGACTGATCCTTGTGCAATAGAATAGAGAATAAATCCTCAAAGGACAAGGCATTTGGATTGCCTTTTATCATAAACCCACGAGTAGAAGCAAAACTCTGATATGAATGAGGAACAACATTGAGAATGGTCTGCACAAGTGAGCTATCTGGTATAACCTCATTAGTAGAAATCAACTATTCCTTCAAGCCTTTGATCTTTGTTAGAAAATTTTCCATAGAATAACCTTCATTCATGCACTCACTCTCCAACTATTTTCAGAGGTAAGCAACGCGAGCCTCATTCCTAGCTTGGTACAATGTGGTAAGTGTGTTCCAAGCATCCATAGCTATTCTACAAGAGCAAATGTGAGGAATAAGGGCACGTTTGATAGACAAAGCTATCAATGTATGTGCTTGGGCATCTCTGCCATCCCAACGAATTTGCTCTACTATAGGTGTAGCAAAAACCATAGTACAAACAGGAATATGCAGAATATCATCATCTTCGACACCTTCTGCATCAGCTTCAGTACTGCAGTTGTAGCAGTTGCAAGTGTGAGAGGATGTTTTTCAACACCCTCCACAATGTTCCATAGTCCTTTTGCAACCAATACATGTCACATCATATAATCCCACAACGGGTATTTGGTACCATCAAAATTATCCTCAACAACCAACATACAAAATACATCACTACTTTCGGCCATGTCTGGTGACTAAAATACCTTTATGCAGAAAATTGACTATATCTCAAAAAGTTGAGCAAAACTGCTGAGACAAATTTTGTTAAACCTGTAGCAGACTTCGAGACGCTTATATTGGCAAACCGAAACTAGTATATACCTTTGGCACAAAAAGACAAAATAGCCTGCATAAGCACTGTGATAGTGCGTTCAAAGGTCAAAACGAGCTCAGATCGCGATTTCGGCACCACAAAGCGAAGCAATTTTGATCTCAAAAACATGCTGAGTATGCTCATTGATTCTTGCTTTGGACAAAAGGGTGGAGCATGTAACTCTCAAAAGTTCACACTTCAGATATGTGTCTGCAATAGACCATAAGAAATAGGAATGAGGCTTCTGTCTATCAAGACCAAAGTAATCTAAAACTTAGGCGTGGAAATATAATCTATTGCCAATAGTGAAGTTATCTAAAACTTAGGCGTGGAAATATAATCTATTGCCAATATGAAATTCCTGAAAAGAGTTACAGAGTGACATTTTCTTTAGATTATTTAACTATAGGATAATATAAAGATTCCAGTGTTTTATGTATCGGTTCCCTAGTTCACTTTGACCACAACAACATGCATCATAATTAACTTTGAATTATATGTCAATGTTTATAGTAAAATAGAAGAATTTTTTTGTATTTGATACATTGCTTGCTAAAAAAATCTACTATTGTTGTAATAGAGTAATTTTAATGTTCCGTGCTATTCAAAACATGGTAACTCTTTGAGGTAAGTACTTTTAAAATACTAAAAGGCATTAATGTTTTTCAATTTTAGAAGGCGTTAATGTCTTTCAAGTTTAGTTGTTCAAAGAGTTGCATGTTTTTCCTTGGGAGCAACAAGATCCAAAGAAAGTGGACCCCCATGAGGGGGCCGAAAGGGTTATCAACCTTTTTTGTAATGTTTTTTAGCAAGTGTTAAGCAATCCTTGCTTTGTGGGCATGGGTGCTACGCCTATTCACTTGTACAATTGTTCTTTCTATTAATTAAAGTTTAGGAAAGTAGGCTATTGCCAAACTTTCTTTTGAAAAAAAAGAGGTGCGTGTATTAATAAATGGTATATTCATTTTGTAAGGGTCTTATGATAAAATTTTTTGGATCTAATACATGATGCCACATAAAATTTAGGTTTTTCGATCCAAGAATTCAAATAAGGGTAGATTCCGTTTTGATCTGACATGAATGTCTACAAAGACATCTTCCAAATAGATTAACCATTGTTAGGGGCACGTTTAATTTTCATTGTTAGGGGCTTCCTACTCTTACATAAAGAGGATATAAAAAGGTGAGTTTGATTCTTTATTCTTACTTCTCTAAAGATTTATGATGAACTTCATTTATATAAAGGACATTGAAAAGGGATTTATAAATCAAGAAGTACATAAAAAAAGGATACGATACTATTCATAGGAGCGTAGTTGCTTAAGTTTGTACTAAATTACTTGGTTATGTTAGATTTAGATCCAAGCTGGATCATTTATCAGTCTCTATTGGAACAGGACCATGAGTGGCGAAGGTTCCTAGATAAGGGGTTATCCTAAGGTTCCACCTTAGAAAATAAAGTGGGTGTGCATGATGACACATGTCATACTAGAGCACTCTAGAAGATTTCTAATTTAGAAGCAAGAGGAGAAATAGGATGGAAGGGGAGTAGCACACATTTTGTTTTCAAGTTGAGACATACATCTCACAAATGATATCATAGCATAAATTTAGGATTCTTGAGCATGAGAGAAAGAGAGAGGAGATTTACTACTAATTGCATGCAAGAAATGACTCTTGAACTATTTGAAGATGGCATAAGAAATCATGATGTAAATAATAATGATAAGGTTTAGCATACTAACCGAAGATTGTGTACTTTAGATAGCTCTAGAATACAAGAATAAAAGTGTAAGTTTGTGTCTAGTTGATGGACACACAAGAATCTAAGTATGTTAGCAACTAATCTAAATTCAAAGTACAATGTATAAAGTAAGATTTTCCAAAAGTTTAAGAATGGACTCAGAATGCGCCTATGTCAGAGTGGATGGATTTACAAAATTGGGTCAGGGGGTTTGATACATGGTTTAAGTCTCCAAACTTTGATAGAGGATTCGTAGCTCTTAGAGCTAAAGACAGGTAGAGATTTATGAACTAGAGTGTGATGGATTTGGGACCTTTTGGGCACCCATTTCCAGACATTCCTCGGTTTGACTGAGTGTGGGTGAGGGTGGTATTTAGGTAGAGTTCCTGCGTTGTTAGTCGAGAGGACTTGTGAGTGTTGAATTATGCCAGTAACTAGAGTTGGCGCTATTTGGGCTCGTAAACAGGACTTGGGCACCCATATGTGTCTAGCAGTGGGGCTATCCTTCATTAACCGCTTAGGGACCCAAATAGACGTGGTGCGCCTAGGAGGTTGCCTAGGGTACTCCTTCAATTTTGTCCTTGATGGTGTGGCTTGTTTTTTGGCTCCTCGAGAACCTACTATTAGAGTTGTGGGTTTTCCATCCTTGCGCATCCAGATCTGCTTCGCGCCACGAGGTACTCCGTGTTGCACTGGTTGGCGCTCCTGCCTTTTGATCAGCGGCCTCCTTCGTGTCGAGTGATGTTCGGTCTGCCTGTTTAGAATCTTCTTTGGATCAGCTGGGAACTCCTTATTGGCTCCTGTACCTTCGGTAAGATGGACACTCCTCTGCACCATAGAACTCTGGACAAGAACAGCATTGTTATCTTCATGTGGCTTCCTGGAAAGACCAGGAGTTGGTACCTTTCCTACTGGTTTGTGTGTTTGATTTTCTAATTCAATCGTAAGATAGCTTTGGCCTGCCCAAGCCTGAAGAATTCCACTTCTTAGGTTGAGGTTGACTGTGTGATCATAGATCCAGTCTTGGCCCAAGACAAGAGGTTCGGTAAGATCCTCGTCTTCACACACTAGCATTTTTGCTGGCATGAGGACCTCTGGAATGTAGAGGGGAAGTTCCACCTCTCCCATGCAAGGGGTTTCAACACCTCCTAATCCTATCAGATATGCTTCTAGGGGTTTTACCTCCAATTGCAGCTGCTGGCAGTAAGAAAGCCGGACTGCACTAGTGGCTGCACCTGAATCAATTAAAGCTCTTACGGTCCTTGTACTGTCTCCTTGTCCAACTTCTAGGGTCACAAAAGGTCGTCGATCCACTATCCTATGGGTACGTTCACCTGAAGCCTCACACATGGCCATGTGATAGCCTGGAGACTCTTGAGTGTCAATCATAGGCTGATCTCTCCCTTGCCTCCTCAATTTCATTCGTCGGATGCGCTCTAAGGCCTCTGCTTGTGCTTCCTCTCGAATTCGTTTTTCCTCCTCTTTACGTTTCTTGGCAGTGTTGAGCCGATTTAACATCTCTTCAGTCAGGGGTTCTTGGTATAACTTGACTCTACATCCGCTTATGTAGCTAGGGAGAATATCACCTTCCAAAGTGGCTAGTTGTACTGCCCACTAGTTGAAATCCTATTTATGATCATAGGTCCGTAGCCTCTTTTCTCTAATTTTCGTGCATGCTGCTTCAATGTGTAGACTAGGACTAGGTCTCCTGCTTTCAAGCCTTTATCCTTCACATGTGTATCAAAATATGCCTTTTGCCTCTTCTTCGCTGCATAGATTCCTGCTGCAGCTCTCAATCGTGTCTCGCCTAGACGTTCAAGATCAAAGATTCGAGAGGAGAGTTCATGGCCTGTCCGGTCATGCTCTTGTGCTACCTTCAATGTAGGTATCAAAAAGTCCAAGGGTAGCACCGCATTCTGACCGAACACCATCTGAAAGGGTGTGGCTTGGAGTACCGTTTTATAGGCCACTCGGTATGCCCAAACAACATGGTGTAGCTGTTTGTCCCAATCAGAGCGTTTATTGTTCACTAATTTCGTCAGTACATTGCATAAGATCTTATTTGTGCTCTCAACCTGGCCATTAGCTTGGGGTGATAGGGGGCAGACTTCTTATGTACTACCAAGAATTCTTGGAGCAGATTTTTAATAACTTCATTCAAGAAGTGAGTCCCTCTATCACTGACTAGCTCTATAGGTAATCCATACCTGGTGAACACATTCTCAAACAAGAACTTAGTTGTTGTTTGTGCATTGTTCTTTGTTGTGGCTTTTACCTCTACCCACTTAGTTAGATAGTTAGTGGCCACAATGATATACTCAGCATGTGAACCCTTAGCTGGGGGATTAATAGGGCCTACAAAGTCTATTCCCCACTTAGAGAATGCACGTCCACCCATCATAGGTTTCAGTGGCATCTCATCTTTGCGTATAGGATACTGAGTTCTCTGACACACATCACACCGTTTCACATAGGTATGTGCATCCATGTGAAGGGTCGGCCACCAGAAGCCCGCAAATAGTATTGCCTTGATCACTTGATCTGGTCCAAAGTGTCCTCCTGCTACACCTTGGTGAGCAGTTTCCAAGATCTTTAGATATTCACTCTCATGAACACAAAGTCTTAGGTAACCATCTTTTCCACGCTTGTATAGATTATCACCAATGAGTGAGTAATCTAGGGCTTCTTGTTCTAGACTTCTTTGCCTCGTCATAGTCATGTCTAGAGGGAATGTTTTCGTCCTCAGGAAGGATACTAGGGGTTCGCTCCAATCCGGCACTATGGACACTTGATAAAGAGTAGCATGTTCCACAGGTGGTTTAGTGCAGCAGATTGGGCATTCCTTGCACAACTTCTGGACATCAGCTTCCATAGTCGGCCAATGCACTCCTAGTCTCCTCAGGGTCTGTAGGGTTCATTGTTTTGAGTAGTGTTGCTCTAATGCACCTACATGTGCTAATTGCAACCACTTAGCGTACTCGTCCTCTTCCACACAACAAGCCAAGATCCCTTGATCTGATGTGGTACTTTTGGGCTTTTACTACCTCTCTATCCTGTGTGGCTATTACTGGGTGGTTAGGCCCGTATGTCAATACTGGCACTAATGGCTTAGCCCACTGCGGCACCACTTCCAAATTAAACAAGTAAGCATCAGGTAAGTCATCTGATACTCCTTGTGGGGCCTCTCCAGATGTGAGCCTAGTGAGATGGTCTGCTCTCAAATGAGTCCTGCCTTTCCACACTACTACCTCAAAGTCATATTCCATTAGTAAGACAAAACCATCTTACTAATCTGCCTGTATAACACGGCTTGTTTACCAGGTACAATAGAGCTTGGTGATTAGTAAAAAATTTGAACTTTTTGCAAGAAAATATTGTCTTAACTTTTTAACCGTGTACACCATGCCTAATCCTTCTCGTTCGGTGGTTGTATAGTTCCCACTCCGTGGAAAAAGCCGTCTTATGCTGATCCTCTGGAGCAATGGCTACTTGATTGTAGCCCGAAAACCCATCTAGGAAGCTGTACACTTCCTTGCCTGCTACCCTTTCTAATAGATGCTCAGTGATAGGAAGCGGATAATTATCTCTGATAGTGGCTGTGTTAACCTTCTTCAAGTTAATGCATACTCGTAATTTGCCGTTCTTCTTGGGCACCACTACAATGGGGGATACCCATTCAGTGTGCTCAACTTCATAGATAAACCCGGCTTCCACCAAGTGGTCTATCTCCTCTTTAATCTTGGCGGCCTAGTTGTCATTGTATGTGTAGGGCTTCTGCTTAGAGGGTATGGCATCTGAGGTCATGGGGATTGTGTGTGAGCATATGTCTAGGTCAACACCCTTCAGATCCTTGTAGCTCCAAACGAATACATCTCTGTATTCTCTTAGCAAGGCTATCAATTCATGCTCTTCGTCTTCCGTCAGGTCATGGCCTATGTACGTGCATCTCTCCTCTCCTTCTTCCACAACTACCACAATTTTCTTGGTGGTTTCTTTGTTATCATAGGCCTCCCCTGATTGCGCCTCTCGTTTAGGCATTCTGATCATGACTCTCCTGTCATCTATCTCATACTTCTTAAAATCTTCTGGAACCTCAAACAAAGATTCTTCCTCTTCTGGTGTGACTTCTCTCTTCTTTCTTTTCTTTCCTTCCTCCTTCAGGGTCACATGTGTGGCTAGCCTTACATCATTTGTAAGCTCTCCATGCATCTGGGGTTGAAATTCTAATTCATAGAAGTATTCTTCATCTGATGCAAAGGGTGGGTCCATAATGATTGACTCTAGATCGGAGTCACTTGCATCTTCAAATGCATCAGGGCTAGGTTCACACTCTTCTAACACTGCCTCTCCCATGATCGGCTCTATGGAGAAGACTGAAATGTCATAGCCATCTTCATCACAGTGAGGTGTCCATTGTTCTTCATTGATGGCTACATCCATTGTTGCTAGGATTTCTGCCCAGCCGTGGGGTTCAAATTCCTCGTCAGGAAAGACTACAGGTGCATAGGCTGGGTCTTGAATGATCTATGTGTTTCTTTTGCACCTACCTCTCTGGCTTTTTCTCTTTTCTCTTCTTCTACTGCCACTTTGCACATCCATAAGTGGGTGTCTTCATGCATCCATGAGGATCCTGATCCTATGGAATGCACAGATTCTGTATCATCTTTGGCTCTATGGATGGGATTCCATTGGATAGGAGGGACATCTCTATGAGAGTAATCTTTGAGATTCACTTTGGTCGTAACACCTAAGTGTTGCAGGTACAAGGAGTTGGTTCCCCAGTCCTGTACCACTTGCAACTGTTGCATAAATGGTCTCCCCAAGATCATTTCATAGGCATGATTTTTGCTAAAATCACATATAGCAAATGTATGCTCGAACTCAACACCACATGTAGTGAGAGTTATGCCTTCTAGCAATCCCAAGGGCCTCTCAATATGGCCATCGGCCATCTGCAATTTCATTCTCGTCGGTCGGAGTGCTAGCTTGCCCCAACGCTTCCAGAGGGAAGTTGTAGCAATTGCAACTCCTGCACCTGAGTCCAAAATTGCCTTGGTTGTGTATCCCTGATGGGTAACTGGGAGATAGGTATTTCCTTCTTCTCCTTCACTCATGTCTCTTATCTTATCCAATGGTATTTCAGGCACTGTTCTATGAGATCCTACCTAGGAACGTGATTTCACTATGTCTGGCACTTGCTTGGCTACGTGTTTCCACACTTTTGGCTTAACTTTGAGTAGCTCTTCTAAAGTGAGATTGCAATGCACCTTAGTGTTCTTTACTACCTCTGTATTCCTAGGTATGATTGAATCTTCGTTTCTTATCATGACTGTGGGCGCTCTCAAGCAAGTAGACTTGGTTTCCCATGGGCCAGTGAAATGGGGTAATTCCTGCAGGGAGTTAGACTCGAAGTCTAACCTCTCTTGGTTTTGTGCACTCTCCTGCTCTCCATAAATGGAAGGAATATCTTGAGGGAATTGATCATGTGTGTCATCCACAAGTTCAATGGGAGGAGGGGCTTCACTTTCATTAGCCCATTTGTCTTCTTGAATCTCTCGTAGGAATTCTGGAGTGAACCTATTCATAGAAGAGGAGGTGTCTGGTTCAGTGGAATTAGGCACATAAGCTTCTAGTGGGGGATGGCTTATGTTTTTGCTTGCCTCATCTCTTTCTCGATTTTTTTCTTCCTTGGCAGATCTTGCAATTATGCTCTCTAACTTCTCTAGGAGTCCATCCAAGTGCAATTGTGTCTTAGTTGAGCCTGAGTGGTTGAAAAGGCGACTGGATTCAAACATGGTCTGAGCCAATGCGACCATTTTTGCACACAGCTTGGTTCTCTCTATCTCTAGGTCAGCTCTAGGGTAGCACTTGTCATGATCCGCCACATTTGGCCCTTCTTGAATTCTGGCCTGATATGCTTTAAGCATCATATCTAGATGTTCAGGAGTGGGATCGGCTAGGACTGATCCTACTCTGGGTGGTGGGTGGGTCAAGGGTGGTGTATTGAAAGGTTGGGGAATGGAAGAAGATGGATTGGCGGGTAAAGGGAAAGGTGGTGGAGGGGTGGTGTGAGAGTGGTTTTGAGATGCGAGTTCACTTATTTTTGCTTTGGTTTCTCTCAAGCTTGCTTCAAGTTCGCTCATTTTCTGTGACCATTGTCTTTTCATTCTCTCCCGGCTATCTCTCCATGCTCTTGTCCTTTTCTTGGTTATACTCTCTGTCTCACTAACCTCAGCACTCTTTTCCTGCCCTACTCCTTGAGTTTGCTGCAAGGCTTGGGCTCTAGTGACCACATGCACTGGGGCTGTGGAAATTATACTTCACGTAGAGTCTACCACTAACCCAATGATGTTGATAGGAGTGATTTTAGGCATGTTATTAGGGTTCTTTGGGCAATCTCCTAGGAGATGCTCTTTTTCGCAGTCTTGACAGAAACCCTGAATTGTCACTGGTTGGGGTTGTGTAGAGGCACACAGTGGACAATCACGTATAAGGTGATCTCCCTAACATCTGAAGCATGGTCCTCTAGGGAATGGGGGTTGTACCTGCCTAGGTTGAGGTCTAGAGTTGGGGTTTGTGTACATGACATTAGCATACTCAAGCTCCCCACTATTTTCACTTGGATCCTCATAATAGTATGACTCATTATGCTCGGGTGACTGCATGTAGTAAGCCTGTGGGCTATCAATATGTGTGGAGTCAAAACTATGGTCACTTGGATCACTGTCTGATAGCATTGGGGTGACTGGGACTATGGCTCTGTTCGGATTTTCTTCAGCAAATGCATATTTCACTGGGATCACATTGGTTGGAGCAGGGGGTTGCTGCACTAGGACTGGTTGAGGTCTCTGCTGCCCTTGATAAGGTGGCTGATAAGGTTGCTGTGGTCTGTTGTATTGTTGTGGAGGGTACTGATTCTGGTATCTACCCTGTTGTGGATATGGCTAAGGGTAATTTTGCCTAACAGTTTGTTTGCTATATGGGCAGTCCTGTGCAGTGTGGTTGGTGTACCTTCGCTTTATGGTGCAGTACTGGCTACTAGGATTCACCTGGAGTTGGGCCATAATGGGACATACATTTGCCATATGGTCACCTCCACAAGTGTAGCACCGCTTAACTGGGGCAAATCTTGGAATTTGTTTGCTAGAGACACCTAGTTTTTGAGCTACCTTCTCGGCAAGTTCCTCAATGGATGTGGACTGAACAGATGTGAGACTACTAGAGTTATCCGAATCCTTATAGATTTTTGATAGCTCTAACTCCTCGCCTAGATTATCCTCAATGTCTATGCACATGCGCACACATTCTTCTATAGTTCTGGGGTCCTTCAAATACACATATGACTTAAGCTTGGTGCTCAACAAGCCATCTAAGAACAAAGCCACTTGCTTGGCTGGTGTGGGTAACTCAGGCATCGGGCACCTCTCTAGGTATTGCCTAAACCGTCTTCCTGCTAGTCTGAGCGTCTCTTGAGGTGTTTGCTTGAAGCTATGAATTAGTGAGGAAGTGTTGTGCCTTATACCACTCTTAGAAAACTCAATGATAAATGCTTCTAGGAGCTGGTCTATGTTTCTGAAATGCCTCTTGTTCAGTGGTTGAAACCATGTAAGGGCAGTGTTCCTAAGGTTTAGACCAAAAGCATTATATTGTGTGAATAGATCCTCTACCTGTTCAGCTTTCAAGACTTGCCTAAATTCTGCCACATGGTCATAAGGGTCTCCAGTGCCATCGAAGTAATTCTTCATGGACTTCACCAGTTGAGTTGGTCTCAGAGTCCTAGTGTGTTCTCTCGGCCTTGGCAAAGGAAAATCATCAGCATTTCTTTGGTTCCTTGGGTCTCTAAATCTCTCGGTTTCTTCTCTATCCGTCCCCGTTCTCCTTCTTTCTCTTCCCTGGGGGTTGGCAAAGCTTACTTCAGGTCTATCTCTACTTCTATCTCCTTGAGCTCCATGAGCCTGGGAGGTCTCGGCTCCTTGGTGACCATAGGACACATTAGACCATGGTTGGGGAAAAACAAATTCACCCTTCCATGTGTAGGCATGTCTGCCATGCTTGGTGACCATGAAGATTCTCTCCGATGTATTGTCTAGGTATGTTACTTTGCCTGGGCTGTCAGGGTCTTTAAACTCATAGATTGTGAGAGCACTCACTTCTTGAGGTTGAGCAGGTTTATATCTCCAAAAGGCCTCATCGGTTTCTCGGTTTAAAAGCAAATCTATGCTTTTATTATCCTGTGGAATCCACTCTGGAGTCATGATTCTGGTCAAGACAGATTTACCACGGGGAGTTCTTGGCTCTCTCTCTAAATTCCCTTGCTCTATATCACCCATGTCGGTCTCCGCAATCACATTTCCAAACTCATCTGTTCTATCAGGAAGAGTGGTGACTACATATATAGTCCCCTCTTTATCTAGGTATACTCCATTCTCAAACTTGACTACCGGGTGTTCTAGTCCATGGGGTTGATCGGGGTTCTTAATCTGGACCACAGATCTTCTCAGGCCGTCTTCGTAGATGCGAGCACCTAGACGATTAGTCCTGATGTATTCCAATTGAGTCTTGTAAGGTCCTTCTGGCTTTTCTAGATAAGCCACCCCTGAACTACCTACTGGTTTCTCCATGTGATAGGACATTTAAGAATCACTTGTTTCTGATCGTGGAGTGTATGGGTAATCACTCAACTGCTGGGCCTAGGACCTAGCAGTGTGATTGACACTAGCTTCAGAAGATCTGAGGCTTTGTCTGTCTCGGCCTAAGTGTCTGCCGGACCTAAGGTTCATATGCCTGGTTTCTCTACCCCCTTGGTTCCAAGTACACTCTCGTTGCAGGTTAATTGGCACCAATCACTTTGTTCTTTTTAGTTGATTATTATGTTTATGATCTTGTCTGATATCACGTTGTCAGGAATACTTAAGTGAATTTCGCACTTGATAAATGATCGATTCAAGTTTACTTTTGTCCCTGAGGGTTTTCGCACCTAAGATCTACTTAATGCTTGCACTTGGTTGATTAGTTCTCCTGGACTTAATTTGTGCCTGACGTTGTCCTAATTAATTACCACACCTAAGTCGTACTTAGCCTAGGCTAGGAATTGACAAAGGAGGGTTGAGAGAACTTCCAACCTTAATCCTCTGGTTGCTCAAACCATTGCACAAACCCAGGAAGCCTTCTCCCAAGCCTAGTACTCACCCTTGCTAGCTTGCCCTGGAATACCTTGAGTGCACGCACAGTTCCTGCAAAATTTCACAAGTTAATATAGCTCATTGACCACAATGAATTGAAAGACACACATCAACAATTATGGGCCCCCCTTGGAGTAATTTACGGAACCCCCAAAATCTTAGGACCTCTCAGGGTTCAGGAGATCTCTCCCTGGTTTCTAGGTCTTTTGCCCACTCCTAAGGCTCTACTGTTACCCCAATGTGTCCAAAATTAGGCCCAAATATACCTCAATTCACTCCATTAGTTTTCACTTTAAAATTTTATGCGTTAAGCCCATGTATCGTGATAGGTCGGGTCGAGGTGTCGCGATACTTTGAGGTGTCGCGATAGGTCCGAGTGTCACGATACTCCGGTGTGTCGCGATAAGTCGAGGTGTCGCGATACTTGGGAGTGTCGCGATAGGTGGGGTCGGTGTGTCGCGATACTTCGAGGTGTCGCGATAGGTCGGAGTGTCACGATACTCCGGTGTGTCGCGATAAGTCGAGGTGTCACGATACTTGGGAGTGTCGCGATAGGTGGGGTTGGTGTGTCGCGATACTTCGAGGTGTCGTGATAGGTCGGAGTGTCGCGATACTCCGGTGTGTCGCGATACTTCGGTGTGTCTCGATACTTCGAGGTGTCGCGATAGGTCGGGGTGTCGCGATAAGTTGAGGGTATCGCGATACTTCGGTGTGTCGCGATACTTCGAGGTGTCGCGATAGGTCGGGTTATGGCGAATTTTGCTGTTCTGTCTAGTGATCCTAGGAGCTCTAGGCTTGCGCAGTGTCCTGGTGCACTCAGAATTGTGATAGGGTGAAGTTTCCGGAGTGTCGCGATAGCTCAAGCTCGATGCCTCGGAGTTTGCACAGACAAGATCCGTACCTGCTGAGCTTGCTGGAGATGATGATGGAGCTGCAACCTGCAAGAAACATGCAAAAAACACACACAAGCAAGAACACACACTCGCTCTCTCTCAAACTTGCACAAAGCAAATGAGGAAATGGTTTGGAAATGAGAATATAAGGTGGAGAAGGAGATGAAGGTGGAGATGAAGATGGAGATGGAGATGGAGATGGAGAAAAATCAGAAATTTATCTACTACTTACCATTCCAACGCGTCCTCTCTACATCTTACCATCACACGCTCGTCCTCAAAGCTCGAATCCCCGGCAACGGCGCCAAAATTTGGTGTAGCTCAGTGATGAGTAGCACCTCCTTTAATGTCAATCCGGGAAGACATGAGGATGGTATGAAGACCTCGAGCAAGTGAAGGCACAAATGTGTGAGTGAGAAGCACACTAACATGCACACACATACACACACATGCGCACACACGGCAAGGACAAAGAAAGTAAGACAATGGAATCACTTCTATTGCAACAAAATTCTCATACAAGCTCAAAACTACAAGAAGCTAGCCCAAAAATGAGCTCTCTAGCTCTATTTATAGTTTTTGACTAGCTTTGGCCCTGTCCAGACCTAGTGTCCGGCCTAGTTAAAAATTAGGTTCCAAGGCTTATTCGAGGGCTCAAACGAGATCTAAAAAATATGAAAATTGGCAGGCCACTACTTGTAAGGCTCCCCAAGCTCGAGGACTCCTCGGCTTGTACAAAATGGAGCTACAAAAAGGTGAAACGATATTTACAAGGGTTTTCAGTGATGAGAATCACTTTTAACATGGTGTAAGGTTTGGAAAAATTTAATGGGTTGCCTTAGTGCTAGATCTTCATGTATGCTCGTACTTGCTTCATATGCCAACAATGGCCTTTGTCAAAGATTATTTTATCCCACATATGGGCACACAATGGAATTTTTGGAGTATAAGTAAAAGGCTACAAGCCTTCTTTCTTCACTTGAGGGAGGGGTGAGAAAAGAAGGAGCTAAGCTCCCTTTGCTTTGACCCATTTGCACATGGCTGGCATCGCGTGTGGCCTGACGTCAGGTGGGGCATGTTCTTTAGTTGTCCATCTGTTGTCGTCGACTGACTCTGATACCAATTGTCATAACTCTTCAAGGAACCCCTCCCCCCAATTTAGGACTTCAGGAGCACATGTTTCAAGGAGGAAGAAGACAAGTTGCATGCTAAAACTCTGGAACAATTTCATGGAGATACTCTAATAAAAATTGCCACCCATTCGCGTGGTATCCCATATAAATCTATCTCCAAATACCCTCAAATGATATCTATACATGGCCTCACACATGGGTGCCACTTGGCACTCATGTGTGTGCCCATCTCATAATATTGAAGAGGAGGTTCACACCTCTTCCTCTGGAGTACCATATGTTACAGGTCGTGTCTCGTATCGCATGTAGGATTTATTATTCCCTCAAATGCTTTATCTTTATTTGCTTTTCTTTTAACTAAAAGTACATAGCCTCTATAAATTATATTTTTGTAAAGAAAAAGCACAAGAACATTTCAAGCGAATGGAGCAATCGGAGGCCTTTTGATGGCCCTATTTGCTTGAATTGGTTGTGCCTTGTATCAAGGATTTGTCATTCTGATGTATGGTCAATAAAAGCTATTCTCAAAAAAATGCATCACCAATTCAAGCGATTAAGGTAGTTGGAGAACCTCTGATGGCCCTTACCGCTTGAATCCGTTGTGTCTTGTATCTCCTCCAAAATTTTCCATTTTGAAATATTTCTATCCACAAATTCTATATAGTTTACTTGTTTATCATTGAAATGGAGAAACTCTACATCTTTATCTTTGTCCTTCTTTATCCATCTACATATATTAGTTTTTACTAGCTATTGTCTACGGGAAATTCTTTGAACAATAGAAACTTACCAAGACCAATGATGTAAAGCATAAAAAGGCCAATTCGATTTTGAATAGTGCAATCATTGAATACAGAAAAAAATAAGTGACAAAAATATTTATCACTCAATGTTTGTGTTTTTATTCAAGATGAAAATATTATCATTTTTGGTAAAAAAGGGGCAAGGATGATTTGGAACTTGATCGCTTTACATGGCATGCAAGTAATGCAAGATAATGTTTTCTCTTATCTAATATTTGTTACTACACCATCAATTGAGAATCTAATCTATGGTGAAGCCTGATCATAGTACCTAGAAGCTCTCTAACATTTTGAAGTTTCCAATTTGCAATGACCATTATTTTCCCAAGTTGAAAATCTGGATGCATTAGTAATTCTTACTCAAATTTTGGACATTTCTCTTCTTAATCCAAGGGTATCAAGTCTCCAATACTTTTTTTTTTCCACCTTCTATAGTCATATCCTAACACTAGAGATTGTCAAAATATTTGTTATGAAATTGAAAGAGAATTAGGAGTAAATTTACATAAAATTATGTCACCTAGTTTTTGAACTTCTTTGCTATCCCATTCCCTACCTAAAACATCATCAATCTTTGAAATTATAATTCTATATTCAGTCACATTCTTCTTGTTTTTTGTAATAAAATGTTTTTAAAACACGCTACAAAAATATGAAGAGGCAAAAAAAAAAAATTGAATCTTAATCCTTTGAGAAATTCAGCTTGGTGACATTTCCCTTTGAATGTCATCTTTCATGCATAGAAAACTTGAAACTATCCATTGATCAGGTGATCAGAATTTAATGAAGAGATGCAAGGAGCAAGCAGATGTACAAGATTTACATATGAATTCCTCCTTCATGGTACCTGATATTATGAAAAATAGAAAAAACTAATTGAATGATATTGAAAAATGTAACACATTTGTCTGCATACATTACTTTTGCATAGTTCTTATGAACAACTTTAAATGTTCCTATTAAACATTCAACAAGTTGCCACTATTGAGCATTGGAAGGAAAAATATCTGCAATACAAAAATAGATATCTTGTAAAACAAAAACAAATGAAAATGATTAAAAGATCATTGTAAAACTTCACTTACAATACAATGGGAAATGCATACGATTGCTTAGTACCAGATCCTTAGCAATGTACACATGTTGAACTCTTGCAAAACAGCCATGTTTTCTTAATTTGAAATCGAGAATACGACCATTCCAATTATTTTTGGTGTCATCTCTTTTTATTGGCTTAAACGTAAGGGCACCTCTATAACTAGGAAGCATAGTCACCGAATCATTTATTTGCATAGAAATAGGTTTCCATAAGGAATCCTCTCTTCTATTGTAAACCTCACATGAGGTTACATGATTGGAAGGATGACAAGAAGTAGAAGCCATTTGAACACTCAAAGAAATAATAGAGACTGTTCGAAGTGAAAAATGGAAACTCATAAACTTCACGAGTATTTATAAACAAAAAAAAAATTATGTACACGTGGAAAATTGAGACTCGCAAACTTTTGATTTGATGTATCAAGTGTGACAAAAAAATCATAGAATTTTATGAAACCAAAAATATTTTTTATCTTCAGTTGCATTTTGTGGTGTACAAAAATATCCATTTTTGTATGAAAACAAGAAATTTTATACAAAATACAAGAAATTTCATCACCTTAGTGGCACTTTTAGAGCATATCTACTAAACAGAAGCCTTCTTTGTAAGATCAAAAGAGACAAGAATGTTCTATTTGTGTACATATGGAAAGACTCTGTTTGTCAATTTTCTTAACGCATCATTAGTAAACGGTCGCTTTTTGGCCATTTTTTTCCTTAATGTTTTAACACTCAGGTAGTGAATACAACTCAAGCAATAAAAGTTCATCGTATTGTTTGAAAGTTTAGCATTCCTTTTAAGAATCATTCAATGAGTGCAAAGAATTCTTGTATGAATCCTTTTATCATGTTTTTTATTACTAAAGTCTAATCTCAAGTACTTTAAAAATAAAACTCTCCCTGGTAGTGAGAAAGAAATTCTTCAAGCTCACTAGAGAACAAGTAGTTCCCAAGAAGCCCCCAACCACTGGGAGTGTTACTTAAAGTCTAATGATTGATATAACCCATATGTATATCAACCTTGAAGAGATTCTTAACTTTGGAAACTAAAAGGCATTAGCACATGTTTAGACTTGAATTGGAGGTAAGATCTCTTAAAATCCCCTGTGTAAGCCAAAGAGCTTTAGATAAAGATAAAACATACTATTTTGGAATTGTCACATGGTCAACAAGAAATGATCAAGGCTTGAAAAAGCTTTCCCAAGAAGTTGCAATTGGAACTACCATAAATTTTTCCCAAGTACTGGCAATGATGCTCATGAATGACTCATGAGAGTTACCTCTTAAAGCATAACATCCTAAGTAAGATAGTACTTTGGAATCAGATTTTTCCAAGATCTAAGGCATATAGAGGTAAAAGGGTCTAGACATACCCTATGCGTTTGTCCTAAAATACATTCAAACATCTATAAAGCTTCACCAAGTCAATTTTTCCTATCAGATTAAGGTTCAAAGTCTAAAGAACCTTTCAAGTAAGCTTAGATAGATCGAGTTAAGCACCAAGTCCCTATTGTAACTCGATAATGTTAATGTCTTGACCCAAAATAATGAATAAGAATTGCATTCAAAGAAGGAAGTCATAAATAGATTGAATAAAGGGACGAATAACTTAGTCTCAAGTAAAGAATTAGTGTTCTGAGTGGGCCGACATAGTGGTGTTTTGTTACCACACTAGTATCTTGTGGTTGGGTGATGTTTTGGATTTACTCCAAGAATCTTTTTGAGAATACCTTGTAAAAAGATAGATAAATTGCTTCAATACCTGGTTCAAAAAGAGATTTGAAATGTTTGAGTCACATAGAGTTGGATCTAATTAAGTTTGAATTCATTGCACATATTTTTAGATCTTCCTTTCTAATTTCCAAATCTTTTGGATGTGACTCAGATAGAATATTGAATTTCATCAAGATGAGGGATATCTAGTTAGAAAAATGTAACTAAAGCAAAACATCCCAGATAGATTCTCTATACAAGAATTCATTCAGTCTTCAAAAGATGCTAAGTCTAAGCTTACTTATTCATTTGATTTTGCTTCAAGTTAAGTAGCATTACTCGAATGAATTTCAAAGTACACTCTTGAAAAGAAAACTCTTGCCCTTTGGATCCCGCAAACACATGAATGTAGAGGATAGTACAGAAACGAATCACACAAAAGTACTCAGAGAATAGAAAGAGACAAGAGATGACACTTGATTAGGTACAATCTTCCCCCACATACTCTGATGGACGAGTCTATCAGAGCATGTGTATTTATAGGTATATCTTATTACGTCATGAATAGAATATACATGAGGGTGGCACTTTGAAAAGCATGTTTTTGCTTTATTTACAAAAATCATATTTTCTATTTTTAAAGCAATCTATTATTTTTACTAATAACTAAAAATATTATCTTCTAAAAATAACTACCTTCTAAAAGTATTCTTCTGAATATCTCCAAAAATATTTGAATAAGTCCATGTGCATTCACAGCCTCATGGATCTTCACCTACTACATCAAAACACAAAACACATTGAAAACCTCAAGGCATTAAAATCCATTTAACATTCCAATATTCAATAAAGTATAACATGCCTTTTAGTTTACGAGCAAATGACCTCATTTGATAAGAATAAAATAGACATGGATGGCCACTCACATGTCCCATCACTGAACAATCATAAGCATGTTCCATGTAAAAACACATGCATGGAACTGGAAAATTGGAATTTAATGTGAATGTGAATGATAAGCAAGGCTTCTTTTGGAAAATCATGAATGATTAGTAGCAATCTATTTACTAACCATGAATGATTAGTAGCAGTTTGAAACAAATTACAAGCCTTTGCTCAATGGAACATGAATAAACAAGAACCTTTTAGTATGTTCTATATACTTGAATGCATATGCATACTAATGTGCTAAAAATTTTAGCAGCATAACGGTGTAATTTTGAAAATCGAAAAAATTACAACAAGCAATTTTCGTGATATTGGTGCCGACAAGCACAATCCATCCACAAATAGACCAAAAGGGGATTACACACCCTGACAATTTTAGATTTTTCTCCTGGTCAACCTACAAGAAAATACTTACATATCCCTGCAAAGAAGAATACATGCATTGTACAATACAAATATGCATATGGAGTATACGTATAGTCTAAGTACTATGCAAAACTTGCATGTTGTATATGCAATATGATGCAAAAAGAGAGCAACCATGCATATAAATTGACAAGAGACTTATCTGGAGGTCCAAAAAATAATTTGCAGATGTGTGCAGGTGTTGAAGATGGTCCACACACCTTCCAAATAGCTTCCCAAGACTCTTCCAATAATGGATGCTTCAAAACATTGCTCAAAACAGGTCATCGAAGATGAACAAGTAAATTCTAAAGTCTAAAGCTAACCATAATTGAAAGAAAAAAGGTCTTGCAACCATTCTTTGAAAAGATCTTTGAGTGGGCTTTCTAGAGCAAGCAACAACTCAGAAATCAGGTATGGAATGACCAAGTTATGGTCAAAATAGTGGAAGATGGATACTGCAACAAGCTAAATTAGAAGATTTCTTGACTAAGAAGTCCAAGCTGAATTCGAATTTCATTGCTATAGATCTATGCTCTAGCTACGAACAAGTGCGTCAAACAAAAAAATCCCACATACAATGCAAGCAACAAAGAGCTATATATGTACGTGAACATAATTGTTTACTTAAGTCAAAACAAAAGCACATGCTGATTAGAGTATGTGGGGGGAGATTGTACCCAATATGGTGTCAAGACTCTTATCTCTTTCTATTCTCTAAGTATGTTTGTGTGATTTCTTTCTGTACTATCCTCTGCGTTCGTGCATCTACGGGATCGGAAGGGCAACAAAAACTTAGGAATTGCTCATCTGATACATAGGATTTTCAAATCCAATAGGACAAATGATCCTCAATTTTGGTAATAAATCAAGTAAATGTTGGGTGTTTTGAATTATTTGAGCATGGATTAACCATAAGATTCTCCTCTATTTATTTGGAGTATGAGGTGAATCCCACCACATAGATGAAAACATGCTCTTTTAGGTTAGAACATTAGGCTCAAGGGTATGACTATAGTTATTATATATAGCGTTATTTTTGAGAAAGAAAATCTTTTCCAAGGGAGGGGGTAGAATATCATAAATTTAAGTCTATGATCTAAGTATTTGTCCAATTCAAACATATCTAAAATCAGACATCGTTTGTTCAGTCATGTGTATGGCCAAAGATCTCGATACTAGAGAGCATAGATTCATGTTTCTCTAAAACAAGTAATCCACTTATGCTAGTGGTTAAGCCTCAATGTTGAGTAGGAGGAGGTCTTGGGTTCAGCTCCCATGGGAAGCATGGGGAGAGAGTTTTTCCCGAAGAGTTCTAGAGCCTTCTAACTCAAGTTAATGTGAGTTAATCTAAGTCAAGAGAGACTTAAATCCAGTGGGCGAGTACACCTACCACTAGTGAACTCTAATGAAAGTCACTAAAGCAAAGGTGGAGATTGCACATGCACTTGTCAATTCCACATACATTTTTTTGTCCTTGTTGATTTGAGTAGCTATATATAGAGGCATAAGATTGGGAGGAGAGGAATCTCTCTAGTAGCTGGTATTCCTAATATCATAGATTATTGCATAATCGCTCATCAACTCTTGTCCAACACAAACTAGGTTTTTTGTTATACTGGGAACATGCAGTACATCAACAAGATGATTAATCTTCCCATCCTCCATGAATAGTGCTATGTTTCCTATATGCTCAATAGGGTGTGATGTATCATCATCTATTTTCAATAAATCCATGAATTGGGAATCTTTGCAAACTACTAAACCATTCTACATGACTGGTCATGTGATTTGAGGCACTTGAATCAATATACCAAAAATCACCATTCAAATTTGAAACATCAATAGACATTGTGTTCATCATATGATGCTAGACCATGAACAATTTCTCAAAATCATTTGCACTTGTGGATGCATAGTTTCTTTGTTTCTTTCTACCGTTTTGATCCCTCAACCTCCACTCACATTGAAAATGATGAGTTTTACCACAATTGCAGCATCTCTTACTATCATTAGCAAAATCATTTCTTTGGAAATTTTAGTGGCCTCTTTGGCTCCCCTTGCCTCAAAAGTGTCCTCTACTTCTTTTATTATTGTGTTCTTGACCTTAGTCCCGGTTATTGTTTCCTCTTCCACCAATAGATGCAAGTGACTCACATATACGTTTGATTTCTAAGGTGTAGTCACTTGCTAACATGCTCTTTTTCTCCATTGTGTGCATCCCATTCTTGAGTTGCAATTTTTGTGCCTTTATATTGGTCTCATAGAATATGATCAAACTATTTTGATACTCCTTTGTAGTTTTGGAACCCTATATGTGCCCAATCATGCTATCTTTTGTGATAAGAGACAACCAACACATTACCTTCCATGCTTCTTGATTGCACTCTTCATATGCTTTGAACTAGTCTACAATCCGATTTCTCTCTAATAACTGCTAGGGGCTTCTAGTGTCTCCTTTGATATACTCTTAGTAACCCTTTTCGATAAAGAGATTTATCATTTTAAACCTCGAAGCATGGAAGTTGTCCTTGTGCACCTTATTACTCATAAGTTGACTCATTACATCAACATTTGCAATTTACTCTAAATGCACAAAAGAATGTGAATGAGCATGATGATCCATGAAAGGGAAGCACATGTTGGTTCACAAAAAAGAGTATAAAAGCATGAAGTGCATGAATGAAGCTAAGAACTTCGGTGACTTTTGATATTATGAGAGTGATAATTGGGAAGTTGAGTGTGGAGGGTATTGAACATTCTTTAGAGATGGTTTCCTAATTTTCACATGCCTTCCCAAGAAGGTTCTAAAGTGGAAGAGTATGGGAAGCACCAGATGAGGATGACCGTGTACATGTAGTAGATAGGGTTCAATAAGAGGAGCTATTGGAATCTCTTCGATTACAGCTTGAAATGTCATTTTTGGAGACAAAAATGCCATTCTTGAGGATAAAGACGAACTTGAGGGAAAGGAGATGTTGCAAAGTAATAGTGAGCTACTTCTAGAGGTTAAGCCACTTATGATCGTTGACCTACCATACATGGGATATACTCATAAATAGAAGAGCATGGAGATTACGAGGTGGAACTCTCTTTCCTCATGCATGACTACAAATCCGGTAGATTGAGCCTTTTACTCATCTCAAGCAGGTTTATAGCGTAATAAAAAAACACATATAGTGCAATGGATGTTCCTCCTGCAGAACATACAAGCAAGTTCCATACTCTTCCATCTATACCAGATTTCAAACAGTTATTTGAAGAAGAAGAACGCGATTTGGTAATCTTCATCACCAATGCCATGGATTAAGTGTAGCAATGCCATGGATTTGTGTAAGCATTGCCATAAAAATCAAGTACATTTGCGTACTGGGCCATTGATTTGTATACGTGAACGATCAGATGTGTATGTATGATTTCGTTGAAGAGATTGTTGTGGGTAAGTTTATGGCTGAGTGAATGTTTGTTCACATATCTTGGACTTGATATCTCAAGATACGTGAGAGAAGAAGCCTCATTTGATTAAGAATCCATGTGATATCATTTGATGGAGATTAGGAAAGTGTCCACATGAGGGATACATGGAATTCCCTAAGCACATGCACCCCCTTAATAGCTTAGATTTGTATATATGTGCGGAGTTGGTTGGGAAATTATGATTTAGTCTTTTTAGCCACCTTAGAAGTAGTTACATTGTTTGAACACACAACATTGACATTAGGGCTTAGTTTCCTTCATGACTTTGGGGTGTATTTTTGCAAGCAGCTTATCATCAAGGAGTTGAAGATTAGACTTCATATGCAACATTTTCATTTTTGGTGGTTTCTTTTACCCAAAAAGTTGCATCAAGAACCCCCAAAGAGTGGAAATGCAGATTTTGAGGCTCCAATTCGATGCGCAAAGGAAACTTTCACACACAACTATGGCCACATGCACAACCAAACTCTCATGAGCTATGCAACATCGTGAGCGTTGAACTTCTATACATAGATTGGAGTCCTCAAAGCATGATATATGGGATGAATGTAGCCTCTTTATCAGCATTCAAGAACTTGCACAAACTTCCTCCTTCCTCCCGCATCATTTTCCCCCGATTTTTCTATATAAAGAACAATATTATGGGAGCTTCTTTTGCTTTACATAGAGTGAATCCAAGTGCTTTTAAGGCCTTTTGCTCTATTCTTCGATCCTCAACCTCCTCTAAACTTCTTTGAAACTTGGCTTGGAAGGAATTGTTGCTTTCTTTACCTCAAGGGAAGGTATAATTTAAGTCCATTTCTCATTAAAAGTGAGGAATTAAAGAAATAGTGAATTGTCTCTTACTTGGAGAAGGATTTTAGCCTTGTGCTTTAGAAAAAATGAAGCTACTTTTCATATTTGTTTGCCTTAACCTTCACTCTCTTTGCATACATTCACAATTGAAGCATAGGATGGTACTTCCAATTGTGGATATTATCAAGTGCACATGCAAAGATAAGGTATTTGAATCTTAGAATATGTAGCCATACATATTTTGAAGAAGGAACTCAAGCATCTCAAATACTTTTATGCATCTATGCACTAAAAAGAAAGAATGTATGTGTGTTCCCTCTCTATGAGAGATGGTTTCAATGCACAAATTTAAGTCCAAATCCTTCCTTCTTGCACATCTCAGGTTTCCTCTTCATTAGAAACACTCTAAGTGCACAAAGGCATGTGCATGAGCATGATGATCCATGGAACGGAAGCACACGTTGGTGCACAAAAAGAGTATGAGAACATGAAGTGCATGAATGAAGCCAAGAACTTCCGCAATTTTTTATATTATGGGAGTGATAATTGAGAAGTTGAGTGTGGAGGATATTGAACATTCTTAGAGACGGTTTCCTAAGTTTCACATGCCTTCCCAAGAAGGTTCTTAAGAGGAAGAGTATGGGAAACACCACATGAAGATGACTATGTACATGTAGTAGATAGGGTTCAATAAGAGGATCTCTTGGAACCTCTTCGATTACACTTGAAATGTCATTTTTGAAGACAAAAATGCCATTCTTGAGGACAAAAATGAACTTGAGGGAAAGGAAATGTCGCAAAGTAAGAGTGAGCTACTTCTGGAGGTTAAGCCACTTATGGTCGTGACCTACCATACATGGTATATACTCATAAATAGAAGAGCATGAAGATTGCGAGGTGGAACTCTCTTTCCTCATGCATGACTACAAATCCGGGAGATTGAGCCTTTTACTCATCTCAAGCAGGTTTACAGAGTATTAAAAAACTTAGAGAAGTTGAACACATATAGCGCCATGGATGTTTCTCCTGTAGAACAAACAAGCACATTCCATACTCTTCCATCTATATACCAGAATTTTACACAGTGATTTACCAGATTTTACACAGTGATTTCAAGAAGAAGAATGCGATTGGCGATTTGTTATAGCACAAATGGATCTATAATCTTTATTATCGATGGCATGGATAAGCGTACGTTCTGCTCATGCAGTTGTATAAGCATGACCACAAAAAATCAAGTACATTTTGTGTGCTGGTCCATTGATTTGTATACGTCAACGATCAGATCTGTGTGTATAATTCCGTTGAAGAGATTGTTGTGGGTAAGTTCATGGCGGAACGAATGTCTGTTCACATATTGTGGCTCGAAAGATCATCATGCAACCAGAATCATCATGTATTTCTGTCGTGCAGAAATTCCAAGCACGGTCTCTTCGTCGGAGGCTCTTGCGACACAGAGGTTTTCTGCCCTTTAGAAGGTGCCGCAGCTTCATCTTCATCTTTTCTGCACCTGACAATATACAGGCCACATCCATGAATAAAACAGGACGACATTTATCTGCAGACACCAGTCTTTCGACAATGCAAAACTAAAGCACGTCACTGTTGTTTGTAAGCAATGAAACTGAAAAATTTGCGATACACAAATACCATTCTTTTTTCTTCGCCAAGAAGCGTGCAACCGATGCTTTTCTGGCGAACGGAAGCTCTGCAAACATACCAGAAAGCTAATCTCTCTCTCTCTCTCTCTCTCTCTCTCTCTCTCTCTCTGTGTACATGGATTGTGTATTGCTTGGCTCTACGCAAGAATAAAACTTAAGGTATTGATATGTAAAGATCTGCCTTGTAGAAGCTATGCAATGCCAAAAATTTGTTCAATGTATTGTGCTAAGAATTCTACACTGAGTCGTAATCCTCTCACCCATTTTGACGCATACACAGTTCTCCATATATCTCAGAGTAAATCATCCATACCTTAGTAGATGGATGACCGCCTATAGCTATGGTCTCTGCCCCTATCAAATAAACAGGGCTCTCGCAAGAGTTGCACGCATCCAGATCTTTTTGGGTGAACATGCACTGAAAGTGTTGCCTAGGCATATACAGACAACCGTTTCTGTTGTTATAACAACGCTAACATTTTGCAAATACCTGCTATGGTCTTTACAGGTCTTTCGGATGATGTCGGAGGTGTGTTGCCGAAGATTAAGGTCCCAGTACGCCGTGAAGGTGGCATGGAAGATCTATGGCGATGAACTTCTGCATTTTTGTACTTCGAGCTGTACGAATAGACATCTCCGCTCCCGCTCGCGAGCAGTAAAATAGCTCTGGCCTGAGGATTATCCACAAACGCTATGCACGGCGTTAATACTGGACTCAATCGTCACATGAAATCGACATGATCAATGTCTGTGTTAGCAGATTTACACCTTTTCTTCGGGAACACACTCGTAAACGCACACGTTTCCTGCATAGAAGATGGTAAGCTGTCCCTCTGCCTTGCTACTATCGATGACCTGCCAATGCGCGCAGGCCATGTTTAGAGAAAGAAGAATTCATGTCGGCATAGTGGAAAAGGATATCCAACTTACTGCAGAAGAGTTCTGGAGCGGCGCTGAGATCGCCAGCCCTAGATCGAGATTTGGTTCGTCGGTCGCACAGCCGAACGAGGCAGAAGAACTCCGTTCATCGTCGCCACAGCAGGTTCTTCCCGCATCTTCGTTCACGTGATCATCCGCGAACTCCTTCGAGGATCTGCACATCAGCAGGCGACGCTCGAAAATGTCTTTCAGAGAGCGGGAGGCGCTCTCGCGGGCCTTCAGGGACAAGGGCGGGGAGGAAGACGAATGGTCTCCGCGAAACAGGTGGAGACCTGGATCGTACAAAGTCTTGTCGGACGTGATGAAGAGGGAATTGGGAGCTTGTCCAACGGGAAGCGTCTGATCCAGCGGTGTTGTCGCGACGCTACTGCCCGAAGCTGTCATCAGATGCACAGAGCTGAAGACCACGGAGATGGTGGGGAGTTCTCAAGCTGGAAGATTTCTGCGTATACGAACAAGGGGAATGCTGTTCTTGGGATCGTGGCTCCTGCTGATGGCTGAGGGGCGGCTTTAATACTTGCGGTCAGCAGGACGACATTAAACGTGTTTGGAGGGCTCTCCTCTGAAGTAATCTTTCCTCAAAATTTGACAGATGTCTGAAATTCGCAGGAAGAAGATACAGAAAGAGGATCGATCTAAATTTCCAACGTGCTTTTATCGAAGATTTTATAATTCTTGCCAAAAGCAAATGCAGTGAGTTTCTGCTGAACTTCCTTAAAAAAATTATAAAAGCAAAAAGCAGTGAGTTACACAACTTACGAGCAGAGATCAAGTGTAATATGGCTTATGAGCTTCAAATCTTCACACAGTATATTTTATGAGCGTCAAATCTTCACACAGTATGTTTGCAATAGTTATGACCTAAAGACCAAGCAGCTTGCTTAAGTAACGAGTTGAATGCAATGAATTCCTTGTCAAAGGACAATTGTACGAATATTTTTGGCATTGACCCAAAAGCCATTACATAGCAACCATAGCCTAAGACCACCCAACAAAATGCATATAGATCAATTTATGCTCAAAATTATGACATCCGTTTGAATTAGCTTGCAATAATTTTTCCGTCTACTGGTTGTTCAAACATAGTGCACAACCAACGATTGATCTGGTTGCAAGATGTTCATCATCATCGACCAATTCGTTTCTGATATGATCACCAGCATGGAGGAGTGAGCTCTCCAACGTGTTTGATTTCTCTGTGTTCCATCAATCAAACATTTCAAATAACCATGTGCAGGACTTCCTAGTTGAATTGTTCACCGTAAAAAGGTGGCGGATAAAGCCAATTAGTATCGCGTTTGAATTGTATGTCTAAATCTCTTCTGGATTCTGTACTTATGGATCCTTCATATAATTCTTTCGTAGTTTTTCCATTGGATTTCCGTTCCATTGTTGGCAGGAGAAGACAATGGAGAAGAACGAGGTTTGATTTCTGTGTATTCTGTTCAAGTTGAATGTTCTTAACTTCAAGATTCAACACAGAAGAGTTGAAGAAGATCACGCATGAATTGAATACACCAGATGAATTTGAACAAGCAGGATGACATTGCGTAGCTGATTAGCATTCCATATCTTTGATCGTTAATACTTCCGTGCTAGCACTCTTTTCACTTTGACAAAAACAGCATGTATAATTTATCTGCTAGTGATTTGCATGGATCATTAACGTAATAAAATATAAAATATATAAAGATGATTCTTGTTAGTTAGACAAGAAAATAAAAAATTATGAACGTTAGAAATCTTAATCATCTTTTGTGTTTTACACACACACACACACACACACATATATATATATATATATATATATATATATATATATATATATATATATATATATATATATATATATATATATATATATATATATATATATATATATATATATATGTGTGTGTGTGATATATATATATATATATATATATATATATATATATATATATATATATATATATATATATATATATATATATATATGTGTGTGTGTGTGTGTGTGTATTTAATCACAAAAGTATGAACTAAATTAAAGATACAAGAGACTTAAGAAAAAGTACAATGCAGGTAGATGAAACTACCACTCCTATTAGGGAAATTTCAAACTCTCTCCCAATTTCTTTAACATTTCAAAAATTTGGCCCTCGATCACTCAGAAAACGGCAACCGTGATGATCTTGGGAATTTCTAGATACAAAAAACATTCCGGAAAATAAATAAAATAATATTTGTTGCAGGTGCATGAATTGTAATAAAATATTATATTTCTTAGAGTGCATAATAATAAAATATATTATGTTCTAGCACAAAGAGAAATAAAGTAGTATATCCCAAACATTAAGAAATTTGATTAAAATATTGTTTCCCATGTCACGAGGAAGGAGATAAGGAAGAGAGCTCACACAAACACTCTCACTCTCAAGGAGAAGCACACACACAAATTGAGACAGGGAAGAATGATCTTCTTCTTCTTCTTCTATTACATAAAAGGAATGTACAAGAATGACCTAAAAACAAGAGTACAACAAGTGCAATATATAAAGACCAGTACATAAGGAAAAACCTAATGTCCGTGAATGAGTGAGCTGGCAAGAAACAAATGTGCCATCACTCTCGGTAGATAATCTAATAAAGCTCAATGAAGTATCCCTGACATATACAAGCATGACCACTATACATGTTAGAGAAACGAAAAATTGGTACGTGTCATCCTGGATCATCACATGTTGAGCTTGATATCTCAACACTCCCCCTCAAGCTCAACGCCATATCCTGTAATCCAAGCATCTTCCAAAACTTCTTCAACTTCTCAGCTCCAAGTGCTTTGGTGAAAATATCAGCAACCTTCTCATTTGTTCTCACATAAACAAGATCAATATCACCTGCTAATACCTTCTCTCTGATGAAGTGATAATGTACCTCGATATGCTTTGTTCTAGCATGGAAAACAGGGTTCCGTGCTAACTGTATGCTGCTAAGATTATCACAATAGATAGTAATAGGCTTTTGCTTCCACACCAAAATCTGCAAGTAACATCTCCAGCCATGATGCCTCACATGCTGTCATTGCAGCACCTCTTTACTCAGCCTCTGTACTCGACAAAGCAACAGTGGGTTGCTTCTTACTGCTCCATGTAATAGCTGCACCTCCAAGAGAGAAAAGAAAGCCACTAGTAGATCTTCTATCTGGAGTACTACCAGCCCAATCTGCATCGGTGTATCCATGAACCTGCAAATCTACACTAGCTTCATAAAACAATGGATAATCCAAAGTAGCACTCACATAACGTAGAGTGCGCCTCATAGCATCCAAATGTGGCTTTCTGGGAACCTGCATAACTGACTTTCAAGTCCAACAGTGTAGCTTAAATCAGGCCTTGTAATTGTAAGATATATAAGACTTCCCACAATTTTCCTGTACGTAGTAGCATTTTCCAATGCTTCACTTGATGTAGTATCCAATTTCAAATTCTGATCTAAAGGCATAGAAATTGGCTTACAATCAGCCATACCATACTTTTGCAGCATATTCAAGGCATATTGCCTTTGGGACATCCATATACCTATTTCTGTATGTATAAACTCAATGCCCAAGAAATAGCACAGCACACCAAGATCTTTCATGTCGAATTCCTGCATAAGAAGTTTCTTTACCTCTTTGATGCTTTCTTCATTATCACCACCTACAATCAGGTCATCAACATAAATAGCCACAATAGTGATGCCACCATCAGCCTTCCTTGCATATAGTGAGTGATCTGCATCACACATGGAAAACCCAATGCTGGTTAAGTAATCAGCAATCCTTGCATGCCATGCACGCGGAGCCTGCTTCAGCCCATACAAAGCCTTTTGCAACCTGCAAACATATTCTGGATGCTTTGAATCTTCATATCCTTGTGGCTGGTCCATATATACTTCTTCCTGTAACTCACCATGTAGGAAAGCATTCTTCACATCCATCTGATGCAAAGTCCATCATTTTGTTGTAGCTAATGCAACAAGTGTCCTAACAGTAGACATTTTAGCTACAGGGCTGAATGTTTCCTCATAATCAATGCCATATGTCTGTGCATATCCTTTAGCTACCAATCGTGCTTTATACCTGCTTATGCTACCATCAGCATTATGCTTTACCTTGTAAACCCATTTACAGCCTATGGGTTTCTTTCCTTGCGGTAATGGAACCAGCTTCCATGTATCATTTCCATAAAGTGCAGCCATCTCCTCATCCATAGCTTTTTCCCAATCTGCATTACCAATTGCATCTTCAAAACAAGAAGGTTCAGCATCTTGTATTACCTTTGTCATGTAGGCACAATGGCGAGCCATGTAACTATCATATGTCAATCGTTGCACTGAATTGTGCATCCTTCCATATCTTCTTGGTTCACTTCTCCTTGTATCATCTGGATGTGCCTTTCTTACTCCTTGAGTCTTCAAAGAGGGCAATCCAAGTTCCTCATCAAGACTCTTTTCTGAACCGCTTGAATCTCCATCAACTTCTTCAAAATCTGCATATGTTTTATGACCAGCAGAAAGCTTTTCTTTACCTTTCTTGGATGTATTTGATGAATTTGCTGGACTGAAATTCCCACGTAATCTTCCACTCCATGGATTTGAGTTGGAACTACTGCTTGGTGATGCATCCGATCCACTCAAAACCTGAGATTCTGCACTTGATTTTTCAGCATTTTCTTTGTCATTTGGTTCAAGACTGAGTCCTTCTTTGGCATCTGCATAGAAGCTTGGCATTTCATCAAATACCACATCTCTGCTCACCTTTACCTGTCGTGTGAGTGGGTTATAACATTTATATCCCACACTTTTCTGCTTTTGGATCAAGCTTCGTCCTCAATTCATCTGGGGCATGTACATATGCAATACAGCCAAAAACTTTTAGATGTGATAAGTTTGGCTTTTTACCTGTAAACTTCTCTTCAGGTGTAACTTGATGTACAGCAGCAGTCGAAGTTCTGTTCATGATGTATACAACAGTATGCACAACTTCTGCCCAATAACAATGAGGCATATTCTTCTCAGCCATTAAGGCTCTTGCTATTTCTGCAATATGTCTGTTTTTGCGTTTAGCAACACCATTCTGTTGTGGTGTGTACGTGCATGAGAACTGATGCCGAATTCCATGATTTTTCAAAAAACTGCTGAACTCATTTGACATGTATTCACATCCTCCATCAGATCTTAATGTCTGAATGTACTTCCCTGTCTGCGTTTCCACCATAACTTTAAAATTCTGGAAGTGAGTAAACACCTCGCTCTTCTCTTTCATGAAATATACCCATACTTTGCGTGTATGGTCATCAATAAAAGTAACATAAAACCTGCAACCACCCATAGATGTGGTCTTTGCTGGACCCCAAACATCTGTATGTACTACTTCTAGTACATTCTCACTAACATGCTTGTCATGTGGAAATGATGCTCTTGACTGTTTACCAAATTGACATGCTGCACATACCTTTTGCATTTCAACAACTTTGAAATTTGGTAGTCCATGGACAATCTCCTTTGACTGCATCAGTTTCAGCCTTTGCAAGTTTGCATGTCCAATCCGTTTGTGCCATATCTCTATATCTGCAATAACTCCTGCACCTTTTGCAAACATGGCTGCATTCATTTCAAGAATCTTCACATTTAAGGTGAACATCCTACCCACTTTGTTTCCTTTGGCAATCAATCGTCCATCCTGCTTGTACACTTCTACATATAATCCATCAACATTGAACCTGACTTGTAATCCCTGGTCAACCATTTGTCCAACAGAAACTAGATTCTTTGTTATATTTGGAACATGCAGCACATCAGCGAGATGTGTTACCTTTTCGTCCTCCATAGACAATGCTATGTTTCCTGTATGCTCAATAGGATGCGATGTATCATCACCTGTTTCAACATATCCAGGAACTGGCATTTTTTGCAAACTACTAAACCATTCTACATGACTGGTCATGTGATTTGAAGCACCTGAATCAACATACCAGACATTATCATTCAATTTTGAAACATCAGCAAACATCGTATTCATCATGTGATGTTGAACCATAAAAAGCTTCTCAGAATCATCTGCACTTGTGGATGCATAGTTGTTTTGCTGCCTTCTGTTTGTTTTTTATTCTTCAACCTGCAATCACGTTCAAACTGTCCTGGTGTACCATAATTCTAGCATCCTTTATTATCATTACCTGAATCATTTCTTTGGAAATTTCTACGACCTCTTTGACTCCCCTTGCCTCGAAACTGTCCTCTTCCTCTTGTATGATTCTGTTGTTGACCTTGGTCTTGGTTATTGCTTCCTCTTCCACTTCCAAAACCTCTACCTCTGCCTCTTTCTCTGCTAGAGTAGAATACCTGCTTAGAACTGGGCTTTCCTTGGGAGTTTGAATCCTCACCAAGATTCTTTTCTTCAATAATCAGCATAGATACCAAATCAGCAAAATTCGAAATATTTTCCCTGGTTTGTATAGAAGTTCTGAACTGCTTATATGCAGCTCCTAAACCATGAAGGCACACTTTCACCTTATCATCATCATATACATTCACGCCAATAGATGCAAGTGACTCACATATGCTTTTGATTTTTAGAGTGTAGTCACTTACCGACATGCTCTTTTTTTCCAATGTATGCAGCTCGTTCTTGAGTTGCAATTTTCGTTCCTTTGTATTGGTCTCGTACAAAGTGACCAAACTGTTCCAAGCCTCTTTTGGAGTCTTGGCATCCTGTATGTGTCCAATCATGCTATCCTGTATGCTAACAGATAGCCAATACATTACCTTTCGTGCTCCTTGATTCCATTCCTGACATGCTCTTAACTGTTCTGCAGTCCGATTCCTTTCTGGTAACTGCGGAGCATTTTCATTCTCTCCTTCGATATACTTCCAATAGCCTTTTCCCATCAGGAAATTCGTCATTCTGAATCTCCAAGCATGGAAGTTGTTCTTGTCCAGCTTATCGCTCATAAGCTGACTCATTCCATCTGCGTTTGCCATTTCTACAACAATTCAGAACACTACAACACACTACAAGCAGCACTTCTGCTTGAACACTGTTGCACTATGACATAACAGTTCGATCTCAGAGAAACATAGTTTTCGTGTATCAACAGTACACGGAATCGCTTGAAATTCTGGATCTAGAATATATGAGTGCCGCCAAACACAAGGCAAGTTACAGTTTCTGAAACTGACCTGGTTTTTCTGTGGGCCCCGCCTTGCGGGCTCGAAACAGAGGTCGAAATGGCTCCGAAACGGAGGTCGAGATCGCCGATCTTCGTAGCAAACGGAGGCCGTTTGTGAAATCGTGTTTTCTCCACGCCTTGCTGCGTAGTCTTCATCGTCGCCTTCTCCACGAGCTCTCTACAGCCACGCTGGCTCTGATACCATGTCACGAGGAAGGAGATAAGGAAGAGAGCTCACACACACACTCTCACTCTCAAGGAGAAGCACACACACAAATTGAGACAGGGAAGAATGATCTTCTTCTTCTTCTTCTATTACATAAAAGGAATGTACAAGAATGACCTAAAAACAAGAGTACAACAAGTGCAATATATAAAGACCAGTACATGAGGAAAAACCTAATGTCCACGAATGAGTGAGCTGGCAAGAAACAAATGTGCCATCACTCTCGGTAGATAAATCTAATAAAGCTCAATGAAGTATCCCTGACATATACAGGCATGACCACTATACATGTCAGAGAAACGAAAAACTGGTACGTGTCATCCTGGATCATCACATGTTGAGCTTGATATCTCAACATCCCACCTATAGGTATCTAATATTTTTATTCCTCTGGTATCGACCATGAGGAATACCGAGAATGAACCCAAGTCCTTTGATGCAACCCAAAAGACTAAAAAAAAAAATCATACAACATATATTCAGATTCATGAAAGATAAGGTCGTTGATTGTTGTTGTTTGGGTGCAAAATATATCAAAGAGGTTATGGTACAACATGTCTACATGCATGAAGAGATATTGGTATTTGAATACCTAGAATATCTCCCAAAGCATCAACCAAATTGTAATTCATCATGTGTTTTCAACTTGTGCTATTTAACATTTGTATACATTTCCATTTTAGATTTCTACACCTCCTCTTATACATAATGGCAGTAATATGAGTGTGTTGTCGGTTATTTGCATGCAATCCATGGATCGACGGAAGAGTGTCAGTATAACATGAGAAGGCCAAAGTCTCTTGTATTGTAAAGCATTTTTTTCTATGATTTCACCTTTTATGACGTGGACCCAAAGCACAAGAAAAATGGCAGCCTTCATAAATTAAATCTAAATACATGGGATGAGCTAAAGCTTCCCAAACTACAGTCACTACAACACATCAAGGGCATACTGACGATCGGCATACCAATGGTCACGGGTGGTCATCGGTATGACCATCAAAACATTTTGGAAAACCGACTAAGCAATGGATGCATCGGTACAGCTGCATCGGTATGAGCATCGGTATAAGCATCGGTATAAGCATCGGTAATTTACTGGAAACTACCGATGCTCATACTGACGCCCTCTTTTAACCAGGCCCGAGAGCAAAAATTCGACATTTCGGGCATTTTGAAACTACATCTTCTACTGTCGACTTTGCGCGCACGAACGACCTATCTCTGTTTGTCACTCTTTCTCTCTCTGTCTCTCTCTCTCTCTCTCTCTCTCTTTCTCTCTCTCTCTCTCTCTCTCTCTCTCTCTCTCTCTCTCTCTCTCCCTTCCCTCTCTCTCTCTCTCTCTCTCTCTCTCTCTTTCTCTAAGCACACCTCTATTTTTCTAGATCTAAAGTTTTGGTAAGTATATCGCACATATTGTAGCACTCTTTTTTCTTTGTTTATGTTTTTCCTTTTCTAATATCTTCTCTCTTTTGTTTTGCAACAAATTTTGTGATCGCGTCTTTGGAAATTTGACAAAGGACAACTTCAAGTGGATTTTGAAGATAACGATTCAAACAATTACATCAATGTAAGTGATTGTTTTGTTTTCGATTGACATAGAGAGAGAGGGAAACATATACATATACATACACACTCACATATGTATAAACACACTCACATATACATACACACTCACACATACACACACACACACTCACATATGTACAAATGCATATGCATAAACACATGCATATGCATACACATGCATATGCATACACATGCATATGCATACAAACATGCATATGCATACAAACATGCAAATGCATACACATATGCATATGCATACACACATGCATATGCATACACACATGCAATATGCATACACACATGCAATATATGCATACACACATGCATATGCATGTGTGTATGCATACACACATGCATATGCATACACACATGCAATATATGCATACACACATGCAATATATGCATACACACATGCAATATATGCATACACACATGCATATGCATACACATGCATATGCATACACACATGCATATGCATACACACATGCATATGCATACACACATGCATATGCATACACATGCATATGCATACACACATGCATATGCATACACACATGCATATGCATACACACATGCATATGCATGTGTGTATGCATACACACATGCATATGCATACACACATGCATATGCATAGAAACATGCATATGCATACACATATGCAATATATGCATATGCAATATATGCATACACACATGCATATGCATAAGCACATATACACACACTCACATATACATACACACTCACATATACACACACATTCATATGCATACACACATGCATATGCATACAAACATGCATATGCATACAGACATGCATATGCATACATATGCATAGACACATGCATATGCATGTGTGTATGCATACACACATGCATATGCATACACACATGCATATGCATACACACATGCATATGCATACAAACATGCATATGCATACAAACATGCATATGCATACAAACATGCATATGCATAGACACATGCATATGCATGTGTGTATGCATACACACATGCATATGCATACACACATGCATATGCATACAAACATGCATATGCATACAAACATGCATATGCATACACACATGCATATGCATACACACATGCATATGCATACACACATGCATATGCATACACACACATGCATATGCATACACACATGCATATGCATACACAGATATAGACACACTCACATATACATACACACTCACATGCATATGCATGTGTGTATGCATACACACATGCATATGCATACACACATGCATATGCATACACACATGCAATATATGCATACACACATGCATATGCATACACACATGCATCTGCATACACATGCATATGCATACACACATGCAATATATGCATACACACATGCATATGCATGTGTGTATGCATACACACATGCATATGCATACACATGCATATGCATACACACATACATATGCATACACATGCATATGCATACACACATGCATATGCATACACACATGCATATGCATACACATGCATATGCATACACATGCATATGCATACACATGCATATGCATACACATGCATATGCATACACATGCATATGCATACACATGCATATGCATACACATGCATATGCATACACACATGCATATGCATACACATGCATATGCATACACATGCATATGCATACACACATGCATTTTAATATCTCCACGTTGGTTCCGATGGGATGTCCACGTACACGTTGGGGAGCGCATGACCATGACGACTTCAAAATATATCACATACATAATGGAGCTCCAATCATGGATGCAGCCGGAAAGTCCATGCGTTAGCGCATTTGACAACTTTGCTCCATAGAGTTTGGACATTTTGTAATGCTAAAATGGAGCGAATAGGATAGGGATTCCAAAAATTATATCACAGAATCGATATATGAAGAGTACCGGCTAGCACCTGGACATCCGATTGTGAGTTCGGATTGGATTCAGCATACGGCACGTGAGGTGATGTCTCATCGACGGTCCAAAGCTCGCGATGCTTTCAGAGCAGGCTTACCGAAGCCTGTGTGGTTAGATGTTGAAGAGTGGGAATCTATTCAGGATGAGCAGCAACATACTCCTGATCGATATCGTCAACAATGAGATGGGGCGGCCACATGTTTAGATATGGTTAGAATGTCGCATTTAGGTAGCGGCGGATACGACAGTATGCGCTACCAATTTGTAAGTATCATTTTAGTTATTGAATTTGTTTGTGTTAAGCACATCATTTATGTTCATTTAACATTTTCCATATTTATTATAGGAGTTGGTAGTGGGTCATCCTTCGACGCGAACCAAAGAAGCTTATGGATATTGTCATGGATTCGCTACACTATTGCAGGACTTAGAGGGACGCGGTGCAATCATTTCATGGGAGAATCTATGATTAGGTAAACTTATAGCTTGGTTTCATATTTTTAGTTGTTTATAAATGTCATGTCAATTTGTCTCATTTTACACATATGCTTTGTTGCAGAATTGTAGGTGTAAATGTTTTGATCCCTTTGTGTATATGTATGGTAGTGCTTTGCCACAATTTTGTATTACACTCCTGTGTGGCAATGATGTACTATAATTTTGTATTTGATTCCTATATGGAAGTGCTTTGTCATCTTGCCACAATTTTGTATTACACTCCTACGTGGCAATGATGTACCATAATTTTGTATTCGATTCCTATATGGAAGTGCTTTGTCACATTTTGTATTCGGTTCCTATATGGAAGTGCTTTGTCAGACTCTTGTACATCCTTCATTTATGAAATATACAACTTTTTGTACATGATTCATGGTTCATTTTTTCTCATATAAAAAAATTGTTTTGGTTGTCATTAGAGTACATAACACATGTACTCGGTTTAGAGTTGGGCAGAGTGTATTGTCTTTTGCTAAACAACATCATGCTGTAGCAAAAGACAACACACTTTGCCAAAAATTTGTGCATATATGGTCGTCGGTATGGGTGCTGGTACACCCAGTGCAGTCGTCGGTATATGTGTCTGTACACCCAGTATGGGCATCGATAAGGATGTCGATATAAATGTCAGTATTACCAATGCTTATACCGACATTTATACCGATGACTATACCAACGTCTATACCGGCATTATGTTTTCAACGCGTATACCGACTACCACACCGACGTTGCGGGAAAATTATGCTCGTTCATTTTCCTCAATAATAGCCTCGGTATACGTTGGATATGTTACAGTGAGTTAGATGGAGTGAAATCCAATTGTGCAAAGCTTTATAATGACATACAGCATCATTTGAAGCCAATCAATATGACAATGGTAAAATTGCATTTTCCTATGTCAGATTTATTTTTTATGGAATTTTTTAAAGAGTTCCTAGTGAAATTTAAAGAGTTCACATGGAATCAAGTCTAATCCATCTTACAACCTTTGGAGCTTGATGTGTTTATGTTTGAGTTATTGTATCTCTTTATGATCGTATGTTCAAATAGCTCCACCATGAAATGCATGCACCTGATCTTCTTTTTCTCATGTAGTCACACACATGATACCCTAGAGGAGAGATAAATTCTATAATGTTTTATGAACTTCAAATCTTCATACAGGATGTTTTCTATAGTTGATCTGATTATAAAGCTTCCACATCGGATGAACATTTTTCGCATTGATACATTGACCATTACATAGCCTAAGGCTAGCCAATTTATGTTAAAATAGTGATATCCGTTTGGATTAGGTTGCAATAAATTTCTACATGAGTTGATTGCCTCAAACATATTATAACAACCAACAACTGATCTGATTTGGGAAGATGTTCGCCATCGAGAAATTATTTTTATGATATGATCAACATGGATTGAGCTCTCGAACATGTTTTAGTTTTCTGATCTCATCATTAATCAAACATTCTACAACCATGAGGAGGACTTCGTAGTTGAAATGTTTACCACTCAAATGTGGAGAATAAAATCATTGGTATCGCGTTTGAATTCTGTACATAAATACCTTTAATTGGATTCTATATTCATTGGTCAATATTCATATTCTTATGTAGATTTGCCAACGTGCTTTTATCGAAGATCTTATAATTCTTGCCAAAAGCAGTGAGTTTCTGCCGAACTTCCTTAAAAAAAAAAAAAAAAAAAAAAAAAAAAGTGATTTACGCAACTTGCCATCATTCATGAGAGGAGCACTGTGTAATTGAACATGGAAATTATAAAGCATTTTTCACATGGGACCACTAAAAGCAAGAGGAAAATGCATGAACGGGGCCTCTCTTTGTGAGTGTTCACACACGACGGAACCATGAAAGAGGAAACCTTTGGAACTCAAGCCCATTTTAGATAGCACAACAGCTATAAAGTTTGCTTAATTTATCGTTTAACCCCGCACAGCTTAGTGGCTGAAACCCCACACAGCTTAGTGGCTGAAACCCCGCACAGCTTAGTGGCTGACGCATTGAATCTGTGCGAGAAAGTCCCAAGTTCAAATTTTGGCTGAATATATTCATGAATTCTCTAAAATATATGCCTCTACCTTACGAAGTTGGGTGTGTGTCTTTCAAAATCATTCTACTCTCTAAAAAAAATTGCTTTCGTCCGCCAGTCTTTGCATGCCATATGGATTCGCCAATTCAAATTTTGGCTGAATATATCCATGAATTCTCCAAGATATATGCCTCTACCTTACGAAGTCCGGTGTGTGTCTTTCAAAATCATTCTACTCTTTGAAAAAAAAATGCTTTGATCCACCAGTCTTTGCATGCCATGTGGATTCTCCAATTCACATTCACATAAGAGTGGAGCCCTTCCTTTGTATACGTGAGTTCAGAGAGGGAGTACGTTCTTTTCTTGACTCACCCTCAATCTGTTTCTCTTCAGTTCACATAGTCTGTTTCTCTTCAGTTCACATAGAGTAGCAGCTCTTCCTCAATAGTAAACATAATTTCTTTGTTTATTGGTTCAAAAACTTGTATGACCAATCACAGTAAACTATTGAGGCGGTACATTTTTGTTCCAAAGGGGGTAAGTCTTCTCACTGTGGATTTAGACTGAGCGGCAACAACACGTTGCTGCATGCTCAACCCAATCATATCAAGCCATGTGTAAGTCTTCTCACTGTGGATTTAGACTGAGCGGCAACAACACGTTGCTGCATGCTCAACCCAATCATATCAAGCCATGTGTACATGTTCCATCAATATATATTCACAATAAGTGGTGGAACACTTGGAAAATATGTTGAGTAGGCAGAACAAATATTGTTGCATAGTTCCGACCCTCCCCCCTCCACCCCAAAGCTTTTCTCTGTTCCACGTCAGATTTTATAACATAAAATATACCTACTACTGCTCTGCCCTGTGTGAATATGTAGCGGAAGATCTGGAACATTTCCATTGTTCCGCCTGGAACAAGGTGATTTTAACCAAGTGTTCCGCAGTCCCATTGTGAAACGACCCTCAAAATATGGTGGACACAAAACAAGCAATGCTTTTAACTGCCAATGAAATTTATCCAAGTGGTAGCATAAACTGTGCCGCCACTATGTATGAACCTAGCTTATGAAACCTCTTTCATTCACACAACTAGTTGCGACACCAAAAAAGTGTGCCACTATTCTATCCCAGTGTTGTATTTTGAAGGGAAATCTTTCCCTTCAATTTTGTAGGTTAATACAGCTTCATTTTTACATATTAACATTTTAATTAATCTTTTGGTGGGTAATTAAAATCATTAGGAATTGTTTAAACCTTTCTATTTTTGGGTGGAAGTTCAGTTTTTTTTTGTGTGTTTGTTCCATTCCCCCTATGTGTGTTTGTTCCACCATGAAATGCATGCACCTCTCCTTTTTCTCATCTAGTCACATACATAATACCATAGAGCAGAGATAAAGTCTAATATGGCTTATGAGCATCAAATCTTCACACAGTATGTTTTATGAGCTTCATCATGAAATGCATGCACCTCTCTTTTTTCTCATGTGCTCACATACATGATACCAAAAAGCAAAGATAAAGTCTAATATGGCTTATGAGCTTCAAATCTTCACACAGTATGTTTTATGAGCTTCAAATCTTCACGCAATATGTTTGCAATGGTTATGACCTAAAGACCAAGCAGCTTGTTTAAGTAATGATCAGGTGAATGCAATGAATTCCTCTTCAAAGGATGATTGTATGAACATTTTTGGCATTGACCCAGAGGCCATTACATAGCAACCATAGCCTAAGACCGCCCAACAAAATGCATGTAGAATTTACGTTAAAAAATTTATGACATCCGTTTGAATGAGCTTGCAATAAATTTTTCGTCTATTGATTGTTCAAACATAGTGATCAACCAACGATTTATCTGGTTGCAAGATGTTCATCATCGATTAACAATTCGTTTATGATATGATCACTAGCATGGAGGAGTGAGCACTCCAACGTGTTGGATTTGTCTGTACTTCAGCAATCAAACGTTTCTAACAACCATGTGCAAGACTTCGTAGTTGAATTGTTCACCGCAAAAAAGGTGGAGGATATCGCTTTTGAATTCTATTGTCTGAATCTCTTTTGGATTCTGTATTCATTGATCATTCATACAATTCTATCGTAGTTTTTTCCATTGGATTTCCATTCCAGGTTGGCAGCTGGAGACAATGTAGAAAAACGAGATTTGATTTCAAATGTGGGGAATAAAGTCATTGGTATCGCTTGAACTCTATACATAAATCTCCTTAATTGGATTCTTTATTAATCGCTCATTCATATTCTTATGTAGATTTGCCATTGTAGGTTGGCAAGAGAAAATGTAGGAAAATTAGGTTTGATTATTGCTTCTGTTCAGTTTGAGTTTCGTTGACTTCAAGATTCAACATAGAATAGTTTTATCAACCTGTGTTTTATCTCTTCTCAACCTTTTCCTATTTTAATCTACATAATTCTTTCTGAGCTATATATATATATATATATATATATATATATATGTGTGTGTGTGTGTGTGTGTGTGTATGTATGTGTGTGTATGTATAGTTCAGAAAGAATTGTGTAGATTAAAATAGAAAAGGTTGAGAAGAGATAAAAAGCAGGTTGATAAACTATCACCCTCTTCGTGGATGACAAAGACAGAATAGCATCTTTAAATACAAAAACACCATGAAATTGATTATGTTCTTGCTTCTGATTGATCATCCAATCAAGCTTGAGGATACTCTGAAAACCATTCCACACTTAGAAGTTGTTGGGACATGATAAGAAGAGATGGACATTGACTTCTTAAATTTTGAGGTATTGCATAAGTTGTTAGCTTTGGCATTGAGCCAATTACCTCGATGAATATTTCAGCATTGGAGGACTTTTTTTTTTCTCCATCAATAATTTCCAACTTTCTTGGAGCTTAAATTCCCATGGATGGAGATAGAGACTCATTGAAATGGTTCTTAAAGCTCAAAAGAGAGAATATGTTGGAGATTGTTAAAAAGTGTCAATATTATCACTCAAATTGGCCATTTCTATGTAAAATCCCAACTTTAAAAAATATGTCCGGAAGACCTTCAAACCTCAAACAAGGGTTTATGACCTATTTTTTATCGGGGTCGACATTAGAGTGTGAAGAGGTTCACTTTTTAAAACCTACCTATAAATTGAAGAAACTCTTATTTCTACCTCTTCTCGTTCATTCTCTTTCATTACAACCAAAAATTTAAAAAAAATAGGTTGTGCAAAGAATTTTATTGATTATTGATTAAACAAGATTTAACGTGTCCAATCACCTCTTAAATGGCCATGGTGGCTTATTTAAAATATAAACAAGATTTAACTATTGAGGCAGTACATTTTTGTTCCAAAGGGGGTAAGTCTTCTCACTGTGGATTTAGACTGAGGGACAACAACACGTTGCTGCATGCTCAACCCAATCACATCAAGTCATGTGTACATGTTCCATCAATGTATATTCACAATGAGCGGTGGAACACTTGGAAAATATGCTGAGTAGGCGGAACAAAAATTGTTGCATAGTTCTGACCCTCCCCCCTCCAAGCCAAAGCTTTTCTCTGTTCCACGTCAGATTTTATAACATAAAATATACCTACTGCTACTCTGCCTTGTGTGAATATATAGCGGAAGATCTGGAACATTTCCACTATTCCGCCTGGAACAAGGTGATTTTAACCAAGTGTTCCACAGTCCCATTGTGAAACGACCCTAAAAATATGGTGGACACGAAACAAGCAATGCTTTTTAACTGCCAATGAAATTTATCCAAGTGGTAGCACAAACTATGCCGCACTCTGTATGAACCCAGCCTATGAAACCCTCTTTCCTTCACACAACTAGTTGCGAAACCAAAAACGTGTGCCACTATTCTATCCGAGTGCTGTATTTTGAAGGGCAATCTTTCCCTTCAGTTTTGCAAGTTAATACAGCTTCATTTCTATATATTAATATTTTAATTCATATTTTTGGCGGGTAATTAAAATCGTTAGCTTATTTTACGTAAAAAAAATACTAAAGCCGAGCAGTACAGCTGTCAAAAAACAACTATGATTCCACCCTATTATTTCTGAATAGATGAGAGGTGGAATTATTTAAATCTTTCTATTTTTGGGTGGAAGTTCAGCTTTCTTTTTGTGTGTTTGTTCCACTCCACCTATGTGAAGCGGATCTTAATGTGATTATGTTTGACGTATTTGATAGTTCTATGATGATATGTTTACACAGTTCCACCATGAAATGCATGCACCTCTCCTTTTTCTCATGCGCTCACATACATGATACCAAAAAGCAGAGATAAAGTCTAATATGGCTTATGAGCTTCAAATCTCCACACAGTATGTTTTATGAGCTTCAAATCTTCACGCAGTATGTTTGAAATAGTTATGACCTAAAGACCAAGCAGCTTGTTTAAGTAATGATAAGGTGAATGCAATGAATTCCTCTTCAAAGGATGATTGTATGAACATTTTTGGCATTGACCCAAAGGCCATTACATAGCAACCATAGCCTAAGACAACCCAACAAAATGCATGTAGAATTTATGTTAAAAAATTTATGACATCCGTTTGAATTAGCTTGCAATAAATTTTCCGTCTATTGATTGTTCAAGCATAGTGATCAACCAACGATTTATCTGGTTGCAAGATGTTCATCATCGATTAACAATTCGTTTATGATATGATCACCAGCATGGAGGAGTGAGCTCTCCAACGTGTTGGATTTGTCTGTATTTCAGCAATCAAACGTTTCTAACAACCATGTGCAGGACTTCGTAGTTGAATTGTTCACCGCAAAAAAGGTGGAGGATATCGCTTTTGAATTCTATTGTCTAAATCTCTTTTGGATTCTGTATTCATTGATCATTCATACAATTCTTTCGTAGTTTTTTCCATTGGATTTCCGTTCCAAGTTGGCAGCTGGAGACAATGTAGAAAAATGAGGTTTGATTTCAAATGTGGGGAATAAAGTCATTGGTATCGCGCTTGAACTCTATACATAAATCTCCTTAACTGGATTCTTTATTAATCGGTCATTCATATTCTTATGTAGATTTGCCATTGTAGGTTGGCAAGAGACAATGTACGAAAATTAGGTTTGATTATTGCTTCTGTTCAGTTTGAGTGTCGTTGACTTCAAGATTCAACACAGAATAGTTTTATCAACCTGCTTTTTATCTCTTCTCAACCTTTTCCTATTTTAATCTAGATAATTCTTTCTGAGCTATATATATTTATACATACATACATACATACATACATATACACACACGCACACACACACACACACACACATATATATATATATATATATATATATATATATATATATATATATATATATATATATATATATATATATATATATATATATATATTGAAGGGCTTTGGTGTGCAGAACAAGAGGAGGAAGGAGGAGATGGAGGGAGAGAGAAGAGAGGAGAGACGCACGGAGATGCGTGGGAGCTTCGAAACCCACATAATGATCTCTCTTGAGGCAATACTCTATACATGATGTATGTATATGAATATGGGGGTAAGGTCACATGACCCTTACATCCCCAACAATCTCCCACTTAAGGGTCAATGTGACCATAAGTGGTAACATATACAAAGAATGATGTAGGACTATACAATAATGTACAGGAAGAGTCCGGATCTCAACCCGTACTAATCAGCCTACACCAACTACCTCGAACAAGGTGTATCCATGCACCTCAAACTGCTCTAGACTCATACCGATAAGAGTCGAGCTCACATCTGATTGATGCAAGAACTGATGAAGTTCCTACAAAGCTCCCACTCGCTCTATGCCTGTGTCAATCATCGAACGACTGACAACTCCAAGTGCAAATGCTCCAATAGCAACTACAATATCTAGTCTCGAGCATAACAACTCATACATCAAACTCCCGAATGCTCATGAAACATGTGCTATCCTGGCTAACCTAAGTATGTCAGCCATGCCTGTATCCAAGGCATCCAAAGCACCATCATATCTTCTTTTGCAAGAAGAGCAATCTAGAGTGAATAGGAGTGGTTTGATTGAGGGAACGCAAGCACTTGCTATCTCACGAAAGGGGAAAAGAAAGTATGGTTCAGCTTTGGGTTCATCAAAACCAAAGCCTCAAGCTTCCTCTTCCACTCATTCCTCTAATGATGGTGATTTGCAAAAGAAGAAGAGATGCAAATATTGCCGGAAGGCTAGTCATACTATTGATGAGTGTAGAAAGCTTGCTAAAAGCAATGAAAAGAAGAAGGAATCTGGCATGTCTATTGCTGAAAATTCAGCAAATGCAAAGAATGATGAAGCTAACATGGCTCAAGATTTTTGGGCATGTGTTGTTACATGTCATTATGATGCTTCTTTAAATTCCAAATGTATGGTTGTGAGTGAGGCTGATTCCGATTGGTTCTTTGATAGTGGTGCTTCAAAGCACATAACATCATGCAAAACATTTTTTGCCTCTTTGAAAGATGCACCTAAGGGAGGACATGTGGTGTGTGCAAACAATGCCTCTTATCCTATCATTGGAGTAGGAGAAATTGAGCTTACGGATGCAAATGGAGGTGTGATTCTCTTGAAAAATGCATTGTATGTGCCCGGTATCAAGAAGAACTTAATTTCAGTTCCGTTGATTGGCAAAGCTGGACTTCATGTACACTTTGTTGATGATAAGTGTATGGTTCATGATTTCAGCAATGGCGATGTTATTGTGATGTCCGGTACATTATGTAATGGTTTGTATTGCATGGATACATACAAGAGGGCTGCCTCGAATGCCTTAGTTTCTCATACTTCTTCCATGGCTGAAATGGAGCTTTGGCATGCTCGTTTTGGTCATTTAAACTTCAATAGTTTGGTCTACTTGCAAAAGAAGGACATGGTTATTGGCTTGCCTACACTTGAGTCCATTGAAAAGCATGCATGTGAAGGTTGCATTCTTGGAAAAATGCATCGTGCTTCTTTTCCAAAAGATAGTCATACACACACTACAAGAAAATTGCAACTTGTTCGTAGTGATGTATGTGATCCGGTCAAGACTCCATCTTTTGGGAAGCATGTATATTTTGTTACCTTCATTGATGATGCTACTCGCCATACATGGGTGTATCCTATGAAAGCAAAGAATGAGGTATTTTCTTGCTTCAAAGCTTTTTTAGCTATGGCTGAAAATTTTTCTTCACAAAAGCTTTTGACTCTACGCACGGATCGTGGTGGTGAGTACATGTCACATGAGTTTAATGCTTTTCTTCGTGAAAGAGGTATTTCACACCAACGTATGGTGCCATATACACCTCAAAAAATTGGTGTTGCCGAGCGTAAAACTACAACTCTACTTGAAATGGCACGATGTATGGTTAAAAGAAAGCATCTTCCTCATAAGTTTTGGATGGAAGCGGTCATGTGTGCAAACTATGTGTTGAATCACTGCCCTACAAAAGCATTGAGAGTCATCACTCCTTATGAGGCTTGGAATGGTCATAAGCCTATGGTTAGTCATATGCGTGTGTTTGGTTGTTTGGCAGATGCTCTTATGCCATCACAACAACGTCACAAACTTGATGACAAGGCAAAGAAATGTATATTTGTTGGTTATAGTGCTGAAAGTAAGGGATATCGGTTGTACCATCCATTCATGAACACAATTATTGTGAGTCGAGATGTGGTATTTGCTGAAAATTCAGTTTTCCCTCTACTTGAATGCAAAAAACTACCAACAGTTAGCTCACAAGATGTGTTCGATACACTCATGCCTTTGTTCCAAAATGGTGCGCTTGACTATGGCCATGTAGACCAACCAACTGAGGCTCAAAGGGCTGAAAAATTCCAGCCAAATAGGGCTGAAAATGCAGAGAATTTCCAGCCAAACATGGCTGAAAAAATTCAGCCAAAAATTATCCAAACTGCTGGAAATTTCCAGCCACATATGGTTGAACATTTGCGTCAAAATATGGCTGAAACTGAGCATGAAATTCAGCCCACGCATGATGTACATATTGAAGATGTTTTACATAATGAACGCATGTCTATCAAGAGTGCACAATCTATGCCAAAGTGGCTGAAACAAACTTTGCAGGACAGCAAATTGAGTGCACCTTTACTTGGTAGAACAAGATCAAGCTCTCACCATGCATCAAGTAATTTTGTGGATTATTCTCTTATTGCTACAGCATGTAATGAAGAGCCATTTTCTTTTGAAGATGCATGTGACGATCCACAATGGATGAGTGCTATGCAATCAGAAATGGATTCCATACATAGGAATGGTACTTGCGAGTTATGTGAATTGCCAGGAAAGAATGCCATTGGTACAAAGTGGGTTTACAAGATTAAGAGAAAATCTGATGGTAGCATTGATCGCTACAAAGCTAGATTGGTTGCCAAAGGATATGCGCAACAATATGGCATTGACTATGAGGAAACTTTTGCACCTACTTCACGCATGACTACCATTTGTACCGTGGTTGCATTGGCTGCCCATCGAGGTTGGAAAGTGCATCAATTGGACATAAAAATAGCCTTCTTGAATGGAGATTTGCAAGAAGAGGTCTATGTGAAGCAACCTCCTGGATTTGCTATGAAAGGGAAAGAGCATATGGTTTGTCACTTGCATAAAGCTTTGTATGGTCTCAAGCAAGCTCCACGTGCATGGTATGACAAAATACATAAGCACTTGATTGCTCTTGGCTTCACATGTAGTCCGATTGAAAGCACACTCTATGTACGCAAAAATGGGGCTGATCTTATAGTGCTTGTTCTTTATGTCGATGACATACTCTTGACTGGGTCATCTGATGCAAAACTTGACATTCTTATGGCTGATTTGCAGCATACTTTTGATGTCACTTATCTTGGTCTTTTGAGCTACTATCTTGGCATCCAGTTTGTATCCGTTGAGGGGGGAATTGTTATGCATCAAGTAAAGTATGTTGAAAAACTACTTCAGCATTTTGATTTTGAGGATTGTAAGTCAGTTTCCACACCAGTTGAGACAGGATTCAGGTTCACAGTTGAGGATTCTAGTGATGCATTTGACACTTCTCTTTATCAGTAAGCTGTGGGATGTCTTATATATGCATGCAACACAAGGCCGGATATATAGTATGTAGTTTCCCAGTTGAGTCGATTCATGCATAGCCCTGGCACTAGGCATTGGAAAGTGGTGAAACGTGTGTCTAGATATCTTCGAGGCACTTTGAGCTTAGGTCTCTTTTATGGCAGAGATATTCAGCCATGCTTGCATGCTTTTATAGATAGTGATTGGGCTGGTTGTTATGATACTCGTGTGTCCACTAGTGGTAATTGCTTTTTCCTTGGAGACTCATGCATATCTTGGTTGAGTAAGAAGCAACCTACAGTGGCGACATCAAGTTGTGAAGCTGAGTACAGGGCAGTTTTCACGGCTACAGTGGAGTGTATATGGCTGAGATGCCTATTGATGGATCTTTGCATGGAGATTGATGCTGCTACGCATATTCTCACAGATAATCAGAGTGCTTTGGCTGTTGCATGAAACCCAGTGTTCCATGCACGGACCAAACATATTGAGGTGCATTATCACTATGTGAGAGAGTACCCTCATGCAAGAGATATTGATTTGGTATATGTGCCTACACAAGATAATGTGGCAGACATATTCACCAAAGCTCTTCCACGGGAAAAGTTTGAAGCTTTTCACAAAGCTTTAGGCTTATTACCTTGTGGGGGTTGATTTGTCACTCCCTGTATGTGTTCACATCATTCGCTCCAGGGGGGTTTGTTACACTGATGTGTTCCTCAAGTAGCTTTGATGTGAACCTTTTCCCTATACCTAGGCACTTTTTACTCTAGTGCTGGCTAGAGGTTTTTTCCCCATGTTACCACATACTTGATACTCTCATATGTGGTGGTACTTTGTACTTAGGGATATTATTGAGCTCTTACTTCAGTTCAGTACATCAATCAATAGAGAGAGTTATTCCAGCCATCATCTTCTCTGTGTGTCTTGCTGTGTTTGTGCTCCTTGTGTGTGCTTCTTATGTGTCTCTCACACTTCTACACACACCCAACAAGACCTGTAGGTCGATATCTCTCATAGCACGACTGCCCTCTTCGGTTCTCCGACAAAGGACTTGTAACCAGGCGGTGAGCTGGAGGGAGAGAGAGACAAAGAGAGAGAGAGAAAGAGAGAGAGAGAGAGAGAGAGAGAGAGAGAGAATGTTTGTCATCTGTATTCAAAGGATAGAAACCTCTTAATATTGTTGGCCTCTTTGATTGCAGATATTATCTTCTCCTTCTCAGGAACAAAAGGACCTCCAACAGCAGATATAACTATATCAATCTCTTTGATTTTAGCTACGAGACTAGTGTGATCATCTAAGGATCCCTCAACAATGGAAACTCCGAAAAAGGAATTGATAAGCTCCACCTTGGTCTACAATGTGGAGGAACAAAAAAATACAGCAGTGGGGTGGCCTTTTGCGATGCTTGCATGGACAATGTGTTTGTCAATGTAGCAGATGCCACCAAATATTAACACTCTGCTCTTGACGCCCATGTCGCAAGTAGAAAACGGGATCCTAGAGACTAGGCACTATTCAAAGCAGTGAACCACTAAACAACCAAAGAAGGTCATCCAAATAATGATGGCTATCCCTCGAGTAAAGAAATGGTGCAGCATCACCTCTGTAGAGAGAGAGAGAGAGAGAGAGAGAGAGAGAGAGAACTACTATAAAGGGAATTTCTTTTCTAGTCTTTCGCTAGCGAATATTTTGAACCAAGAACCTATTCTACTTAGTACTTGAAAGATAAACTCCCAGAGGAAGTTCTTTGTTGGGCACATTTGACCATCCCTTTGAAAGCACATTGCATCAAGCATCCATATTGTAAGGGTTTTATTTTGTATTTCCCAAAAGGATACTTACCCCTACATTTCTAAGACCCTTTAATCATCTCACAATAGGATAATTTTTCTAGGGTATCAACCCTCCTTTGTTGTGCCTCTCTCATCTTTTGAGCACTCAAGGCACTAAGTGCCATCTCAGTACAATGAACAATATAAGAAGAATCGTATATGTGTGATTTGGGTGGCTATTCTAGGCCCCCAAAGTGTCGTTCATTTCAATTTTAGGGATATTCTAATCCCCCCTTCCAAGGTGCCTCTCTCGCATTATCTAGTGTAGGGCTATTCTAAGCCCCCCCTCCAAGGTGACTATCTCGTTTGCAAGTGTAGGGGCCCCCACCCTACCCCATCTCAATTTTTATCCGAATTTTTGCACATGTGATAACTTCATTTCCAGAGCAGCCATGTCAATGATTTCAAATGCAACGTCCCCAAGTCAATTGTATTTACTCTCCTTTACATCAATATTCATGCTGAAAGATAAAAGACTAAATGGCACAAATTACAACCTATGGAAGGACACCATTAGGTTCTACCTCTATACAAACCTGTTGTATGAGGTAGTTGAAGGAGCCGAATGAGAACTAGATAAGGAAAGTGATCTTGGAGCTTGGAATATAAGGAACCTCAAAAATAAAAGGGCATTAGGCCAACTTCTCCTCACATGTGATGAATTGACAAAGGGTCATCATCGCATGTTAGACGTCAAAAGAAGCTTGGGATACTCTATCAAATCTATATGAATATAAAACACCTTCTAAGATTTATGCTTTAGGGGCTGAATTTTACAATCTCACTATTCTTCCTCCAGATACCATCACAAAGGTGATATCCCAATTGGAAGATTATCAATGCAAGTTAGCACTTTGTGGACAAAAGATTTCAAGTGAAGACATGGCCATAAGATTGCTCAACAAGCTTCCTAGGTCTTATGAGACTTTTGTGACCACTCTCTACAATAGAGGTCAAGAACTCACTTGGGAAGAAATTAGAAGACTTTTGCTTCTTCATGACTCTAAGCAAAAGACCCAAGCTACCCAAGAAACAACTATGAAGGCCAAATCTACCTTCCACAAGACTAAAGGTAAAAAAGGTGATCAAGAATCTAAGGACAAGGGCAAGAAGAAGTTCATTTGCAATGTTTGTGGCAAGCCTAAACATCGAAAATTATTGCTTCAAGAATAAGAACAAGGATAAGTCTAATTCTACTCAAGACTGAACATCACTCTCACTGCACAAGTGAAGATCTCTTTCTCACAACTGAACACAAGGCACTTGTCACATCCACTCCTAGTAAAGAATGGATTCTTGAATATGGGGCTTCGTCATACATGTGCCATGACAAAGATGATTTTCATGAATTTCAAGAGCACAAAGGTCAAGTTCATCTTGGAGATAACAAGTGCATTGAAATCAATGGAAGAGGCAAAGTTCATGTCACTAACTTAGATGGTGAGACCAAGTCACTCAAAGATGTTCTTAATGTACCAAGTTTTTGTAAGAACCTTCTCTCAGTGAAGGCCATTAGAAAGTGCAACATGATGGTGCAGTTTGATCACAACAAAGTTCATCGATCCTGAATCCAATGAAGTGATAGCTCAAGGCTTTGAAGAAAAAGTTCTCTACAAGCTTTCAAGTTTGATGGCCAAAGATTCAAGTCTTTACTTGTAGCATTTTAGATTTGGACATACCTCTTGCTTAGATAAGATCTCTTAAATTCATCTTGTCAAAGGTCTACCCAAGATCGCACAAGTGGAATAAAATTACCAAGCATGTGCTAAGGAGAGTTTTAGCCCTTTGCCTATAGAAGCATCTATTTGTGCATCTAAACCCTTAGCATTAGTCCATGCCAATATTTGTGGACTTATGCATACACCTTCTCTATGTGGGTCAATTTACTTCTTCTTGATAGTAGATGACTTCACTAAATACACTTGGGTTTATTCACTCTAGCATAAAGAGGAAACCCTTTCCAAGTTCAAGGAGTGGACACAAATAGTTCAAGAAGACTTTCCAAGTTCTTTTAAGATCATCAGATCAGATGGAGATAGTGGCTTTATCAAGCTTAACTTCTCCAAGTACTTGAAGCAACACCAAATTAAGTATCAAGCAAGACAAGATACTAAAAAAGGTATTGCCTTTGAGAAGATTCGAAGTGTAATCCATATGGCCAAGGTTATGCTTATTCAAAAGCAACTTCTGCTATCATTTTCGGGTGAAGCAGTACAGATAGTAGTTCATATTTTGAACAGAGGGTTCTCAAATCTCTTAAAGAACCAAACACCATTTGAGGCTTACTTTTAGAAGAAGCCGGGTGTGAGCTATTTTTGTGTGTTTGGTAGTGATGATGATTGGCCTAAGCAGAACATTTTCATCAGTTACAATGACTGACAGAAGGAATACAAACTCTACGACCCAAAGAATCACTCTATTACAGTAACAAAAGATTGTATCTTTGATGAACACTCTAAGTATTCATCCCTTTTGGATTCATATCAAGATCTAGATCCTCCCATTTCCACTTCAGAGGGGGATCATTCCAATTTTGGACAGTCACCCTATGTGGAGCGTGCTCTCTTTGTACATGACTTTCCAGATCATGGTACAATTTTGGAGCATGAGGAATTAGATATACAATCTCAGCTTATACCTCAGATGGATACACCTCCTATTGTACCATCAAAGGTTTACATTTCCCCTCAGCTTCAGTTGGGCATTACTCCAGGATCAATGACTCATCATTTTCCATTCCTATCATTGAGAGTCAACTTACCTCGTCTACAACAACATTCTGAGCATGTACTCTTCCATTCATGGAGTTCAACATCTTTTCATTTACCACATGATACTTACCTCACTCAGTTGGACCCTTTTCTAGGCTAGCTTCTCAGTTCAGAGGGGGCTTCCATGATCCTATCGACACACATCAAGACTTTGTACATTCCATGGAGGACTACAACATACAGATGTACTACCATGTGACTTTGATTTTATGCTTCATGCTTTATATTTAATTCTTGCGGGACCTACTTCTTGGCTATACACATATCATGGTGGATATTGTCAAAGCTTTGGAGGTTCCCATGTACCACATCAATTCATCCTATGTATCTCTCATGGAGGTGATCTCGTCTAGTGAGATCTTGTTTCATTCCTATACCTCCTTGGTGGTGTACCTATGGAGCATCCGCTTGATCCATCTAGTGGACATCTTATGGAGTACCTGGCAATCCCGCATGGTTGATACCACCTTGTGGCTATGGAATTCCACATGGAGACTTCCTATTTGGTGCTCCTATTGCTACTCCTACATTCTTGGTGGACCTTTGTCTCATACCCTAGCAACCTCCATACTCTACAAAATGGAGCTGCAGAGGGGGTGTTGAGAATATAAAAGTGCATCTCACTTTTGTATCTTTGAGTCACTCTATTTATATTATATTTCTATTCCATTTCCATTTTATATTATATCCTTTGTATTTGGGTACCTTGCCATTTGCTTCTACCATTGTATTTATTCTCCTTTGGGGGGAATTATCCCACATGAGATGTACTTTGGAGAGCCCCTCCCAAATCTATATAAGGAGGGAGTCTCCCCCCATTTGTACTTGTTTAGAATCTTGAAGAGCCTACTCCATGCTCTTGGCAAGCTCATTTCTAATCCATGTGAGTTTACCCATTTCTTGGTCTACTCATTTGGAGTCTCTCACACTCTTTCTTTTGTGAGTACACTCTTTTCTTCATTTTTCTTCCGCACGTGTTACCCTCTACATCATTTTCATAATCAATACGTTCCAAGAATACTTCTCAAGATCAAGGAAATATCAAAAAATTCATATTAGGAGATCATTTAGCATGAAAGATCACACATAAGTCCTAATCTTCTTGAACCCCTCATTTGTGAAAATCTAGGCAATGATGGATCCAATTTGCAAAGGGATAGAGATAGACTGGCAACAAGTATAAATCACTTTGAGAATCAACCTAAAACTTTAGAGGGGGATGTAAACAGTAGATTTCAAGGCATGCCACCAAATAGATTTCAGGTTAGGGAACCACCTCAAGAGTGACATGTTCAACTAGGACTCGCAAATGTGCAATTTAATGTCTAAGAAAATGCTTAAGTCATAAATGTGATGCCAAGAATTGAAGATCCAAATCAATGCCTTCGATCCTCTCAAGTAGAGAAGTGCATAAACAACTATTATGATGGTTCTACTAATCCCTATGATCATGTACAAAAATTCAAGAAACTCTTGAGAGTTGAACAAACTACTAACTTTTTCATTGAGTATGAGGCCTTCGGCTTGACACTCATTGGAAGTGCATTGTCATGGTCTCAACCATTCACGATTGAGATGTTCAAAAATCTAGAACCTTTACTATAGCTTCAAATAGGCTAGTTATGAATTTTTATATATAGTGGCTAGGAGGTTCAATAGTACAATGTCCAGTTGGCAAAAGACCACCCAAAAGGAATATGATTTCTCTCTTTTTAAAGGGATTGAAAAAGGTGCAATTGTGCTCTCTTTTCTACATTTCAAGACTCATAACCTTGAATGAGTGCATCCTAGAATGTGTAGATCTCGAGGATAACCTAGTTGCAAAGCTCAAGATTTTACCAAGCGACATAAGGGGTGAGACATCTACTTCCTCCAGTAGTGCTTGAAGATTCAAGTGGAGGAAATAGCTAACCTACTAATCAAGAAGTTGGAAATAGGGCAACCCAAGGAATGGAGAAAGGTTCCACATCGGCAAAGGCCACAACCATTGCGATGATGCCAAAATTATAATGGTGATCATGCAACATACATGCACAATAGAGTAACCAAGTAGCAACCTACATATTGAAATAGATAGCCACAACAAAAATATCAAGTAGCACAATATCAATAGAGACAACACTATCAACCTAGGTCCATGTATCCTCTTAGAGTTCAATATGGAAATCTACTAGAGACCCATAATTAGTACTAGAGAGAGCCATATTATGATCAGCCTATGTACAATCAAGGAAACCAAGAGCCAATGAGGACTATTCTAGAGCAATAGAACCTCCTCCTTGAAATGTATTCCAATATGAAAAAGAGAACATTTAAAGAGCTTTCATACTTATAGATTTAGCAATGGTAGACACAATTTTTGGCTATTCAAAACCTTACTGAGAGGACATAACTGAGTATCAAAGAGATACTTATAGTGAAGGAAAATGGTATCAAGAAGAAACATACTACCCAACCAACAAAATTGAGAATTCAAATTGGACATACAACTCTAGTGCGAGCATTTACTATGTTGTAAAATAGTTTTAGTACAAGCACAACAATGCACTAAAGAAGCACCCGCAAACTACGCACTCACATACAAATCTCACATTACCAAAGCTATTTTAGACAATGGGGCAGAAGTATCAATCACCATTTAGTACCTTTTAAAGAAATGGGGAAAATATGCACTACATCCTACTCTTCTAAAGTTATAATTGGCTGATAGACACATTTAATGACCTATACGAGTGTCAGATAATGTAAATTGAGTACTTGTGGAGTTGAATTTTATCAAAATCTAACAATCTATAACTTTAGTCAAGATAAAAATTATGATATGAGTCTAGAAAGATTGTTCACGCATCAACTAAAAGTGGTGTGAGATTGGGGTAACAATGTTGTATATTTACAACACTTAGGTATAACAATAATCAACTGTCAAACCTCTGAACATAGAGATATCCCTCCCATCAACTATAATATTGTACATCAAGATGTAGATGATTTCCCTTAGGATAAATCATGAGACTGAGAGTCTTGAGTGGATGAGGATGTGAATTTGTGCTTTGTAGACAAACTCATAGAGAAGAGCAGCGATTAGCTAAAAGATATCACACATATTATGTGATCCAACATAGATTGATTGAGGATCCAACATATATTCCTCAAAGATTTAATGATCAAGTTTTTGAGCCACATGTATGGATGCAAATCCTAGCCATGATGGATATTTATGTTAATTCACTGATCATTATTATGCGAAAGGGTATGATATTAATGGATGTTCATAGTCTTAGTTCTTGAGGAAATAAAAAAGGAAGAACCAATACTAGCACAAGACAAAAGTTTGGATGATGGATAAAGTGAGCCAACTTTGCTTCCTTTTACAATAACCATATTGCCCTTCGATATGCAAAAGGACTGACCATAGAAGACCACCTTGTAACCAAGGTCATCAAGTTAACCGAATCACATCAAACTGCATGATAGAGGTACATGGCGTACATTATGTATAGTAAATTTTAAACCATCAATGAACTGCACAATCACCTGTCTAACCCCAACAACATCACACTAATAAGAATCACCAAGTCTCACAATACCAAGAGACTTTGCAACATAAGTAGAAAACAACTCTCTACTTGGTGTCACATGGAAAGAAGCATGAGAATCTAGCAGCCATGTATGGGAAAGAGAATCAGCCATAAGAGCCTCAATAGGCACAGTACTTTCAAGTGTCAACACATCAACATCATTAGAAGTAGCATTGATTTCTTCAATCTTCACAGTCAAAGTAGATTGTGTAGGTAGTTGTTTAACATGTCCATCAACATTTTCCCCTTGACCTTTAGCATTCTTTAATGCATAGCAATCTTTCTTCATGTGTCCTTTCTTATGACAATAATGGCATTCGATATCTCTCTTCCTTGATTTACTTCTACTCTTATTTCATTTACCATTATTTTCCTTGTTCTTGCTCCTACCATGTTGTTGATTCTTTCCTTGTTAAGAATCATGAACATTATATTCGTCTCCACTTTGAGTGCCAACCATAGATTTTCTATGAATCTCCTCACTCAAGAGTGCTCCAGATATGTCATCATAGACCAATTTACCACTAGGTGCACTATTGCTAATAACACTGTAAAATGTATCCCATGATGATGGCAAGGTGCATAACAACAAGGGTGCTTTCATGTCATTATCCATGTCCATTTTTTGAGCCTCTAACTAAGAGAATATAACATCAAACTCACTCAGATGAGGAGCAACAATATTTGTTTCCTTCATGCAAAGGTCATATAACTTTCTCATTAGATGCACTTTATTTGATGTCGTTTCTTTTTCATATGTACTAAACTTCTTCCATAGCTCCTGGTTCCATTTGTCTTCCATTGCCTTTGAATCAACACATCTTTAATCTGATTCTTGCATAGATCAATGTTGTGTGCCGTCAAATTTTCGAACCTCAAAATGGTCTTTTCCTTGCAAGTCATAGCTCCTTCTTGAAACACTAACACTAGGCCCTGATTTGCAAGATGTGCATGAGATATCTTATGTCGTGATGATCGAGAACTGACGAGAATGATAATGGAGCTAGAAGAGTCCAAACATGACAAAAAAGATTACCAAGTGTCAAATTCTAAGAACAATTAATCGAGTCTCCCCACAGAAATGGATTAATGAGTAGTAATGACCAGCAAAAAGGATTTTGTGAGAATATATGTGCTCACCCCAATAAGTGTATCAAGAAGTAAGTTGATCATTGTATAGTTGACAAAATAAAGATCTAGAAAAATTTTACCAAAGTCTTCTCTGCAAAATGAGCATATGCTTAGTGTGAAATGCTCATAAAACTACAAGAATTGACATGTAAAATTGCATAGCCAATCATTGACTACATTGCATATAATCTGTTAACCAAAAGAAGCCAACTTTGCTTATCAAGGACCTATGAACAACTAGCATACATCTCCTATGGCGAGGGTGGATAAGTCTTTTACTTGCTACACTGAAGAGAGCCCAACATCTAGGTGTCCTTGAGTTAAAAAAACCTCACCACAACCCTCTTTATCAACACCAAAGTCTTTATGTAGAAACATAACCGCTATATCAATGGCCACATGGACGTACATAAGTGATATCCACAGAACCATGTATAGTGTGTATGTGCTCAATGTATGTTGTAAGATGGCACTTAAAGGCTGAATTCATAGCCCAAGTAGTAGCCAACAACATCTGCAAGTATCTATCAACTGTATTCTTTTAGCTCAAAAACTTGTATAAAATTGTGATGGTTGTTTCCACCACAACTAAAAACTTCAAAGAAACCTATAGATTTACTAGTGTGGTTGAAGAAGACAGCCCCAAAGGTGAGTATTTTTTGTGAGAGAAGTGCAAAAGAGCACTCTTGTTGATGTTCTGGAACCTATGTAAAGAGAACTATGTGCAAAAGTACTCAAAAAAGGCTCCAAGAATCACCCCAAAAATGCTTCAAAATAGGCTTTGAAAGCAAAGAATGAAGCTTTGAGGGAACAAAACATGTTCAAGGTAATGTTAACCTTAGTAACTCCCCTTCTATAGACACCAGAAGAGTGTAACTTAGTGGCAAGAGAGCTTGTGGATTAAGAAAGCTCCGAGGGGAACAAACTGGGATGGGTGACCTCCGTAGAGGTGTCGAGAAACTCCCTCTTCCTTGATCATTGAGGTCCTCCCTCACGTGCAACCAAGGGTGCCAATGGTGACTTTGGTGACTCAAATGACAAGGTATGCGAAGGTCTATGCGTTGGTCGCCACCTTAGTTGAAAGCCTTGAGAAAGCCTTGTGTGGGTGGGTGGGTGTTCGCTTTGCTTGCATGCAAAAAAACACAGTATAGAGGGAGCATGAAGATAGATTCTGTAGGTGTTACACATGTGGTCAAACTTACAGTTTGTCATTGACCAGGTCACTATATGTTTTAGTAAGGAACATATACAAAAGTTTTTGGTGGCCATTTGGTCTTTCACATGGACACTAACGATAACAAGTAGGAGAGTCATATGACAAAAAAGAGATGAAGAGGAAAGTTGTTGTCAAGGTTGATGATAATGAAGAGAAATGCACCTACATTGGGAATGATTTCCTAAAAATGGAAGAAGCTCAGTTGAAGGAGTTGTTTCTTACCATTAGTTTCCATGTGCAAGGCCAAATGGCCATAAAACACTTTGGTATATGTTGTTTAATAAAACATATAGTGGCATGGTTAGCCACAAACACTAAACTTGACCACATCGATGTGGATTAATGTGTGTGGCATCTGGAGCTTGGTCTTCTACCATGAGAATATCACCATGGAACTCTCAAGAAGGAGAGTCCACTGTGGTACATTTCCATTGAATTACTTCACTAATATCAGAGCATTCATACGCAAAAATTTTGTTCCTTTTGTGCAAGCGAAGTGAGCACCCGCTCACCCACCCAAAGCTTACAATTAAGGTGGAAACCAAGGCATAGACCTTGGCATTCCTTGTCATCTGAGTCATCAAAGTCATCATTGGCATCGTTGGCTATGCGAGTGGGAGGACCTCAATGATCAGGGAAGATAGAGGTTCCCAGTACTTCACAAGAGGTCACCCATGCCAGTAGTATTCCCTCTGGAGCTCACTTAACCGACAATCTCTTGCCACTAAGATACACTCTTGTGGTGTTTGAAGAAGTGGAAAGAATAAGTTCAACATTATCTTGAACATGTTTTGGGCCTTCAAAGCTTCATTCTTTGATTTCAAAGCCTATTTTGAAGCATTTTTTGAGTGATCTTTGGAGTCAATTTGGAGTACTTTTGTGCATAGTTCTCACTACAAAAGTTCAAGAAAATCACCAAGAGTGCTCTTTTGTACTTCTACGACAATAAATATTCATCTTTGCGGCTATGTTTTCTGCCACGCTAGTAAATCTACAGGTTTTTTGAAACATTTTCAGTTCTGGTGGTAGCAGCCACTGCAAATTTATGTAGGTTTTTGAGCCTAAAGAACAGAGTTGACAAACACTTGCAGGTGTTTTTGGCTAGTGTTTGGGCTAATAATTGAGCTTTTTAGTGCCATTTTACTGCATATATTGAGCACATACACACTACATATGCTTTTGTGGATATCACTTATGTACATCCATGTGTTCATTGATATAGCGGTTATGTTTTTTGCATAAAGCCTTTAAATTTTGATAAAGAGGGTTGTGGTGAGGTTTTCTTAACTAGGAGACACCCACATGTTGGGGTCTCTTCGGTGATGCAGGTGAAAGACTTACCCAATCTCGCCTTAGGAGATGTATGCTAGTTGTTCATAGGTGCTCAATAAGCCTACTTGGCTTCTTTTGGGTAATTGATTATATGCAGTGGAGTTAGTGATTCACTATCTACGTTAACATGTCAGTACTTGTAGTTTTATGAGATTCTGACACTAGTCATATGCTCATTTTGCAAAGGATAATCTGGAAAATTTTTTCTAGATTTTTTGGTTTTGTTAACTATATAGTGGGCGATTTACTCTTTGATACACTTATTGGAGTGAGCACATATATTCTTACCTAATCCTTTTGGTTGGTCATTACTTTTCATTAATTCCGTTGAATTTTTTTCTAGAATTCGACAGTTAGTCATACTTTTTGAGCCTTACTGGTGTTTGCAATCTTCTAGCTCCATTACCATTCTATTCACTTCTCTCTCATCATGGCATCAGAGGTCTTAGGCACGTCTGGTGGATCAAGGTTTATTGCTAGTTTTGTAAGGAGGAGCTATAACTTGCAGGGAAAAGACCATTTTGAGATTCGAAAATTTGATGACACAAACTTTGCTCTATGGAAGAATCAGATTAAAGATGTGTTGATTTAGAGTAGGTAATGGAAGCCTCAAAATGGAATCTCAAAGAAGCTTGCTAACATGGATGAAGATGATTATGATGAGTTAAATGAAATGGCGAGGTCTTCCATTTGGTTGCACCTGGCAGATAATGTTAACCTTACAGTATTGGACTATGAAAGTATAGAGGAGCTTTGGAAGATGTTATGCAATACATATGAAAAAAAAACGACATCAAATAAAGTGTATTTGATGAAAAAGTTATATGACCTTTGCATGAAAGACAGATAGTGTTGTTGCTCATCTATATGAGTTTGATGTTATGTTCTCCCAATTACAAGCTCAGAAGATGGACATGGATAATGAAATGAAAGTAGTCTTGTTGCTATGCACGTTCTCATCATCATGGGATATGTTTTGCATAGCTATTAGCAATAGTGCACTTGGTGGTAAATTGGTCTATGATGACATATGTGGAGCACTCTTGAGTGTGAAGAATAGTAGAAAATCTATGGTTGGCACTTAGAGTGGAGATGCATATAGTGCTCATGATTCTTACCAAGTAAAGAATCAACAATGTGGTAGAAGCAGGAACAATGAAAAGAATGGTCAACTAAATAAGAGTAGAAGTAAATCAAGGAAGAGGGATATCAAATGCCATTATTGTCATAAGAAGGGACACATGAAGAAAGACTCTTATGTGTTAAAGAATGCTAAAGGTAAAGGGCAAAATGTTGATGGTCATGTTAAACAATTACCTGCACCATCTACTTCAACCGTGAAGATTGAAGTAATATATGCTATTTATAATGATGCTGATGTGTTGACACTTGAGAGTATTGTGCCTATTGAGGCTCTTATGGCTGATTGTCTTTCGCACACATGGCTGGTAGATTATGGTGCTTCTTTCCATGTGACAGCACATAGAGAATGGATCTCTAATTATGTAGCAAAGTCTCTTGGTACCCTGAGACTTGGTGACTCTTACTAGTGTGACATTATGGGGATTCAAGATGTGGTTATGCAAAAAGGGCATGAAAACCAAGTGTGCAGGTTAAAAAGGGCATTATATGGTTTGAAGCAAGCACCATGTGCTTGGTATGACAAGATACATGCCTACTTGATTGCACATGGTTTTGAGAACAATCCAACTAAGAGCACCTTATATGTTAAGCATGCAAATGATGCACTTTTGATCATTGTTGTGTATGTTGATGACATGTTTCTATCTGGTCCTCATTAGAAGCATATTGTTGATTTTAAGGCTGATTTGCATTCCTCATTTGAGATGTTGGATTTGGGGCATTAGCATCATTATTTGGGCATTGAATTTATGCAAGTTGATGGCAGAAGAATAAGTTTTGTCAAACAAAATATATTGACACATTATTGTAGCATTTTGGCCTTGAAGACTGCAAACCTATTGCCATTCCTATGGAGAGAGGCTATGATTGAGTCTTCACGATGTTGGAGATGCATTTGATATTTTTCTCTATCAGCAACCTGTTGGATGCCTAATTTACTTATGCATTACTCAGCCAAATATTCAGTTTGTTGTCTCACAGATGAGAAAGTTTATGCATTGCACATGTGTCAAGCATTGGGAGGCGGTTAAGTGCATCTTTTGCTAATTGAGTGATAACCAACTACTTGGATTTTTTTATCCCAAGGGGGGATCACTACTGCCAGATTTGCATGCTTTTTTTGACTCTAACCACTACAAGGAATATGGGCGTATAGCGACGGTTAAGACGACACAATTTCATCGCTATAAAATTTTCAAAATGCATTGTAATGAGCGTCATGCGTGCACCGTTGATTAAACGATGAACCAAACGATGTTTTTTGCGACTTGTGGCATGACGGGGTCTGCGACGCTCACATAGAGCATCGCTAACACGACGGTTTTAAATAGCGTCGCTTATTTTACGTCGCATCAGCGACGCTTTCTGGTGTGTGACACTAAAACATGTCACTTATGCGACGCCAACTCGATGCGTAGCATCGCTTACATGACGGTCTGTTGACGAAATGTTGGAGGCTCTTCGATCGGCATTTTCATGCATCTGATCGAAGAGCTCTCCAACATTCGCAATTGCTCTGCGCTTACAAGCTGAAGCAAGTATATGCAGAATTGTTGTTTTGCCTAAGCTCTCTCTTATTGTCTCCCTCTATCTCTGTTTCTCTCTTTCAACATCTTTCTCTCTTTGAATTCTCTCTCTCTCTCTCTCTCTCTCTCTCTCTTCTTTCTCTCTTTATTGCTGGTTATTCAAGAAGCTAGCCAAGCAAAAAGTATGGCTAACTATTGTAAGTACAATTTCTATTCTTTGTATATCATTTGAATTGTGTTATTTTCATTAGATAGCATACACACACTTATTGATATGCACTTATACACTTATACATGATGAAGATGCACTTTCACACATATACACATATACACATGCACATAGTCACACAAATATACACATAGATACATGTGCACATACACTTAGACATACACACATATACACATGCATATGCACAAACATTTCTACAACCACATAAAAAGACTTACATGCATGCATTATTGCATATATATATATATATATATATATATATATATATATATATATATATATATATATATATATATATATATATATATATATATATATATATATATATATATATATATATATATATATATATATATACACACACACACACACACACACACATACACACATTAACATATATGCAAATACATGTATATGCACATCCACATGCATGCACATTCACATGCATGCACATGGATGCAAATGGAAATGCATCCACATACGCATGCATGTTTCATACATATACATATGCATATACATACATTATACACATATATACACATATATATGCACATACGTACACACACATATACACATGCACAGACACATGCACATACCTACATATACACATATACATGCACATACACACATATACACATAGAGTTACACATATACATGCACATACATATACACGCACATACACATGCACATGCACATACTCATACACACATATACACTTACACATGCACATGCACATACATACATATACACACACATACACATGCACATACATACATATACACACACATACATATACACTTAGGTACACACATATGAATGAATTATATAATTAAAGTATTAAAACACATATACACATGCACACACACATGCACATACCTACATATACACATATACATGCACATACACACATATACACATAGAGTTACACATATACATGCACATACATATACACACACATACACATGCACATGTACATACTCATACAAACATATACACTTACACATGCGCATGCACATACATACATATACACACACATACACATGCACATACATACATATACACACACATACATATACACTTAGGTACACACATATGATTGAATTATATAATTAAAGTATTAAAACACATGCTTAATATAAACAATAATAACAATCAATAGAACAAAACTCCTCATTACTTAATACCATACACACAATTCAAAACATAACTCAAATGAAAAATATATAGATAATATATATATATATATATATATATATATCAATGTAAATACATATAATCCAATGTCATAATCAACTAAAATCCTAATCATCATCATCATGATCATCATCATCATCAGCAGCAGCAGTATCATGATCATCCTGATCATCCTCATCCTCATCGTCATGATCACCCTGTGACGATCGAGATCGTCCCTCCTGTGTCTGTCTCTCCACCTCATCCATATCTGTCTCTCCATAATACTCCTGTATTACATATAACAAACATAAATAAATAAAACAATTAAACCATTCATAAAAATAAAATAATTATATGAAATTTAATAATACTCACAAAGGCATCAGGATGATCTCACATATGCTCGCTCAAATGCCGATATCCAAAATTTGTAGCATACTCAATCTCATGTTTCGTAGGATATCGGCCATAATCCTTCCGCTACATTGAAACAAATAAAAAAGATTAGTTGCTTGCATTTTAACTAAAATAAAAAATATACTCACAATAACACATATACTTACAAATGTAGCTACAAAACCATTATGGCCCATTTGGCCTAGGTGCGATGTGTGGCCCGACTCCACTCTCTTCTTTGCAGCAACCTGTTTATTTAAGAAAAAAATACATAAATTAAATGTAAAAAATTACTAAAATATATAAAAATTTTAAATATAAACTATTAATTTGTGTACCGTTTACTGAGGAAATGACTCTCGAAGATGTAGCTGTCTACGAAAAAACTGCCACGTCTCAGGTGGTATGTTAGGTCGCCTCTTATTTTTTTTCCACCATACAATATCTCCTGTTAATTTAATCTCAAACAAAAAAAAATCAGAATACACACACATACACATACACATACCCACATACACATATACATGCAAACATATAAGTATACATATGCACATATACATACATATAACATAAACACACATATACATATCCACATATATACATACACACACATGCATGCATATACACTCATTCATACAAAATACATGCATTTATCCCACAATAATGTGTAGTTGTGTATATGTGAATATGTGTGTATGTGTAAATGTGTATATGTGAATATGTGTGTATGTGTAAATATGTATATGTGAATTTTTTGTGTATGTAGATAATCAAATTATTAATATCAAATACCATTATTTGTAGATTCTGATCAATCAGATGGAACTCCACCACTGTCTCCTCATCTTGCAACGACTATATACTGTAGGTATATCAAACATTTAATTTTAAATATATTTGATGGATACATAACTTTTTTTTTTTTTGTTTCTTATTATGTGCAGATTCTGATCAATCAGAGGGTACTCCACCACCTCCTACCGATGCAACGACTTCACATGTGTCCTCCGATAGGGTTTATGATGAATTTTACTATCAAGATCATATTATATGTTGGTGTAACTCTTGTTATGGCACGTATCGAAGACCACAATTGGAATGTATTGAACAAGAGGTAGAGTATGGTACTTTTGAGCATGCACCATCACCTAGTCAATGTGATAATGCTTGGGTATGTATTATATATATATATTAATGTCATTATTTTATTTAAAAACCATATACAAAATCAATTACTATTGATATACAGGAATACTTGCTCAATGATGATGATGATAATTTTTCTCATAATGTTAATATACCTTGTACACGTCATGGACTTGCTATTCATCAATTACAAGCAGAGGTTTCTATAAATCCTCTACCTCCTAGTTTAGAGACTGAAACGGTTAGAGATTATCCATTGCCAGCTCGTGATCGTTCTTTAGTACAAACATATGATAGAAGAAGATATGGAGGATGGAATAGAGGACCACTTCCTTTAGATGGAGAGGTTTTCAACTTTTGGGGTAATCACTATATGATTGCTCCATCCACTATTACTAATGTTGGTTGTGGTCTCTTTATTGTAGAGGATTTGTATGTGCCTCCGAACTCTGAAGTCACTCTTATGTCATTTTGTGGTCCTATATGTGGATGGGGAGATTGGCATCGACTTTCACGTTATGTTCAAAGAATGAGTACTTATGGAATATGCTTGAACGCAGCATCCCTTACTAGTAGAAGGATTTTACATGCAGAAAATGAAAGATTATATATTGATGGAAGACCTTACACACATGGAAATATAGAAAGTTTGATAAATAGTAGTCAAGGGTTACATAATAGTTTAAGGACTAATTGCACATTTAAAGAGTGTGAAAATAGTCATGAATCACCATACATGAGTAAAGATGTATCAAGATACATAGTTGTCAATGATATTACTACATTACATGCCGGTGATGAACTATTAGTGAATTATGGATGGCGTAGACCTCCAAGAGCACCTTTTAGCTAGAGAGAATAAAAATTTTCTATCCATATTTCATAAGTTATATACTTAATTTTATATTTAAAGTTTCGTTTTTTTCATTTATGGAATACTAATGAATTTTATTTATATGTGTAGATTCCAACGTATGATGTTGATGATATTCCTCCACAACATCACAATTGCCAGTAAGACCTCATTTATCAGAAGATTCCATGAGGAGGCTACGCAAAAGTAATCCTGTGGAATATGCAAGGTTGAAAGATTTATATTCAAAGTACAAGATTTGTGTGACAATGATGAAGATGATGGCATGGCAGATTTTATTGAGGATTGGTATCAAAATGACAGTGAGAGCATTAATATTTCTAAAAATGAGAAATATCTTCGAGAGTAATGTCTAAAGCATGTATATGAAGGAAGTCGTTTGACATGACTAAGTGCGAGCTTACTTATTCTCAATCTTCAAAATCGTTTTGGATGGAGTAATGTATCTATTTCGACACTATTAAGGTATAATTTTCAATTTTCTATATATATATATATATATATATATATATATATATATATATATATATATATATATATATATATATATATATATATATATATATATATATATATATATATATATATATATATGCATAAATATATATATATAAATACATGCATATATAAACAAAGTGGATACAAAGTGGAAATCATGGTGGCTTGAGAGGATCACTTTTATACAGCTTGTTCAAAGAACTTCAGTGTCATAAACCTGAAGTTATTTGAACAAGCTGTATAAAAGTGATCCCCTCAAGCCACCATGATTTCCACTTTGTATCCTAAAGTTCAGATGCTCATCATTGACATGCAAGAGGTTTACTGCATACCCCTGGAATCCTGCTGGCACTAGTCCATTATAATCAGGTTGCTCTATCTTGAGTAACCTCTGTACATGCGATTCATCCAGGTCACCATCATATGGCCTATAAACAGTGTCAAATTCTTTGAATAGCAATTATAAACCCGCTTCTCACACTTTCAAACTAAACATATGATAGAATCGACAAATCATTCAATGAAGGTACATACTTCATATCCTCCAAAACAAACAATCGTATCCTGCCATCCAAAACAATCAAATTTTTTGCGAATATTTTGAAAGATGCACATAAGCATACACATATATAAAATTATATGCATATATATATATGTATATTAATTTATTTACTTTTTTTAATATATCTTTTTTTGATGAACTTACACGTTATTATCTGAAAAGTTTTTACCAAGTCAGAATATTCTTCCTACCTCACATGATCAAATGAAGAAGATAATCAACAATCTTGGTATAGATTATCAATGTATACATGCATGTCCTAATGATTGTATTTTATATAGAGGTGAATATGCAGACTCTTTGACATGTCCCAAATGTCAATCTCCTCGATATAAGGGCGAAGAAGGTAAAATCCCAAAAAAGGTATTGAGACATTTTCCATTGGCTCCACGGATTAGACATATGTTTCAAAGCCCCGAATTATCAAAGCTTTTGACTTGGGGACATGATCACAAAAGTACTGATGGAATAATCAGAATTCCTCATGATAGTGTTGCTTTTCGGCATATTGATTCTACATGGCCTAAATTTGCACACATTCCAAAGAATCTAAAGTTAGGAGTTGCATTAGATGGGGTTAATCCATTCTCCATGAAATCCAGTAAATGGTCAACATGGCCAGTGGTAGTCATAAACTACAATCTTCCGCCATATCTTCGCATTAAAAAGGAACATTTACTGCTTTCACTTTTAATCCTAGGCAAAAGACAAGTTAAAGATATGAATATATATCTTGCTCCTCTCATTGACGATCTCCAAGAGTTATGGAGAGGTATTAATGTCATTGATGTATCAAAAAGCATCAATGAAAGACATATTACGGTTCATGGTATTGTGGCTTGGACTATTCACGATTTTCTAGGATATGATTTTATGTAATTTTTTTATTCAATATGCATGTAAATAAATATGATTTCATCTAATTTTATTTTTCTCATTTTCATGATGCAAGAATATCTACTAAGGGCTAGAAAGCTTGTCCATATTGTGGTGATTGGTTCAGTTCAATCTATAGTAAGAATCTCAACAAAAATATTTATCTTCGACATCGACGATTCTTGCTTGATGATCATCCATTAACATCTAAAAGAGAAGCGATACATTTTAATGGAAAGCTTGAAACAGGTCAATGTCCAAAATCTGTGACGCCTATGGATTGATATAAAAAATGGACAGATGGACCTCTGATAGATCCAAAATCAGAAATCTTCAGTGATGATTCAGATAATGAGTATGTGAAGAGAGGTAAATGTTGAGCTCTAATGGCTTATCATCAACTGTTGAGCTCTTGTACTATTTGTTGACGAGGCGAGTGAGCTTAACTAGCTAAATCTCAAATGCGAAATTCACCACGCCACAAGAACTAAGCTAGAGTGATATTAGAACACCTCTATAATCATCAGTAGCTTAGCAAACTTCCTGAAACTAAAACCTTTACAATTGTGTTTAATGAAATCCCAAAGATTTACTTTACAGAAACTTTGCTTTTCCTTTCGGCTTCAATTTTGATCTGGTTTACTTTAACCTTTACGATTCTCTATTTGCTTACTGTTAGATAAACTTTCTGTCACTCAAATATATCAAAACTGTGTTTTGAACTCATCGAAATATCATCCAACTATCATCCAAATGTCACCGTAATATTATCGGAATCAACTGCAATTTTGTTTGTGATTACTTCAAATGATTGTTGATGAAGTAAGGAAGTAATACCTGAGCTTCCTTCAGTGAATGAACACTATCTGAAGTTTAAGAAAAAACTTCACCAGTTTTGGATGTCTTTACTTTCAGACACAGTATTGTGCGTACTTGTCCCGTTTCACAGAAGTCTTTTGATCAACTTATAGTTGAGACTACTGGATTCAAGATGAGCTATCTCTCATGAAAAACTTTACACTATGTTGCGAGATCTAACTTGTAGATGTACCGAAAAACATTTACTAAGAAAACTGTAACTATTAACTAACTTTCACAGTAACATGAAATCACTCAGATTTCTTCACATACAAAGAATGCACTCAAACTTCCACATGAACATGTGTTTTCTATTAGAGAAGATGTGTACAAAAATAGCTTGGCCTCACTTTGCTCATAGCTATGGAAAACTCTCCTACTCTGAGTAGTTATTCCTTACCATCTCTCTCAGATGAATACCCGGCAGTTCAGGTTCTATTATTCATCTCTACATACGAAATCTCTGGCGTCTTCTATATCACTATCCTCAGTTTCTATATGCGCTATTCTATTCTCGTTCTATGCGCTCTCTGTGCTCCCTTCTTCACTCATAGTATTATGATCTTCTACCTCATATATATACATTTTGTTCCGAGATTCAAAACTCGTATTTCTGGAAGTTTCTATGAACTATATTACAGTCGTGAATTTGTCCCTTCACTAAGGCTTGATTTTCTGAATGCTTTGTTTCTGCTTCTCTTTGTCTTTCTTCGTCTTTATGTCTGTCTATGGAAAACTCTCCTACTCTGAGTAGTTATTCCTTACCATCTCTCTCAGATGAATACCCGACAGTTTAGGTTCTATTATTCATCTCTACATATGCAATCTGTGGCGTCTTCTATATCACTATCCTCAGTTTCTATATGCGCTATTCTATTCTGGTTCTATGCGCTCTCTCTGCTCCCTTCTTCACTCATAGTATTATGATCTTCTACCTCATATATATACATTTTGTTCCGAGATTCAAAACTCGTATTTCTGGAAGTTTCTATGAACTATATTACAGGCGTGAATTTGTCCCTTCACTAAGGCTTGATTTTTTGAATGCTTTGTTTCTGCTTCTCTTTGTCTTTCTTCGTCTTTATGTCTGTCTATATGTCAAATTTGTGAGTGATTCTTCAATAGCTCCCCCTCAGTCACTAATTTGCATTCTCTGATCTTTCATATATTCTTCTTTTCTTTTATACCTGTCATTTCTTTGAATCTGCTTGTCTTTACTCCATCTAAGCTCTTTGTCAGAATATCTACTATCTGATCTTTTGTAGATGTGTATACTATTTCAATCTCTTTTTCCATTACCTTTTCCCTCAAGAAATGATATTGAATCTCTATGTGTTTTGTTCTTGCATGAAATACTGGATTTGCTGCAACATATAACGAGCTCATATTATCTCCATGTATGATATGTATACCTTGATCAATACCCATACTTTTGAACAAGGTCTGCATTCATATCACTTCTTTTGCTGCTTCCACAAGTCCTTTATATTCTGCTTCTGTTGACGATAAAGCCACTGTATGCTGCTTCTTTGAACACCAGCTGACAAGCTTATCTCCTAGGTATATCATATACCCATGTGTTGATCTTCTGTCATCTTGACTTCCTGCCCAGTCTGAGTCACTGTATGCTCTCAGCTTTATATCTAACGTAAAAGGATAATATAATCCTTCTTTTATAGTTCTTTTGATATATCTAAGAACTCTTTGTCCTGTAACCCAATGTTGATCCTTTGGACAATGCATGAACTGTGAGAGAACTCCCACTGCATAACTGAGATAAGGTCTTGTTAGTGTAGCATAAATTAAGCTTCCCAGTAACGACTGATGCTTCCTCATATCTTTAAACTCTGCACCACCATATTTTTTGAGTTTATGATTTACTTCAAGCGGTGTTGAAGCTTCTCTACAATTCTCCATGTTAAACTTCTTCAGTAAGTTTAGGAGATACCTTTTTTGCAAAACATATACACCATGATTTGTATATGTGACCTCCATTCCAAGAAAGTATGATAACTTTCCTAGGTCACTAATCTTGAACTCTTTTTCAAGTAATCTTTTTACCTCCTTGATTCCTTCATCTGAGGTTCTTGTGATTATTATGTCATCTACATAAAGACAAATGTAGATTATACCTTCATCTGTTCTCTTAATGAGTAGACTTGCATCAGCCTTTGAGCTTTGGTATCCAAGGTCATCGAGATACTTCACAAGTCTGTAATTCCAAGCTCTTGGAGCTTGCTTCAATCCATAGAGAGCTCTTCTTAATCTGCGAACATGATGTGGGTAACTGGAACTTACAAACCCTTCAGGGTGTTCCATGTAAACTTCATCTGATATATATCCATTTAAAAATGCATTCTTTATATCCAGCTGACTTAGCTTCCATCATTTTGATGCTACTATAGCAATCAATGTCCTTATGGTTCACATTTTTGACACCGGACTAAACGTCTCATCATAATCTATGCCATGCGTCTGAGCATAGCCTTTGACCACCAGTCTAGCTTTGTATCTGGCTATCCTTCCATCTGCAATTTTCTTAACTTTGTAAAACCATTTATTTCCAATCACTTTCTTACCATTTGGTTTTGGAACAAGTTCCCAAGTCTTGTTCTCCTCAAGTGCTTTAAACTCCTCCTTCATTGCTTCTTCCCATTGTTTCTTACCTTTTGCTTCACTGTAAATCTGAGGTTCTTCATCTTCCTTTACTAAGTAAGCATAGTTTTTCTGATTCAAATAAGAAGTGTCATAGGAATATCTTGTTGGTTGTTTCCTTACTCTATTTGACCTTCTTAGCTCATATTCTTCATGTGTATCTGAATACATATCTTCATCAAATCTTGGTCCATCTTCGTTTCTCATACCTGATCCAATCCTGGACGTACTTGCCTACATATGATCTTCATCTCCATTCACCTGCATATGTGATTTTCCTTTTTCTTTCCTTGTTATCTCTTCTTTAATTGTTTCTTCATTATACTCTATGTTTGTATACCAACGTTTTCCTTCATCAAATGTTACATCTCTGGAAACAATAAATTGTTTGGTTAGAGGACTCCATAACCTATAACCCATATGTTTTTCATCATATTTGATGAACACGTATTTTTTTGCTTTTGGTTCAAGCTTATGTCTCAGTTGTGATGGTACATAAGCATAAGCAACTGATCCAAACACTTTACAATGATCAAGTGTTGGTTTCTTGCCCCACCAAGCTTCACAAGGGGTCATCCCATTTAAAGTTGTACATTGTAATCTATTTACCAGATATGTAGCTGTATTTACAGCCTCAACCCAAAGATAATTTGGACAATTCTTCTCCTTTAGCATTGCTCTTGCAAACTCAACTAGAGTTCGGTTTCTTCTTTCTGATACTCCATTTTGTTGCCGTGTATACCTACAAGTTATTTATCTTTTGATACCTGCATTCCACATATAATCATTGAGCTCTCGAGAAAAGAATTATCCTCCTCCATCAGACCTTAGTCTTTTGAGTTTTTGTCCTGTAAGTCTTTCAGCATATGCATGAAAATGCCTGAAAGCTTCAAATACTTCTGACTTCTCTTTCAAAACATAAAGAGTTATCCATCTTGTTGCATCATCAATAAAAAAAACATAGTACCTTGAGCCGCTGATAGATCCTTCTTTTGTTGGTCCCCATACATTTGTATGTATGAGTGCTAACACATCATCGTGTTTGTACCCTTTCTTCTGAAATGGTAACCTGTGGGCTTTTCCCATCTGACAGGCTTTGCACTTGTGAATCATATGTTGATTCTTCATATTTGGTAATCCTCTCACGGATTGTTTCTCCACCATGGTTTTGATTCCTGTTTCATTAAAATGTCCTAACCTCTTATGCCAGAGGTCTAACTCTGTAAATTACCTCATCACCATGTGTGATCAAGGCTTGACCAACATTCCCTTGTACTTTAAGAGTAAAAAGTCTACCTTCCTTTTTAACATGGACAATTTGATTGTATCCATTCTCTGGATCTTCAACAAATACTCCTTCATTTGTAAACCTGACTTGAAAACCTTTTTCTACTATCTGTCCCACACTAATCAGATTCTTCGGAATTGTTGGAACACACAAAAAAATTTTTAGTAGGTGAGCTCCATTCTTACACTTTACTTTTCCAATTGACCTTACATTATGTTTTCTGTTATCACCTGTTTGTACTGTATGATTTGAAATACCTCCTTCCAGTTCTGATAACAATTCTATATTTCTTGACAAATGATTTGAACAACCAGAGTCAATATAGAATACCTTGAGGTCTTCATTCTCTGACATACTTATTGAGTTCATCATCAACGTTGTATGATTGTCATTCTGCATATCATTCGCATAGTTGTAGTAGGTAGTGTTGTGAGATTGATTCTGTCCCCAACTTCTTGCTCCACCTCTACCATATCCACCTCTTTGGCTTTGTCTTCCTCTTTGATATCTTTTGCTTCTGCCTCTATTGTTATTGTTCTGATTTTGACTTGATCCTTGAGAATTATGCTAGCAATCATGAGCCAAATGATTGCTTAATCCACACATCCAACAAGTCTTCTTGTTGTTAGTCTGATTACCTCTTCCTTTACCTCTACTTTTACTTCTTACATTACCTCTTCTTCTTGCAAAATTTGCTTGAGTAGACATCTCTTCTTCATCTTTTGCTTTACCTTTATCACCTTTCTTCTTATTCTTTGCATACATAGCCAAACTATGTCCTTTATCTCCGTCTATCTTCAAATCTTGCTCAAACGTTAACATTAGTCCAAGCAACTGATTTAAATCTGGTACAAAATGATTTAAAGAAAATTCAATTGAGAGTACGAAAGGTTTCCACCTTTCATCTCCTTTCAGTCTTGCAAGCACTTGTGCTATCAACCTATGATCTTTGATATCTTCATCAATAGATCTAAGACTATCCACCAAGTCTTTCATCTTAGTGACATAATCACTAATGCTTTGACTTTGCTTTTTCTTGAACGTTGTAAACTCTGACCATAAGCTAGCCTTCCTATCTTTCGTCGTATTTTGGAAATAATCTTCCAATGCACTCCATATGTCTTTGGCTTTCTCCAGACCTCTAATGTGCGGTAGTAGATGATCTGTAATGGTATTGTAGATATAAGCTCTTGCCGTTGCATCTTTCTTCTGCCACAGCTTCAAGGCTTCTAACTCTTCTTTCTTTGGCTGACTGTCTTCTTCCAAAGTCGGCTTCTTTTCTTCTTCTGTCACATATATCATTAAGTCCTTACTCATAAGTAAGGCTTCCATGCACATTACCCATGCGGGATAATTATCTCTGTCCAATTTTTCAATGGAGATATGATCCGCCATAATCTTCTTGTTTCTGTTACTTTCGGTGAGTGTAAATGTTAAAAGGTTTTACCTTTTTTTTACCCTTGAGAATTACTTTGGAACATTTCTTGACGCCGTTTGTTGTTGATCATCTCAGCTTTCACCTTTCTTGTGAAAGTTCTTCAAATTCTCTTGTATCTTCACTTTCGTTTACTCTTGAGAATCTTTCAGCTCTTCATAATCTTTCTGCTTTGATACCACTTGTTGAGCTCTAACAACTTATCATCAACTGTTGAGCTCTTGTACTATTTGTTGACGAGGTGAGTGAGCTTAACTAGCTAAAGCTCAACAAGAACTAAGCTAGAGTGATATTAGAACACCTCTATAATCATCAGTAGCTTAGCAAACTTCCTGAAACTGAAAAACTTTACAATTGTGTTTAATGAAATCCCAAAGATTTACTTTACAGAAACTTTGATTTTCCTTTCGGCTTCAATTTTGATATGGCTTACTTTAACCTTTACAATTCTTTGTTTGCTTACTGTTAGATAAACTTTTTGTCACTCAAATATATCAAAACTGTGTTTTGAACTCACCGAAATATCACCGGAACTTCACCGGACTGTCACCAAAATATCACCGTAATATTACCGGAATCAACTGCAATTTACTTCAAATGATTGTTGGTGAAGTAAGGAAGTAATACCTGAGCTTCCTTCAGTGAATGAACACTATCTGAAGTTTAAGAAAAAACTTCACCAATTTTGGATGTCTTTACTTTCAGACACAGTACTGTGCGTACTTGTCCCGTTTCACAGAAGTCTTTTGATCAACTTATAGTTGAGACTACTAGCTTCAAGACGAGATATCTCTCATGAAAAACTTTACACTATGTTGCGAGATCTAACTTGTAGATGTACCAAAAAACATTTAGTGAGAAAACTGTAACTGTTAACTAACTTTCACAGTAACATGAAATCACTCAGATTTCTTCACATACGAAGAATGCACTCAAACTTCCACATGAACATGTGTTTTCTATTAGAGAAGATGTGTACAAAAATAGCTTGGCCTCACTTTGCTCATAGCTATGGAAAACTCTCCTACTCTGAGTAGTTATTCCTTACCATCTCTCTCATATGAATACCCGACAGTTCAGGTTCTATTATTCATCTCTACATACGCAATCTCTGGCGTCTTCTATATCACTATCCTCAGTTTCTATATGCACTATTCTATTCCGGTTCTATGCGCTCTCTCTGCTCCCTTCTTCGCTCATAGTATTATGATCTTCTACCTCATATATATACATTTTGTTCCGAGATTCAAAACTCATATTTCTGGAAGTTTCTATGAACTATATTATAGTCGTGAATTTTTCCCTTCACTAAGGCTTGATTTTCTGAATGCTTTGTTTCTGCTTCTCTTTGTCTTTCTTCGTCTTTATGTCTGTCTGTATGTCAAATTTGTGAGTTATTCTTCAAGAGTAAAGGAAAATTGGCACTCGCAGAGAACATATCAATATGGTATTCTTTGGAGTATTGGAAAGAGTTAAAAGTACGTCATCTTCTTGATCCTATGCATATATTCAAAAATATTGGTTATTCACTATGGCAGCATCTTCTTGGACTAAAAGATACCATAGCATCAAGGAATGATTTGAAAGATCAAAAATCCAAACCAAAGTTATGGCCAATTTTTGATAGACATCGACAGGAAACTACTTATGCACCTGCTCCTTGGGTACTTACAACAAAAGAGATACAGACTATCAACAATAGAATTCAATTGATTAAGACTCCTACAGGGTATGGAACATATTTTCAAAACATGTTTACAATGGATGATAAGAGCTTATCTGTGTTGACTGGCATAACTTTTTGAAACATATTTTACCTTTGGTTATCGATGGATGTACAACGAAAGGAGTACGAGACGTGATCTATCGTCTTGGATCACTTATAAGGTAATTATGATACTTTTATATTTAATATGTATGAATATTGGATATCTTTTATTTTTTAATTCACTTCTTTATAATTGTTTTTATGATATGTATAGGTGGATTACATCCAAAGAGATTGACAAAAACACGATCGCACAAAAAAAATGTGAATGCAAAGAGCTACTATGTTTGATGGAGAAAGAACTTCCTACTTCATTTTTTGATATTGAGGTTCATTTATTAGTCCATCTTGTAGATGAAATAGAGATTGCAGGTGTTGTCAACACTCGATGGATGTTTTGGGTCGAGCGATTTATGGGAATATTAAAAGGTTATGTGCGACAAAGAGTGAAACCAGAAGGATCCATGGCAAAGGGTTGGATGCTTGAAGAGTGCGTGTATTACGTAGTGAGTACCTTGAAAGAGTTCATGAAGAAGCTCCACGTGCATGGACCAACGAGTCTTCTTCAAAAATAATTATAGATGAGGTATTATCAGATAAGGGAGTTCCATTCTTATTTACATTTCAAGAAAAAAATGATATTTCTACTTTTGTAGCATATAATAGCGAATGCATGCAAGCATTCCTTAGCGAGTACGAGATTAGTTTCTATTTACTAATTGAATTTATTTTGCAGGCTCGAATGTTCACTAATATGTGGGCTTTTGGACAGCATATTAGAATCAAAGCCATTGATTCTTTACGTAAAATAGAGGATTCTAGTATTGTTGCTTCTTTCAAGCAGATATCATGTGCTAGCTCAAAAGACACGAACCTTATACATAGCGAACTTGGTTACGTACGAACTATTGTTGGTATCCGAAACAGGTAGAAAAAAGTTTATATTTTTTATGATAGAGTTAGTTATTTTTTTAAGCACCTAATAATGGGTTTTTGTTGTTATATATTTTGATAGGTCATTTTGAAGGTTGACTGGTTTCGAGCCGAGTATAAAGGTAGTAATTCCACATTAAGAAAGGAATTATCTGGGTTTTGGGCGGTTGATTCTTCCAAGGTAATGCGATCTACTAAAGAACCATATATTCTTCCTAGGCATATTGAACAAGCATTTTTTTATAAATCCTTGGTGGAAAGTCATTCATGTGCAACCTAGAGGTAGGTCATTATTTGAACAGTTTATTGTTAGAGAGATCGAAGAAAGTCCTCTTGATGATTCAGAATCAGATACTGATACATCAACATCTGAAAGAGAAATTAGAATCATTATACGTGATAATGATACTAATCTTTTTGATGAAGAGGATAATTCTCTACATGTTGATTCTAGTGATAAGGAAGAGGAATTACCAAAAACAGATATTAATCCATCAATAGATGATGTGATTCATGAGAACATAGATTTAACAATAGAAGAAATAAATGAAATCAATAAGGATAATGAAGATGAGACTATATTGATGTCTTACCAAAATGATGGCAATAATGAAAACATATGAGCAGATTAGATAGTAAATTCTACTCTAGTTATCGATCAATAACTTGAAGCTTCTGAATGGATATCAGATAATATATTTTTTATTAACTTGAATAACGATGAATCCTACTAGAGAGATGAAATCATGTTCTTTTAAGTTAGAACATGAAGCTCGGGGGTATGCCTAATTATTTTATATATAGCTTTATCTTTGAGGAGCAAATTTTTATCATGTATGTATGCATATGTGTGTGTATTCATGTGTATTATATGTATACATATGTTAGTATGCATATATATGTATTTCATGTATATGTATGTGTTTGCATGTGTGTGATATATGTATACATGTGTTAGTATGCATATGTGTATATATGCATATGCATTTATGTAAAATATTCATGTATTCATGTAATATATGCAAGTGTTTATAATTGTGTACATGTATATATGTATATGTGTCTATGTGTAAATATGTACCTGTAAATATGTATGCATGTATATATATGTTTATGTGTGCATGTAGGCATGTATATGTGACGTGTACATGTATGTATGTATATATGTCTATGTGTAAATGTGTACATGTAGATATTTATGCATGTATATATATATTTATGTGTGCATTTAGGCATGTATGTGTGATGCATAATATATCTACTCCATTTTATATTTATGTATGTGTATCTACATGATGTGTATATATCTTTATATATATTATGATCCTCGTTGATTCGAGTAGCTATATATAGAGGCATAAGGTTGGGAGGAGAGACATCTCTCTAGTAGGACATCGGAGGAATAGATGCAATGTGTACATATACTTCAAACATATGGCTAAAAGGTTGAATTAGAGTTTTTAAATTAGGGGTTTTAAAACCCTAATATCTAAATTAATGTTTTCAATTTAGGATTTTTGAAATAGGATTTATTCATTTATTTATTTATTTATGCGTATGCATGTGTTGTGTATGTATGTGTATCTATATGTGCATATGCATGTGTTGTGTGTGTGTGTATATATGCATGTAAATATGATTATATGAGTCTATGTGTGTGTACATATGATTATGCATGTGCATGTGTATGTGAGTATGTGTACGTGTATGTGAGTATGTGTATGTGTCTATGTGTATTCATTATATGTGTGTAACTCCATGCATGTGTATGTGTGTGTAAAAATGTGCATGTATGTGTGTGTATGTATAAATGTGCATGTATGTGTATATGTGTGTAAATGTGCATGTATGGTGTATATGTGTGTGTATGCGTGTATTTGTACCTCTAGTCTCACTCTTTTCTCTCTCTCTCTCTCTCATATACATACTTACATACATAAACACACATACTCATATCCACATATATATATATACATAAAAGCAGTGCATACCGTGCATTATCGCGACGATGAGCCATAAGTGTCCGCATCTCTTTTAGACACCACTTAAGCGACCATCCTATCCCAAACTCTGTCTCAAGTGAACTAAGTACGTATTTTTTATCCCTCTCATCATGCTCACTACAAAAATAAAAAAAATAATGTAAATAAAACATAAGATATTTATTTCAATTTATATGTAAAATTTATACTTACTTCCATGGTAAGTGGACAAGGTGCAGGTAAGAGTCGCATAATGCCCGCATTCTTCTCTTGAACTCCAATCCATTCCCTATGTACACAATGTTCCCCTCTGGCTCTATATCGCACTCTAGTCCTAAGGTGCATATGCATGTCCTCATAGGCAACTCTGCTCTGCTATCACGATCTAGAGGTCCTGAAAATAGATAGATAGAAATAAATAAAATTATGTGTTATAATATCATTAAAAAAGTTTATGAAAAAAAAACATACCTATGAGTAGATAGTTGTCTTCTTGCATGTGGAGCCGCAGAAGAGCCCTTCTCTGATCCCTGGGTAAGCATCTAGATCATATAGTCCAGCTCATCATCTGACATCTCTGAGTAATCACGCATGATGGCCCCTAGAGTATCAAATGGAACTCTTGCTCTCATAAGACTTTTTATGAGAGTGAATTTCACCTTTCTCTCTCTACTAGGATCCATAGTACTTAACATATAAAACAAAATGGGTTAGAAATCAATATATATACATGTACATATGTATGTGTGTATGCATTAAGTATGTGTATGTATGCATGTGTGTGTGTATGTATGTGCATGTATGTGTGTGTATGTGTGTATGCATGTGTATGTGTGTGTATGCATCATTATGTGTCTATGTGTGTATGTGTGTGTATATGTGTGTGTATGTGTGTGCATCTATGAGTGTGTATGTGTTTATGTGTGTGTATGTGTGTGTATGTGTCTATGTGTGTATGTGTATGCATGTATGTATGCATATGTGTGTGTATGCATTATGTATGCATATGTGTGTGTATGCATTATGTATGTGTATGTATGCATGTAAGTATGTATGTATGCATATGCATATGCATTATGTATGCATATGCATATGCATATGCATTATGTATGCATATGCATATGCATTATGTATGCATATGCATATGCATTATGTGTATGTGTGTGTATGTCTCTCTATATGTGTGTGTATGCATATATGTGTGTGTATGTGTGTATGTGTGTGTATATGTGTGTATGCATGTGTATGTGTGTGTATGCATCATTATGTGTGTATGTGTCTATGTGTGTATGTGTGTGTGTATATGTGTGTGTATATGTGTGTGTATGTGTGTGTGTGTGTCTATGTGTATGTGTGTGTGTCTATGAGTGTGTATGTGTGTGTATGTGTGTGTATGTGTCTATGTGTGTATGTGTATGCATGTATGTATGCATATGTGTGTATATGCATGTGTATGTGTGTGTATGCATCATTATGTGTGTATGTGTCTATGTGTGTATGTTTGTGTGTGTGTATATGTGTGTGCATGTGTATGTGTTGCAATAAAAATGCATGATTTCTTCAAGTTTAAAATACTATTTTATGAATTAAATAAAAAAAAGGGGCTAACAAACATTTTGATGATGGTACATAACTCTATCATGGTCTTAACTGGTAACATTCAAAGTGTGAAACAGTGAAGATGTCTCTGAATCTGCAGTGCTACCCTTGCTGGATCAGTTTTCCTCTTTATTGTGTTCGAAGAAATGGCAAGAAATGACACACTCAATGTATGTATGTGCATTATGTATGCATATGCATTATGTGTGTATGTATGCATGTGCATTATGTATGCATATGTGTGTGTATGCATGTAAGTATGTATGTATGTATGCATATGCATAATGTATGCATATGTATGCATGTATGTGTATGTGTATGCATGTCTCTCTATGTGTGTGTGTATATGCATATATGTGTGTGTATGTGTGTGTGTATGTGTGTGTGTATGTGTGTGTATGTGTGCGTATGTGTGTATGTGTGTGTATGTGTATGTGTATATGTGTGTGCATGTGTATGCATTATGTATGTGTATGTCTGCATGTGCATTATGTATGCATATGTGTGTGTATGCATATATGTGTGTGTGCATGTATATGTGTGTCTATGCATGTATATGTGTGTGTATGCAACATTATGTGTGTATGTGTGTATATGTGTGTATATTTGTGTGTGTATGTGTGTGTGTCTATGTGTATGTGTGTGTGTGTGTCTATGTGTGTATATGTGTGTGTGTATGCATATGTATGTGTGTGTAAGTGTGTGTGTGTGCGCATACCTGGTCTTTCTCTTTGCATGTCTCTCTCTCTCTCTCTCTCTCTCTCTCTCTCTCTCTCTCTCTCTCTCTCTCTCTCTCTCTCTCTCTCTCTCTCTCTCTCTCTCTCTCTCTCTCTCTCTCTCTCTCTCTCGTCCAAATCTCGGCACAAATGTGTCGGGAGAAATCGAAAATTTTTTTTTACATTCCAGAGCGTCGCATATGCGACACTCTGGAAAGGACGTCGCATATGCGACGCTATCCAGTTTGCCAATGTCGCAAATAACGTTGCTAGGTAGCGACATTATTTGTGACGCACAGATTTAGCATCGCATAAGCGACGAAGGCATCGCTTAAGCAACGAATCCCCTTTTTAAAAAAAATCAAAAACAGCACCGTCGCTTATGCGACGCTAGCATCGCATAAGCGACGGTGCTCGTTTTTTTTTTCAATTCAGGGGTGTTGCTATGCCCCCCTATTTCTTGTAGTGAACTGGGCTAGTTGCTATGACACTTGTGTGTCCACCAGTGGCTTTTGCTTCATGCTTGGTAGCTCATGAATATCTTGGTTGAGCAAGAAACAACCTACTATGGCCACTTCTAGTTGTGAGGCTGAGTAGAGGGAAGATTTCATAGCGACTATTGAGTGTGTGTGCCTCAGATGCCTTATGGCTGATTTGGGTGTTGGTCAGTCTTTTGCCACCACTATCTTCACGCATAGTCAGAGTGCATTGGCAGTTGTGAGGAACCCTATGTTCCATGCTCACACTAAGCACATGGAGGTTCTATCATTATGTCATAGATAGTGTGTGTAATTCCATATTCATTAATTACTCCATTATTGGAAGTCGAGGCTTCATTTGAAGTAGCAAGACTAACAAGGAGAAGGAAGTGGAAGATGGCATTCTAGGGAGGAATCAAGTTAGGAATTAGGAAGAACTACGGAGGATCCTAATGTAATGTCCAAACTTCTAGAGTTCACCTAAGCGGAGCAACTGCAAGGATTGTAGATTAATGCTGAAGTAAAGGATAAATTAAAACTACTTTGATAATTCTTGATTGTCTAGAAGAGCACAACCAGTTAGTACACCAAATGGCAGTTCCAACATAGTGTATTAGTGGTATGCACTTCAATCAATTTAATGGTAAAATAGATGAAGATTGAGATGTACATGTTTAATTGTTTGAAACTCAGTATGAACTTTTAGAGGTAGGATAAGATGATGCAAGGAAATCTTGGGTATTTCAAGCAAAACTAGGCAGAGAAGTAGTATGGTGGCTTTAAAAATGGTATTTTTGCAATAATTTTGAAAGGCCAAAATGATGGGAGAATTATTTGTTACATTGCAGTACATGGTACAACAACCCACTCAAACTGTGGTAGATTATGCATCTCTTTTTGGGAGTACTCTATGCTAAATTCCACAAAAGGAACGTCCTCTTGTAGATGTAGTACAAGGTTGGTTTATGGATGTGCTTAACCCAATTCTTAAGAAAAAAATTGCCTTTTTGCTTTAGATAGTACCCGGAGATTAGATCAAATTATTGATGCAATGGAACAACTAGAGAGGAATTTGAAGGTGGCTAGCCCCTCCTTTTGGCAACAATATGAATCAGCTATGACACAACCCCTTACTTTAACTTGGTCTCAAGAAGCTATTAAACAATTGTATTGTACAAAATGCCAAAATGAATGCCATACAAAAGCCACTTGTGCTTTAAAACAAGTTTTATTGCGCAATTTGTAATATAGCACAAGTTTCAGACAATTCTTCCATCATTGCTGCAAAGCCACTAACTTAGGATGCAATAAGTAATTCTCTTGAACTTAGTTCATTCCGAGATTCTTGGCACATGTAATTCTAGGATTCAATTTCCTCTGGGAGAATTATTAATTTTACTCCAACTTTTAAAATAATCCTATTTTTGGCTGTTGAAACAACTACTTCTAGAGCATAGCCGGGTTCTCAATGAGTACTAGTGGGATAGGTAGATCCAATAGAAGATCAATTAGTGGACTATGTTGTTCCACTAGTTATGGTATGGCACAAGACTAAACCTATTCATTGTGTCCTAATTGACGGTGGATCTAGATTTAATATTGCTACACTAGCAATATGAAGACAACTAGGTTGGACTTATTTGCACCTAGCTCCCTTTTATATTTAGATGGTTGACCAATTGTGTATACAACTAGTAGGCATTCTGAAGAATATTCCCATTCGCATACAGAAGGAAGCATTTCATATTACTTCTGTATTCATTGATTTATTAGGACAAAAGGTAGACTATAATCTATTGTTGGGTCACCCTTGGTTGAGGCATGCTAAAGTTCAGCAATATTGGGGATCATAGGAAGTTACTTTTTGGAAGGTTCATAAGAAGTATTCAGTTGTGTTGGATGATAAGCAAATATGCCCCAAGGATAAACAACCGATGGTGGCAGAACCCCCATATATGCTCGACGGGTTAGATGATAATGATGAAGCACATTTTTGGAAGCCAATAATTGTTGTCAATAGGAGTAATGGATATTACTGTGGTACTTGCTCAATATGCTCCGATAACAATAGGTGTTCAACTAGAATTAATTCAACTCAAGAGTTCTTCTAATATGAACCTTGTAGTTAAGGAACCTCAAAGGTGTACCTGCACACTTGGTATTTTCCATCTTGAACTTGACGAGCATGTCATGGACATACTTCCTTTGTGTGATGTATATACCTAAATCTGTGTAGATCAACTCCAATCCAAGAAAATACGTGAGTGGTCCGAGGTCACTTATTTTGAACTCCTCCATTTGACTCTTTACCTGTTTGATTCCTTCAAGATCATTGCCTGTGATAATAATATCATCAACATACACACATAAATAGATCACTTCAGATCCATTCCTCTTTATGAACAAAGAGGTATCCGCCTTGCTAGCTTTGAATCCTTGGTCTTGCAAATAAGTCACCAATCTGAAATTCCAAGCTCTTGGAGCTTGCTTCAATCCATACAAAGCTTTCTTTAGTTTGCATACATAGTTAGGATGATGTGCATCCTCATATCCAGGAGGTTGTGCCATATACACTTCCTCATAAATCCATCCATTCAAGAAAGCATTCTTTACATCAAGTTGATAAAGATTCCAATTTCTAGATGCAGCAACACTAATGAGAACCCTAATTGTAGGCATTTTTGCAACAGGAGAGAAAGTCTCCTCATAATCAATACCATGGGTTTGAGCAAACCCTTTAGCAACTAACCTTGCTTTGTGTCTATTTATACTTCCATCTGGATTCCTCTTGATTTTGTATATCCATCGAGATCCGATTATCTTCATAGATGGCTTGTTAGGTACAAGCTCCCAAGTGTCATTCTCCTTCAAGGCTTCCATTTCTTCATCCATTGCATCTCTCCAAGCTTTCTTGCTTTGTGCTTCTTCAAATGTGGTAGGTTCTTCATTGGTTGAATCCTTTGCAATGTAGATTGAGTGCTTGGTGACCAAAGAAGTATCATAACCAAACCTCTCTGGTTTCTTCTTCTCCCTTGAAGACCTTCTAAGTGGTTGATGTGAGCTCTCGGGTCCATATGTAGCATCCTGCATCTTTGCTTTACCTTTGTTCTTCCATAGCTTTAGTCTTTCCAAGTCTTCTAGGTCAATCTCCGAATCACTTTCTTCAATCTGCTTTGGCTCCTTTGGTTGAAGTGATGGAAAATCTTCATCCAAGTCATATGGCAGCTTCACTTTCCTGTCATCATCAAACCATGATTTGTTTTCATCAAAAATTACATCTCTACTCACAGAAAATCCTTTATTGGTTGGATTGTACAATCTATATCCTTTTTGGTTTTGATCATAACCAATGAATACGCACTTCTCTGCCTTGGGATCCAATTTCCCTCTTACTTGAGAAGGAATGTGAGCATAGGCTAAGCATCCAAAGATTTTGCAATGCTCTAGACTAGGTCTTCTTCCATTCCACACTTCATATGGAGTGGTTCCATCTAGTGACTTAGATGGAAGTCTATTTATGAGATATGTGGCTGTCGACACAGCCTCTGCCCATAGGTAGTTCGGCAATCCCTTTTCGTTGAGCATGGATCTTGCAGCTTCGACAATAGCCCTGTTCCTCCTCTCTGCTACACCATTGAGTTTGGGTGTATACCTTGTAGTGACTTCCCTTTTAATGCCTCTTTCATGCAAGAAGGCATCAAATTCAGAAGAGAAGTATTCTCCTCCACCATCTGATCTGAGTCGTTTCAAAGTCCTACCTGTTTGGTTTTCAACAAGAGCAATATACTTCTTAAAGCAATTAAACACTTCATCCTTGTGCTTCATGAAAAACAAAATGGTCCACCTGCTACAATCATCTATGAAAGACACATAATATCTTGAGCATGATATAGATGGCTCCTTACTTGGACCCCACACATCCGTGTGCACTAGATCCAAAGGATTTTGATACATATATCCTTTCTTATTGAAAGGTTGTCTATGAGCCTTGCCGAGTTGACAAGCTTCACACTTATAAATCATGTGTTGCCTTGTGATATTAGGCAAACCAAGTACACATGGTCCCTGCAAATTTGTTTGAGTGTCCTCTCACCAATGTGAGCAAGCCTTTTGTGCCATATCTCCAACTTGAGATCCATAGCTAAACAAAGCTATGTTCTTTGTATCTTCCACTTCAAAAGTGAAAAGCCTTCCTGTCTTTTCTCCTTTGGCAATCCTTCGAAAGCCTTGCCTTGGGTCTTCAACATATGCTCCAAATCGATTGAATCTAACCTGCAATCCTTTTTCAACAATCTGTCCAACACTTATTAAATTTTTGGTAATTGTAGGGACATACAAGACTTTGCTTAAGAGGTTCATATTCCCATCTGATGTCTTCACATTACCTATCTTCTCCACTGAGTGTTTTGTGTCATCTCTTGTCTGCACTTCATGCTTGTTATGAGGATCTTCCAAATCAGAAAGTAAAGCCACATTTCCTGCTACATGGTTCGAGCATCCCGAATCAATGTAAAATATGTGATCATCATCCTTACCCTTCTTCGCTGATAGATTCATAATCAATAATGAATCTTCTTGACTTTGGTCCTCTGCATAGTTATTGTAATCTCTTCTTCCTCTATGGCCACTTTGATAGTTGTTGTTGTTGTTGTAATTGTTGTTGTAGTAGTTGTTGTTGTTGTAGCCTCCATTGTATCTACCTCTATTTGATCCATAGCCACCTCTATTGAATCCTCTTCCTCTTGAGTTCCTCGGGTTCCTGAAACATTCTTCAGTAGTATGGTTAGATAAGCCACATATGTTGCAAGGTTGAGATGATTGGAATCTCCCCCTGCCTTGCTTTCCACCTCTGCCTCTTCCTCTAGCTCTTCCTCTACCTGCAAAGTTTGCTTGGAAAGAGCTTCCTTCATCTTCACTCTTCCTATTCTTTGACTTGTCCTTGACCTTAGCTTTATAAGAATATAAGGCAGAAGTTTGATTACCTCTTGAGGACTCACCACCTTTGCTAATCTTTGCTTCATGAGTGAAGAGTTGGCCCATGAGTGTGTTGAGGTCGGGTACATGCATATCCATGTATAAATCCATGGCTGTTGTGAATGACTCCCACTTGTCGTCTGCTTTGATTCCATTCATGATTTGTCTTATGATTTGCTCCTCTTCAATTACCTCTCCAATGCTTCCAAGTTGGTCGGAAATCTCCTTCATCTTTGTGACATAATCAGTCACATTTTGCTTCGGGCTTTTCTTCATTGTTGTGAACTCCATCCACAATTGGTTCTTCCTTGCTCGAGTGTTGGAAGAGAAGAAAGAAGGAAGTGCATTCCAGGTTTCTCTTGATGTCTTGCATCCCTTGATATGAGGTAGAAGAAAATCAGAGATTGAGTTTAGAATATAGGACCTTGCGAGTGCATCCTTCGAACACCAATTTGAAAGTCCTTCCACTTCTTCATGTGATGGTTGCCCTTTGTTCCTCATGGTTGGCATTGATTCATCTCCGGATATGAATCCATATAGATTCCTCCCTTGAAGGTAAGCCTCCATCCTTAGAGACCACGCCGGATAGTTGTTTCGATCCAATTTGTCAATTGTTGATGGAAATCCATCTCCAATGTTGCTTGACTATGCTCTGATACCACTCTGAAGAGAGATGGTGGATGCAATCCAAAGATGAGTAGGTGCTGCTACAACCAGCTTCACACCAGCCAATTGAGACTTCAGAGTTGATTAGTAGACCCTTTAAGCTTACTAAATCCACCAAAATATCAGCCAAGTACTTTGGAATATGTATCCCAAAAGTTTAAGTCAAGACAGACTAGTTGCGAAATGACTAGCTCCCAAAACTTGCTATTTTTGGACATACACCTGCTGGAAAAAATGAACAGTGCTCTCAACCTGGTAGGAATTAGAAAATTTCCTTTTGGGCATAGCAAATAGACTTAGCAAGCTTCCCAATCCAAGTTAAAACACTTCAAATGATGGACTGAGCACTGAGAACAAGTTTCAACAATTTCTGGAACCTCCCCACAATTCTCGGGGCTCTGCAGAGATAGACCAGTAAGCAGTAAAATGCAGATATCTTAAAAATTATTAATCCAATGATCTTGAAAATTTATATGCACAAAGTAGACAGTACGAGCTATTCAACGCATGTTAAATCACTGAAAACGGATCAGTAGAACTCGAGATATGACCTTCTGAAGGTACTGCTCTGAGTGAGTATAGCAGAGAACAAAACAGAGAAGTAGATGATAATAAATGTATAGATTCACATATGATTACAACCACATTGGCAATGAATCTTTGCACAATGGGAGTAGAATGATAGAGCTATGGAGTAAGCTCTTCAATCTCTACAAAATGACATGAAGTGGTCACGTACAAGGCTTGCTAATCGCCTCTTCCTTCTTGCTCCTTTTATAGCTATTCTTGGAGGGAGTTTTGAATTCGAATTCGAATGGCACCTAAAAGTGATCCCCAAAGTTAGGAGAGATTCCCTCAGCTCAAAAATTCGTGATTTTGGTAGTTGGAGCCACGAATTTGCTTTTACATCATGGATGAGGTAAGCCATCCTTTTCCTTTTTTCTTTTTCCATTTACAAGAGATAAAATGTACTCTTTTACAAGAGGTGTTCACATGACTACTCATGTGACTTAGAAATGAGGATAGTATCAAATATATCAAGCATGTAGGCTTGGGTAAAATGCACCAACAGAACATTGGTTCTTCCAAGAGCTTGTGTAACCCTACTGCTTTCCATCTCTTATAAGCTACAAGAGACCTCTAGAAGCTGTAAAATTCCTGGTAGAGCATTGTATATTTCTACTTTCCTTTCTTGACTATGAAGATGTGATTGCTCAAAATCTCGAGGAATTATTTCAATTCCTTTTCTATCTGCTCTTTTTCTAGAAGTTTCTCCTCATCAGACTCAAGTTCCACTAACTCTTCTGTTGCTTCACTATCAAGGAACCAATGTCCCCTTGACAATGATACTGAATCCACTTCCAATTCAGCTATTGGAAGTCCTTTGTTCATTTTCTCTATAAAATAAAACACACCAAAACACCATACTATTTAATAAGAGACTCCATCAAAAATCATTCATTACATCATCACAAGAAGATAACAAATTTCACACCACACATCATCACATGCTCTTATCACTCCACTTTTTGAAGACTCTTTTTGTACTCATCATAGTGAAGCAAGGTCTTTCTCTCTCTGTTGCCTTAGTGCAATTGGAAGAAGTTTGATGTTGATATAAATAAAACAAAATAAATAAAACTAACAAGATTGAAAGAAAAATACAATAGAATAATAGCTCACATGATCCTATTCCTTGCTCTATGCTCAATTTTTCTATATCATTTTCCTTTTTTGTGAAATTTTCTATATATTTTTCCTTTGTTTTAATTTAATTTATTGCAAGAGGATTCTCTGGATTTTCTTCCCCTCCTAGCTCTTTTTACTAATGTGAAAAGAGCTTTTCTTGGTGCATGGGTGTTTTAACATCTCATGCTTGGTGAATGCAAGGCTTTGTAATGTAGCCCTACATATGCATACTTTAATAATGCAAAATTCTTTATGGTGCAAAAGGAGTGTCTTAAGTAATTCTACTAAAGTGGTTTTCTAAGTTTGAGGTGTTATCTTGACTTTTTGTGTTTTTTAATTTTATTTTATGAGTATCTATGCAGATAAGAAAAGACAAAAGGCATATCATGACATACACATTAAAGAAAAGGATTTACAAGAGGGTGAAAGCATGTTTAATGTTTACAAAAAAGTGGTTTGGTACGTTGTTAATTAGCTAGAAAAAACGGATCCTTCTTAGCTAAGCCTATGTGTATGACTTCTTGAAAGAGAAATTAAAAACATTAGTGGCAAGGGCGAGTGTTCGCATGTTGTATAGTGCAGCGTGGAGCACACTACATCTTGAGTGGGGAACATTGAGAGAGATTGTTTTTCAAGGAGGATTATTCATGATAGACACCATCACTATCGGCAGTTTTTCTGCGTGCTACATCCTGAGTGGGGAATATTGAGAGAGATTGTTTTTCAAGGACAAGTTTTCGAGATGAGAAGAAACGTCATAGTTTAGAAGAGAGGAAGAAAAGGGAGGAGAGCAAAGCTCTGTAGATGAGGTAAACCTTTTGGAATTTCATTGATTTATGGCAAGCGAACCAATTTAAGATGTGTCTTTGAATTCCCAGGTGATGTTGTGGTTCTAGTGGTTGATGTGTAGAAAACTATCCATTTCGTGAGCAAAATGAAATACAATCTATGCATTGGTGGTCTATACAGATAAATATTGTTGTGCATATCACATATTTTTGTTTGGAGGTCATTCCTAAAAAGGTAGTCCACTTCGTCATGTTCGATGACAAGAAGCTTGACACCCTTTTTGTGCAACATTGTTTCCAATTACATTGGCAATGGTTGAGAGAGCTAAACATTGACTTAAGCCAACAGTGGCTATGGTCAAATGGTGAAGCTTCTCAATTTAAAGCTAAACATCCATTTTCCTTCATAAGAAGATATGGGACTTCTTTGAGTTAGGGCACAGGAAGGGAGAACATGATGGTGCAGGTGCCGTTGTGAAAAGGATGATAACCCATGAACAACTTAAATGTAATGGTGCAATGTAATGAGCTGGTGTTTTTAGTTCATATGATTCATAACATCTTAGTAACTTTCAAATACTTGATAACAGGTGAAGATGATAGAGTGTATGGGTTGTTATTGGATGTATGGGACTATTTTAAAAAAACGTGTGATTGTCATTGAAATGGTAGTCTTAAATTGATCAAAAACACAAATCTAATCGCCTTTGTGATACATCTTCAACATCCTACTAGAGTTGAGATTACAAAATGTATGACAAGAGTTGTGTTTGTGTTTGTTGCTTAATTGATGAAGCAATGCCTTCATGCAATTACTCATTGAATAATCTATTGTAAAGATTGGGCATTACTATCATAGAATCACAATTGTAAGATTAATGACATTGTTTTTATGGTGATGTGTGGGCTACTGGCCCCTATACATTTTGTACAATTCCCTCATTAATCTATGTTTTTTTCTTTTCCCTAAAAAAAAGGAAGTTAGATACAAGTAATATCTCAGATTGTGGATGATTGTTGCAAGTTTAAATGTGGCTTCACAATGTCCATTTAGTTTCATATTGTTCATTCATTGTATCTACCATCTGAGGTTTTGGATGATTGTTGTAGGTTTAAAAGTGTTATAACAAGTTTACATACATAAGGGATGGAGCACATATTGATATCATACGAGCATACTCAACATAAAATAAATATGATAAACTAGATTGATGAGTGGTAGGTGTTATTGTATTTATGGTTTCTTCTTTTTTTGTAGTGTGTTGATGCAGGGCGATCTCGGACAAGCGAATTGATGGAAGCTCATATAATACCAATAGTGGATAGTGATCAACAAGCATTATGATGTTATTGGAAGGAAAAGAAAAGGAAATATAGGGACACAATAAGGTGAAGGTTGGGTATTAATGTGGAGGGTAATGCTAATTGCAGTTCAAGCAACTTGGATGCCATTGTCGATAAGATCATCAAGTATTTTAACAATCAAAATAGATACTTATGTTGTGAAGATAAAATCTTTGGAATACACTAAAAAGTATGAGAAATGGAGATCAACATTGACGATGATTCTAAATAGCGATGCATATTCATCAACAAATCAGATAAATATTTCAAGACTTTTTAGGGTATTGGGAGTCAGTAGGAAAGTAGTCTCTGATATGATTGGATGGTTAAGTGTAGTTGAATCTGATCATAGCTTTTTGAAGTCAACTGGTATATCAACACGTACCACATGTATCACACAAGAGGTTAAGTATCTGATTATCATGTTATGGACAACAGAGAGTAGGGTGTCACTAAATAAGAAGCATATAAGCAAGATCTGACTTGGTAGAAATCAATACTTGGAGCTTCCAGTTCACCTTCTTGATGTATCGCAGGTAATCCTATTTTTAGTCATTAGTTCACGGTTTTAGCTAATTAGACATAGTAAAAAGTTAACTAGTAATATTTTACTAAACATAAACTAACTAATGTGAAATCTAACTAGTAATAAGCTAGTTAATAATAACTACTATGGAGACAAGCTAATATTTAATAGTAGAAGTTATGCAAACCTAGTTAACAAGTAACAAGATAACATGTAATAGTCAAATCTATGCATACCTAACTAGCTAGTAAAAAGCAAATTAGTAATAGTTGATTTAGAGCAAGCTATTTAATAATAGCTAATTAATAACGAATGCATAAGATCAAGCTAATTAGTAATAGCTACTTAGTAGATAACTACTAACAAAATATATAATAATAGCTAAGTACAAAATAGCTAATAATAGCTAATTACAAAACTATCTAATAATAGCTATTGCAAAATAGTAATAGTTAACTAGTAACAAGTTAATTAGTAATAGCTAATTAATAATGACTAACCGAGAACCAACTACTTAGTAATAGCTAACTGATAAAAAGCTAACTAGTAATAGCTAATTGCAAACAATTAACCATGAACTAACTACTTAATAATAGCATATTACAAAAAACTAAGCAAAAAACTAGATCCTTAGTAGCTTATTAGTAACAAGCTAATTAGTAATAGATAATTACTAACAACTATCCAAGAACAAGCTACTTAGTAATAGCTAATTGATAACAAGCTAATTAATCAAAACTAATCAAGAACTAGCTACTTAGTAATAGTAAATTCATAATAGTTAATTTGTAATAGCTAATTAGTAATAACTAATTAGTAATAGTTAATTGGTAACAAGATAATTAATAATAACTAATTACTTATGACTAACCAAGAACTAACCACTTAGTAAAAGCTAATTAATAACAAGCTAGTTAGTAAAAGCTAATCAATAATAGCTAATTTGTAATGGCTTATTAGTAATAACTAATTCATAATAGCTAAGTCATAATAGCTAATTAATAATAGCTAATTACTAAAAGCTAATTAGTAATAGCTAATTCACAATCCCTAAATATTAATAGTTAATTAGTAATAGCTAATTCATAATAGCTAATTAGAAAAAACTAATTAGTAACAACTAATTAGTAATCACTAATTAGTAATAGCTAATTAGTAATAGCTAATTTGTAATAGCTAATTAGTAATAGCTAATTACTAATAGCTAATTCATAATTGCTAATTTGTAATAGCTAATTCATAATAGCTAACCCATAATAGTTAATTCATAGTAGCTAATTTGTAATAGCTAATTCATAATAGCTAATTCATGATAGCTGATTCATAATAACTAATTAGTAATAGCTAATTAGTAATAACTAATAAGTAAAAAGCTAATTAGTAATAGCTAATTAGTAACAAGCTAATTAGTAATAGCTAATTACTAACAAGTTAACTAAGAATGAGCTACTTAGTAATAGCTAACTAGTAACAAGCTAATTATTAATAACTAATTAGTAACAAGTTAATTATTAATACCTAATTTCTAAGAACTAACTAATGACCAACTACTTAGTAATAGTTAATTGATAACAAGCTAATTATTAATAGCTAATTACTAACAAGTAACCCAAAATAAGCAACTTAGTAATAGCCAACTAGTAACAGGCTAATTAGTGTACATAATTACTAACAACTAACTAAGAACTAACTACTTATTAATAGCTAACTAGTAACAAGCTGATTAGTAATAGCTAATTACAAATAACTAACCAAGAACTAGCTACTTAATAATAGATAATTAGTAATAAGCTAATTAGTAACAAGCTAACTAATAATAGCTAGTTACTAAAGCTAACCAAGAACTAGCTACTTAGTAATAGCTAACTGCTAACAAGCTAATTAGTAATAGCTACTTAGTAATAACTAATTACAAACAACTAACCAAGGACTAGCTACTTAGCAATAACTAACTGTTAACAAGCTAAATAGTAATATCTAATTACTAACAACTAACTAAGAACTAGCTACTTAGTAATAGCTAACTAGTAACAAGCTAACACCTTGTAATAACTAACCAAGAACCAACTACTTAGTAATAGCAAATTGGTAACAAGCTAATTAATGACTACTAATAGCCACTTGTTTGTGTAATGTAGATGGAGCTCTTTATACGATGCAAACAATGCCATCCAATGATAAGTATCCAGCTTCGAAAGTTTGAATCATTGAAGCCATATTTTTTTAAAGAGATTGAAAGATAGATTCACATGTTGCTGCATTTATCATGTTCAAATGTCACACCTTAACGATGAAATCAATCTCCTACATCAATCAAGCTCTATTGTGCATAGTTGTGTTTGTAATTGTGAATCTTCTATTTGTCAAGTAGGGAAAACATCAAGGTGCAATGCTTCAACAACTACATTTGGATCAATTAGTGTCATTATAGAGAGTTTTCTTTATGCACATCAAGATGATATCATATTCCACCAGTACAAATGTGTGATGTGTGCATGCTTTGATTGTGGAGTAGGACCTTTTAAGTGGTGTCTCAGAGAGACTAGCATTGAGGAATATCACATTCCTGTAAAGATTTTTGAAGATGTCGAGGCAATGTTTGAAGGACAAGTTTGTGAAAGGAAAGAATTGATAAAGAGGGACATGAGTCCTAAATTTGTAACAGGATTATTTGAGAAAACTCTAAAGTAATTTATGAAGCACAATTTCATTTATTTATGGCAAGAAACCCAGCTTAAGATGTGTGTCTCTGAATTCCCAGACGATGTTGTGGTTTCAATGGTTGATTTTGTAGAAACCTATACATTTCTTGAGCAAAATGAAATACAATCTATGCATTGGTGGTCTGCACAGATAACTATTTTTGTGCATATCCCATATTTTTTCTTGGAGGGCATTCCTAAAAAGGTAATCCACTTCCTCATATCCAATGACAAGAAGCATGAAACCCTTTTTGTGCAACATTGTTTCCAATTACATTGGAAATGGTTGAGAGAGCAAAACCTTGACTTAAGCCAACATTGATATGGTCAGATGGTGTAGCTTCTCAATTTAAAGCTAAACGTCCATTTTATTTTTTAGGAAGATATCCAGGGCTAGCAGGCATGACTATGATACGGAACTTCTTTGATTCAGGGCACGGGAAGGGAGAACATGATGGTGTAGGTGCATTTGTGAAAAGGCCGCTAACCCATCAACAACGTAAACCTAACGGTGCAATGCTGAAGTGTGTTGCAGATGTTGTGGAATTTCTCAAGGAACATTTGTCAGGGTCAAAAGGGAGAGATGTCATAGGAGTCTTCTGGGAAGTGAAGATTGATGAAGTGAATAGGGAGAAGGCTTGAGATTCTAAGGGAAAATCTCAAGTTTGATCCTTGCATTTGATTTGTGGCTATTCAAGGTTAGATGGTCAGAGAACTAACATGTTATTGCTATCATTGTATCCAGGGTCAGTGGAAAAGATGCATCAACAAATGCCACATTCAAAATTAGGCATATCATAATTTGACTCCTATAAGTGAATCAAATGAATAAGAAGACTCATCCCTTTCAATTTCACATTTGAAGGTGATGACAACCATCTATTAGATGCATTGGTAGTGGATGACAAATTTGCAGTCAACACAGAAGAGGACAATGATGAAGGTTCATATTTCTATTTATTAAAGTGTACACAAGGTAAAGAGTTCACTCTGAAGACTGTAAAGAATGCTTGGAACAACTGATATCTTCAGGAAAATTTTATGTGGTGGGTTTATTTTATTTTATGAGAGAATACCCATGTCACCAGTCCACATGTACAGACATGTTTACCATTAATGGTGATGTCTATGAGGTCGTTCACAATAGTATGCCCTAGAATTTGTAATACCCATGTGATGATGAACAACCTTTTTGTTTGGCACTATGTAGTACAAAAATTGACTACTAGATAATTATAAACTAGTTTCTTAAGTAACGATTTCTGTGTTGAGAAGTTCAATCAAGCGGTGGAGTGCTTATTTGTATTTGGTGAGGGCTTGCCCCTAGTAGAGTTTGTAACTCTTCTTTATTAATAGTCAGTTTCTTTGTTCTCTCAAAAAACAAGTATGGCAGTTCACCCCCTCAGAACAAAACATGCACCCCTGAAACAGATGAAATCGATGGTTGTAAAGGTTTTTTCTTTAAATCCAATGTTCACAGTAATTTAGCATTTGTGTTCGAGTGGAACAAGTGTTAGTCAAGAGGGTGAAAGCATGCATTTTGAAGAAAATACCATCTATGTACCAGTGGAATAGTTTGAGTGCACCCATGGACTTAAAGTAGTTAACATGTAAATAGCTAACAGTTGAACAATATAGCAAACAGTTGTATCAACATAGCTAAGAATCTTTTTAAAATCAAAGTATTTAACATAAGTTTATAAGCATGATTGTACTCAGTGTTTTGTTATTTGTATAATCAGTGTTTTCATCTTTGATATTGAGTCTCCCCTCGATGTATTCCATGATATATAGTTATTGTTCTGGAAATAATAAATGCATACTTGATACGATTTGGGGCTATTAACCATTTCCAAAGTTGCCCACAAAGAGTTCCTTACAGATAGTTATTCCATAAACATTGGTCCTTCCTCCAAATACCCACAAATTTCTTCTTGAACTCTAGAAGATTGTATCAATATATTTGTTGACCTCATCTACATCATAAGCACTCCAAATCCAAACATTGAACTGTTCAAGGAACCATCATAGAAAAGGCATACTGTCAAGAAAATCCAGGTTACTTCGGATGTTCATAAGTACGTCAACTTCCAAAATCAGAGCCCTAGGCTGTAAATCCTTGTGAACAAGTTTCAATTCTTGTATCTCCTCCTCTCTCAGGCCATGTCTAATCTTTGGGGGGTCCCTTTCTATCTAAATAATTTTAGGTTCTATTACCACATGATCCCTCTTCTGTGATAGTTGTTTAGGCTCTTGATTCTCTTGTGCTATAAACACTACAACATGATTATTTTGACTTAAAATTGATACTTTTTGCTCAACTTCTATTGCAAGAGGATCAGTTTGAGTTGAAATGAGATATGTTCGAGCTAAAGTAAGATTAGTTTGAGTTGAAACTAAGGAAGCTTTGATCTTTTACCATCTGTAAAAGTTAATTTGACTAGGAAGAATATTTGTAATCACCACTAAACTCGTGGATTTTATTAGTTGGAAAAGTCGCGACTCTACTCGAGAGAATATCTCCTAGATTGGAGGACCATTTTTAATGAGAGCCAATGGAGAATTCAAATTCAAATTTCAAATGTATCATCTATAAACGATGACTAAAAAACTTGTGGCTAAGTGACTCCATTCTCGAGTTCTCCTTGACCACATTGTAGAGAGTAAGGCTTACATCATAGCCTATACTACTCAACATCATTAGGCTTTGATTATCATGCCTATCATCTTTTACAAAATTTTTGTTCTAATACAATAGATCAATACTTCTCATCTATGGTGTCTCTATCATAGTCACTCATAACTCAACTTGTACTGCTCATATCGCAGTCATTCCTTTACCATTTTCAATATTCTATAGCTTCTTGGAATCAACTTCAAGCTCTCTACATGCTCACAAAATTTGAAGATAATTCATTCAGCCAATTTGGAGAAATGAGTGTTGAAGCACTTACTAGTCAGACTCTACAAAGGTCCTAAAAAATTGGGGGTAATGATTTGATTGCTGAATTGATTGCTCTGTGTATAGTGCATCGTTCTAAGTATTCCACTTGGAATCATTAGCTCATTAAGCTAATTTGATATCTCCAAAAGGAATTTTTCTAATTCCTACTATACTGAAATCATTGAGCATAACAAGCAGCAGGTGTATGAACAAAAATAGAAGGTTTTCATTGATCCTTCAACTTTGAAGTAGTCTGTTTTGATTCAATCATTGCTCATATCATTTCCAAAGTACATAGGCACTTGAATAGTGTCATTGGAAAGCTAAGTGGGCCTACAACTCAACTCTGAAGCAAGATGGGGCTGGTACAAAGCAAGATTTGGCAGTAGCTACTCATTTCTTGGAGTGTCCATCCATCTTTCCCAACAGTGGTATCAGAGCAAAGCTAAGGGAAATGGGAGATCGTTTTCCTTCTGTCATTGATAAATTGGATAGGAACAATAATTAAGCATGGTCCTTGAGGATGAAGACATACTTGCAAGGAAGGAGCCTTTATGGATACATCTCAGGAGATGAGGAGATGCCCATATTCAGAAGCAAAGGACAACCTACAAGAGAGGAGCATCAAAGACTCAACACATGGTGTGCCAAGGATGCATTAGCAAGGTCTTACTTACTTAACTCAATTTCTGATTTTCTTCTTCCACACATTAGGAACTGTAAGACATCCCAAGAACTTGGGAAACATTGTCTTCATATTTCTCTTCCAACACAAGGGCTGGGAAGAACCAATTGTGGATTGAGTTTACCATTCAAAGAAAGCAACCCAAGCAAGGCATCTCAGAGTATGTGGCCAAAGTCAAAGATGTAGCAGATCAATTGGCAAGCATAGGAGAAGAAATTGAAGAGGAGCAAATTGTAAGACAAGTAATCAATGGTATTAAAGCTGATGACAAATGGGAGAGCTTCACAACTGCCATGGACTTGTACATGGACATGCAGATTCCATACCTTACCACTCTCATGGGGCAACTATTCACCCATGAATCCAAGCTCAAAAAGAATGGATATTCATCAAGAGGTAAAAGCTCTTCTGCCCTATACACTGATAAAAGTAAGTCCAAAGAGAAAGGCAAGAACAAGACGATTGAGGATGAAGGAGCTAACTCCCAAGCCAACTATGCAGGGAGAGGTAGAACCTCAAGAGGAAGAGGCAGAGGAGGTAAGCAAGGTAAGGGGAGACCTTATAACTCCTCACCATGTAATATTTGTGGATTGTCAAATCATACTACAGATGAGTGTTACAAGAACTTCAAGAATCAGAGAGGTAGAGGTTATCAAAGAGGTGGATATACACAATCAAGAGGGAGATTCAATCATCATCAAGGATACAATAACAACTACAACAAAAACTACAATAGTAACTACCAAGGAGGCTACAAATCAAGGAAAGATTACAACAACTACACAGAGGAGCAAGAGGATTCTCTTCTGATTATGATTATGACTTCAAAACTAGGTATAATGATGACCATATCTTCTACATTGACTCAGGATGCTCAAACCATATGGCAGGCAATGTAGCTCTTCTCTCTGACCTTGAGGAACCAAAGGGTAAGCATTAGGTACAAACAGGTGATGACACCAAGCACTCAGTGATTAAATTAGGAAATGTTAAGACCTCTGATGGAAATAGAAAATTGTTGAGCAAGGTACTATATGTACCTACAATTACCAAGAATTTGATGAGTGTTGGACAAATTGTGGAAAAGGGTTTGCAGGTTAGATTCAACCAATATGGAGCATTTGTGGAAGACCCCCCAACATTGATTAAAGAGAATTGCCAAAGGAGAAAAGATAGGTAGATTATTCACTTTTGAACTTGAGGATACAAGGAACATTGCACTTTATAGTTATAAAGATCAAACACTATCAGAGCTTAAAATTTGGCATAAGAGATATGTTGGTGAAAGAACACTAAAAAAAATATGTAGAGATCAATGTGTGGTTGGGATACCTAATTTATCCAAGCAACACATGATCTATAAATGTGGTGCTTGTCAATTTGGAAAATCTCACAGGTTACCCTTCTCAAGGAAAGGCTACATGCATGAGGACTACCTAGAGCTTGTCCATACAGATGTATGGGGACCAAGTAAGGATCCCTCAATTTCTGGATCCAGGTATTATGTATCTTTCATTGATGACTTCAGTAGGTGGACTGTCTTATATTTTATGAAGCACAAAGATTAAGTATTCAGTTGCTTTAAAAGGTATCTTGCACTTGTTGAAAACCAAACAGGAACAAACCTAAAAAGACTAAGGTCAGGTGGAGGAGGTGAGTATTTCTAAAATGATTTTGATGCATTCTTGCAGGACAGAGGAATCAAGGGAGAAATTACAACAAGGTATACCCCTGAGCAAAATGGGGTGGCAAAAAGGAGAAATAGATTAATTGTTGAAACAACTAGGTCAATGTTAAATGAGAAAAACTTACCTAATTATTTATGGACAGAGAGTGTATCTACTGCCACTTATCTTGTAAACAGGTTGCCATCCAAATCTCTTGATGGAATGACCCCATATGGGCATGGTAGAAGACCCTCACTTGATCATTGCAGGATCTTTGGATGTGTTGCATATGTGTATATCCCTTCTCACATAAGAGGTAAGCTAGACCCTAAGGCAGAGAAGTGCATCTTCATAGGGTATGACATGAATTAGAAAGGATATAGGCTCTACAGCCCTTCAAACAAAGGATTTATGGTCAGTAGAGATGTTGTATTTGATGAGAATGACTCTTGGTTTGAAAGTGAATGCAGGAAAGTAAAGCTACCTTATGATGTGGAACCGAAGACATCAACTCAGATGATGAGGACATCATCAACTTAGAAGAATTCAAGGCATGGAAGTCCAAAGGCAAAGTCAAAATGAAGAAGTTAGAAGATATACCTGAATCATCCAACCAAGCAATCAGAAGGTCCCAAAGGGAGAGCAAGAAGCAATCACATATGGGTATGACACTTCCTTAGTTACTAAGCACTTTGTTTATCTTGCAAAAGACTTTTCATTTGAAGAGCCATCATCATATGAAGAGGCAAAGACCAAGGCAAAATGGAAGGAAGCTATGTAAGAGGAAATTGAAGCACTCAAGGAGAATGATACTTGGGAGCTAGTACCAAAGAAGGATTCTATGAAGGTAATTGGTTCTAGATGGATCTATAAGATCAAGAGGAATTCTGATGGATCAATAAGCAGGTATAAAGCTAGACTTGTGGATAAGGGTTTGGCACAAACCCAAGGAGTTGATTATGAAGAAACCTTCTCACCTATGGCAAAAATGCCAACCATCAAGGTACAAAACTTTGCAGGTTTAAGTCTATGATTAGATTGCACGACATTCAAGAAGATTGAAGAGGAAGACCTAGCCACAATGTTTGGCTTGAGGGGGAGCTATTGGTGCAAACATCAAGCCTACATATTTGGCTAGAGTTTATGTACAATTGAAACTCCATGGAAACCATTGCTAGGAAGCTTTTATCTTTTACCATTTGTAAAAGTTAAATTGACTTGGAAGAATATTTGTAATCACCACTAAACTCGTGGATTTTGTTAGTTAGAAAAGTCACGACTCTACTTGAGAGAATATCTCCTAGATAGGACCATTTTTAATGAGACCCAATGGAGAATTCAAATTCAAATTTCAAATGTATCATCTTCAAAAAATTTGAAGATAATTCATTCAGCCAATTTGGAGAAAAGCGCATCGAGTGCCACACATGGCAATAGTACCCATTTCAAAGGAGAGTGATGTAAGCGGGTGAACACTGGTACTATTCTTTCAACCGATCCTCAATATCAAGTACAAAGCCTCTGTTTACGTGTGACCGAGTAGTCTGTCGCCTTGTAATTGGGTGCAAATGGTTTGGCTTCTTTTGTTGTTTCATATGTGCTTGCAAATTTCTTTTTGTATTTGCAATAAATTGTTCTAGAGTGGCATCTTCTTTTACATCACCTACAACTTTTGTTGGGGATCCACACATCAAAAACTGAGGTTGGCTTACAATACTTTTGTTGCAAGTAGGTTTCATTTGCATCATTCATTTGAAGAACATATCTTTTTGGACTCTCATTAGGATCAAAAGTTGGATTCGAGATATGATCTTTGTTTGAACAAACAAAGGGATCATTATTTGGCAGAGGAACATGCTTTGAAAGATCAGTATTTGATGGAAGAACTTGATTTGGATGAGTATTTGGATCAGATCATGGAGGAAGATTCTGTTGGGGGATGTCATCTAGGCTAAAGCCAGACCCTAGACTAGATTCAAACGGACAAGCGACAAACATGTGGATAGAAAGATGGAGCCTCTTTATCAACTATAGAGTCATGACTAGCTAGATGAATATCTGAGCTGCCAACTAGATCAAGAACATCCTCCATCATTCGGTCTAGACCACTGTCAAAGTCAATTTGTGTGGACTCTGCATCATGCATGTGGTCAACTATATAAGGATCGGCATTGACATCCATTGTAGACTTGATTTGTAGGAATGATGGAATATTGTGTCTCTCTTCTAGTTGAAGATTGGGCATAAGTCTTACTTTCAACAAATGTGTGTCCAACATTCTCACTAGTCCCAAGATCCATGTTGTATGCGGCATCAACATTGTTGGTAATTGTTTCAATTGAGATACGAGTAGCTTCTTAGCACAATGAAACAAGCCAGATTATTGTTATTACTAAAAATTATCAAAGAATCATGTTTCGATTGAGATACGAGTAACTGCTTAGCATAATGAAACTAGCCAGATTAGTATTACTACTAACAATTATCAAAGAATCATCTACTTAGTAATAGTTGATTGGTAACAAGATAATTAGTAATAACTATTTACTAACAACTAACCAAGAACTAGCCAATTAGTAACAAGATAATTAGTAATAGCTAATTAGTAATAGCTAATTCATAATAGCTAATTCTTAGTAGTTAATTCCTAATAGCTAATGAGTAATAGTTGATTAATAATAGTTTATTAATAGCTAATTAATAATAGCTAATTAGCAATAGCTAGTTTGTAATAGCTAGTTAGTAATATATAATTAATAATAGCTAATTAGTTATAGCCAATCAGAAATAGATAGTTAACAATAGATAATTCGTAATAGCTAATCCGTAATAGCTAATTAGCAATAGTTGGTTAATAATATCTTATTGATTGCTAATTAGTAATAGCTAGTTTTTAATAGCTAGTTAATAATAGCTAATTAGTAATAGCTAATTAGTAATAGCTAATTAGTAATGGCTAATTATAAATAGCTAATTAGTAATAGCTAATTTGTGATAGCTTATTAATAGCTAATTATTAATAGCTAATTAGTAATAATTGATTAATAATAGCTTATTAATTGCTAATTAATAATTTGTGATAGGTAATTAGTAATAGCTAATTTGTAATAGCTAATTTGTGATAGCTAATTTGTAATAGCTAATTAGTAGTAGCTAATTTGTAATAGCTAATTAGTAATAGCTAATTCATAATAGGTCATTTATGATAACTCATTTGTAATAGCTAATTAGTAATGGCTAATTAGTAATAGCTAATTTTTAAAAGCTAATTTGTAATAGATAATTCATAATAACTCATTTGTAATAGCTAATTAGTAATAGCTAATTGGTAATAGCTGATTAGTAATAGCTAGTTAATAATAACTAATTCCTAATAGCTGATTAGTAATAGATAATTCATAATAGCTAATTAGTAATAGCTAATTTGTAATAGGTACTTAGTAATAGCTAATCAATAAAAAAACTACTTAGTAATAGCTAATTACTAACAACTAACTAAGAACCATCTACTTAGTTATAGTTGATGAGTAACAAGTTAATTAATAATAGCTAATTACAAACAACTAACCAAAGACTAGCTACTTTGTATAACTAATTGGTCACAAGCTAAATAGTAATAGCTAATTACTTACAACTAACTAGGAACCAACTACTTAGTAATAGCTAATTGTTAACAAGATAGTTAGTAATAACTAATTACTAACAACTGACCAAGAACTAGCTACTTAGTACAAGTTAACTAGTAAAAAGCTAATTATTAATAGCTAAGTAATAGCTAATTGGTAACAAGCTAATTAGTAATAACTAATTACAAACAACTAACCAAGGACTAGCTACTTAGTAATAACTAACTAGTAACAAGCTTAATAGTAATAGCTAATTACTAACAAGTAACCCAAAATCAACAACTTAGTAATAGCTAACTAGTTACAAACAATTAACCAAGAACCAGCTACTTAGTAACAGTTAATTAGTAACAAGCTACTTAGTAATAGCTAATTAATAACAACTAACTAAGAACTAACTAGTAACAAGCCAATTAGTAATAGCTTATTAGTAATAACTAATTACAAACAGCTAATCAATGACAAGCTACTTAATAATAACTAAGTGTTCAGAGCTAAATAATAATAGCTAATTACTAACAAGTAATTGAGAATCAGCAATTATTAACAAGTAACTAACTAGTAACAAGCTAATTTGCTACAAAAAACTAACCAAGAAGCAGCTACTTAGTATTAGATAATTAGTAACAAGCTAAGTAGCAATAACTAGCTACTTAGTAATAGCTAACTAGTAACAAGCTAATTAGTAATAACTAATCAGTAATAAGTAATTACAAACAACTTACCAAGGACTAGCTACTTAGTAATAATTAACTGGCAACAAGCTAAATAGTAATAGCTAATTACTAACAAGTAACCCTAAATCAACAACTTTGTAATAGCTAATTAGTTACAAACAACTAACGAAGGACCAACTACTCTATAATAGCTAATTGGTAACAAGCTAATGAATAATAACTAATTAGTAATAACTATTTACAAACAACTAATCAAGGACTAGCTACTTAGTAATAAATAATTAGTAATATGATAGATAGATAAATAGCTAATTTGTATCTATCTACCTACCTTCTACAAGAAACTAAGGATTATGACCACCACGTGCTAGAGAGATGACTCTCCTCCCAACATTATGCTTGTATATATAGCTACTGGAATCAATGAGGACCACAACTGTAACTAGAGTCCACAAGTGCATGTGCAATCTCCTCCACTCCTTTAATATTTTCCACTAGAGTCTACTAATGGTTGGAGTGATCTCGACCACTCCTTTAGTACCTTCCACTAGAGTCCACTTGTGGTTGATATACTTGCCACTCAAGTTAAGTCTCACTGAAATCAAGTTAACTCACATTAACTTGAGTTAGAAGGCTCTAGAGCTCCTTGATTTTAGAGCTCCTTCGGCAAAACACTCTCCCCATGCTCCCCATGGGGGTTGAACCCAAGACCTCCTTCTTCACAACCTTGAGAATTAACCACTAGGCTAAGTGGATCACTTGTCTAAGGGAGCACATGAACTTATCCTTAATTCTAGTCCCGAGATCTTTGGCCATACACATGAGTGAACAAATGGTATTCGATTTCAGATTTGTTTGAACCAGCCGGAACCTTAGATCATAGACTTAGTTTATTACATTCTTCCCCCCTTTGAAAAGATTTTCATCCTCGAAAATAAAGCTATATATTGTAACTATAGGAAACCCCCAAGTGTCATGTTCTTAAACTGGAAGAACATGGTCATGTTCTAAAACTAGAAGAACATGCCTCATCTATGTGGTGGGATCCCTGCCCAAATGATTCAAAGCACCATCTATCTTTGTATTTTGATGAATTGATCAAAGTACAAAGTAGTGTATGAATAATAAAGGTGGATCTAAAAAACATCCCTTCCTAATTCACTTGTGTCTCGATGTGCAATCTAGGCACAGTGAAATGGATGGATTCTAAGTACTAGATCATTTCTGGGCATCACCAGTGCATGAACATAGTACCTAAGATGGGATCCTTATCCCACACAAGACTTTGAGAACTCTTGATTCATTTGAATTTGATTTGTAAAACTTGAAGTTTGATTGATCCAAACATCTAACTTGGATGTTTGTATAATGATTTACTCCCATCCAACAGTTACTTGATTTTTCACGTGATTGGAGGACTATTTTTTCCTAACGTGCTTAAAAATCCTATGTAAACTATAGGAGAAAGTTTTCCATTTACTTTGTTTCAACCTTACTATGTCTTGTACAATTCAAATTCAAGATCAAAATAGTCCAACCTAGGACACTTTTCTCAAAGAATTTAGCTAAAAGTTCTTGGGAATTGTCAATCTTATGAGCAATTCCTAACTTCAATGTTCTAGAGTGTACCTAACTCTAGAAATTCATGAGAGTTATGCTGGAAGCAAACCCAAATGAATAATTCAAGCTTGGACTTGTCATCTTTTGAAGATTGAATAAGTTCTTATATATAACGTCTATCTAGGATGTTTAATTTAGTTATCTAATTCCAATCGACTAACGCTAGACTTTTTGCAAACGAAATGAGATATCATATTTTAGTGAATTCCAAAAAGATTTGGAAAGCAGAAGAAATAACTAAAACTCTGTATAACTAATTCAAAATTCTAAGATATAAATTGCTATGAGTCAAATACTTGATGACCCAAGAATTGAACTCCATACAGATATGTTTCAACAAGATATTGTTGAGTCAAAGGATTGAATTGATCAGGTTACACTAGGAACTTGGTGCTTGAATTAGTCAATCTAATTCTTAGCTCAAAGGATCTTTTCAATGTCAAAGTCCTTCTTTAAAAATGTATTAAATATATTTTATGAACAACACTTAATCTTGAAGTGTTTCATAATTCAAATAAGAACAAGTCTTTATTTGAAAAAGAAGATCTTCCAAGTTACCAACTTCATATCTTCTACCTCCTTGGCCTTGAAGTATCTTGAGATCATTATACTATCCTCCTTGAATTTAAACTTCTCTTTGGAATTTTTCCCTTGAAGATCAAATCTAACTTCAAAATCCATTCTTGTACTAAACTATAATTATCATCCCATGGTCCGATGTCCCATACCATCTTTCTTACATCAGTCTGAGTATAAAAAGTGGTGTCCGATACCATACTATTTTATATTCACATTAATTTTTGGCTTATACTTATCTTAAATTCTAAACATATCTTGATAGAGTACCTTTTCACTTCAACGCTTTAAAAGAATTTTGAAGTTTCACCCATTACCTCTAACTTGATATTCTAGGTTTTGATCCTCTCACATGATCATTTCATGATTTTATGCTTTCCTTTGGGAACTTGAAGACCAATTGATAGAATATTTATGCTTCTTTGCTTGGGTTTTCAAATGAAAACTAGTTATAGTTCCAGTCATAGGTCATGTGGTTTGAACATTCATTCCCTAGTTTGATATCGTGAGCTTGAATCTTACATCTGCTACGAGTTTCTTTTAGCTTTGATTAATGAAGACAATCGTATGAAATACCTCTCCTTCAATGCACACAATAACAAGGGAATATTCATGTCATGACCCTAAGCTACACGCGCATGAGAGTAAAAGCAAGTAAAATTCTTCTAAGATATGAAGAAGGCAATGAGCGATTAAAGTTCTCCAAGCAACCTTGAGGAAGGTGATGAGCCAACAAGACCACCATAGAATCTTGCCTAAGCTCTGATACCAATGCAAGAAACTAAGGATTACAACCACCACATCTTTGAATTTCCAGGCGATGTTGTGGTTTTAGTGGTCGATTTTGCAAAAAAAACTATACATTCTATGAGCAAAATGAAATACAATCTATGCATTGGTGGTCTGTACAGATAACCATTTTTGTGCATATCACATAGTTTTGCTTGGAGGGAATTCCTAGGTAATCCACTTCTTCAAATTCGATGAAAAGAAGCATGACACCCTTTTTGTGCAACATTGTTTCCAATTACATTGGTAATGGTTGAGAGAGCTAAACCTTGACTTAATCCAACATTGGGTATGGTCAAATGGTGCAGCTTTTGAATTTAAAGCTAAACATCCATTTTACTTTGTAGGAAGATATCTAGGGCTAGTAGGCATAACTATGATATGGAACTTCTTTGAGTTAGGGTATGGGAAGGGAAAACATGATGGTGTTGGTGCAATTTTCAAAAGGGCACTAACTCATGAACAACTTAAACTTGATGATGTTGCAGATGTTGTGGAATTTCTCAAGGGACATTTGTCAAGGTCTATCAGCTTCTAGTAAATGATGCATGCATGGATGCATGCGATGCTAGAAGCAAACCCACTCTTTGCACTTTTCATACCGGCTCATACTCATTGCTAGTGTTTTTGCTTCATCGTCGTTCAATGGAATAACCTTGTTGATGGTAGCTTTCTCTCGCAACTCAAGAATTCGCTCAGACCGTCTATCTTCCACTAGGCTAGACTCCATGGATAGCCACATTATGTGAAGGAACCAAAAAAAGACATACACAAATTGGAAATGGGAACCTTCAAATTTCTAGTAGAAGAAAACTCAACATGGCTAGAGCCATATATGAAGAAGGAACTAGTACAAGATCAGTAAGATAAATCATTGCAATAAAAAGGAGGCCTAAAGAAGGATTTGGAATACCAAAATTCAATCTAGCAACATAGAAAAATGAAACAAATATGGAGACCAAAGCAACCAATGACAATACAAAATCAAGTAGCTTCATAAAAAATACAAACATGTAAACCATTAAAATAATTTAAAAAACAAGAAAACAAATCAAGATGGTCAAAGGTGAATAGAGTCTTGAACTTAAGTTTAAGCCTATTCTACTCATTTAAATCTTATCATAGTTGTGGCAGCTTATAGGCTCCAGCCTAAGTTCAAGCATCTCTTGTTCAAAATGTTTCTTCATAGAGGCTCAAACTTAAGTTTGGGCCTCTTATCCTCCTAAGCTCTCAATTGTACAAAATTCATTCCTTGAACTTAAGTTCCAACCTCTTTCATTTAAGCTATAGGCACAAACTTAAGTTTGAACCTCTCTTATAATAAATTAGAGGCTAAAGTAATAATATGCTTGAACTTAATTTTGAGCCTCTCCCGCTCATAAGATTGAGGCTTGAACTTAAGTTTGAGCCTCTACCAATCAAGGGTGAGTTGAGCCCCAAACTTAAGTTCCACCCTATTCTGGTCATTCAAAGCTTCTCTTAGTTGTAAGAGCTTAAATGCTCAAAATCTCCTTGAAAATGTTTGTTCTTAGAGGCTCCAACTTAAGTTTAAGCTTCTTATCCTCTTAAATTTCCAAATTTCGCAAGATTTGTGATTCAAACTTGAGTCCAAACCTCTTTCACTTAAGCCAAGGGGTCAATCTTAAGTTTTGGCCTCTCATAATAGATTATAGAGGCCATGATGATAAGAGGCTTGAACTTAAGTTTGAGACTCTCCCCTCAAAATATAAAAGAGTAGAACTTATTTTTTAGCCTCTTCCACTCAGAGGTGAATAGAGCCTCAAACTTAAGTTTGAGCCCATTTTGATCCTCTAGAACTTCTTCAAGTTGTAAGAGCTTACATGCTCAAACGTAAGTTAGAGCCTCTCTTGTTCAAATTGTTTCTTCTTAGAGGCTCAAACTTAAGTTTGTGCCTCTTATCTTCCTAACCTTTCTCAATTGTACAACGTTCAGGATCAAGATTTAGTTTGAACCTCTTTCACTAAAGCAACAGAACCTATTAAAGAGCCTATGAGGTTAAGCCTCAAACTAAAGTTCAAGCATCTTCTAGTCCAAACATTAGAGGATCAAACTTAAGTTCAAGCCTCTCTCACTCAAAGGTGATTATATCTTTGAACTTTGAATGGAGCCTATTCCAATCATCTAAGGCTTCTATGAATTGTAAGAGCTTACAAGTTTGAACTTAAGTTTTAGCCTCTTCTGTTCAGTTCAAGCCTCTTAACCTCTCTCAATTGTACGAGATCCATGGCTTAAATCTAAGTTCAAATTTCTTTCACTTAGGACACAATCTTGAACTAATTATGAGCCTCTCTCACAATAGATTGTAGATCCAATTAGGATAAGAGGTTTGAGTTTAAGCTCACACCTCTGCTATTCAAAAGATTAGAGGCTCGAACTTAAGTTGGAGCCTCCCACTTCTCCCACTCAAAGGTCAATAGATCCGAAAACTTAAATTGGAGCCTATTCCAATCATCTAAAGCTTTTCCTAGATGTAAGAGCTTACAAGATTGAACTTAAGTTTTAGCTTATCATGTTCAAAATGTTTTTTTATTAAAGGTGCAAACCTAATTTTCAGTCTCTTATCCTCCTAAACTCTCTCATTTGTATCAGATTTAAGGTTTGAACTCAAACTCGAGCCTCTTTAACTTAAGCAATAAGATCAAACTCATAATAGATTATAGAGGTTGTGAGTGAGAGATGGTCAAAATTAAGTTTGAGTCTCTCCAAGTCAAAAGATACTTACATGTGAAAAGAGTGTGGAACTTAAGGTTGAGCCTATTCTAATCATCCAAAAATTCTCTTAGTTGTAATAGCTTATAGGATTGAACTCTTCAAGATTTGTGGATTAAACTTAAGTTCAAGCCTCTTTCAATTAAGTTAGATCCTCAAAATTAAATATATACATCTCTCATAATGAATGAGAGAGGCTAGGGGGATTAAACACTCAAACTTAAGTTCTGCCCTTCTCATAAAAAACATTATAAAATCCAAGTTAAGCTCAAGCCTCTCCCACTCAAAGATGAATAGAACCTCAAACTTTATTTTGAACCTATTATAATCATATAAAGCTCATACCATTTGTAAGAGTTTATAGGTTGGAGTTTTAGTTCTGGATTTGCTTTTCAAAATGTTTTTTTTACAGGCTCAAACTTAAGTTCGAGCCTCTTATCATCTTAATATCTCTTAATTGTAAGAGATTTGTGGTTCAAACTTGATCTCGAGCCTCTTTCACTTAAGCTATAGGCTCAAACTTAAATTTGAGCATGTCTCATACTTGATTATGGATCTTATGAGGATAAGCTACTCAAATTTAGGTTGGAGCCTCTCCTAATGAAAAAGTTGGATCATCAAACTTAATTTTGAGCTTCTCCCACTCAAAGGTGAATAGAGATTTGAATTTTACTCAAGCCTATTAGGGTCAGCTAAATGTGAGAAGTGGAGAATGACATGCGTGGGACTCACCTCCCAAACTATTTATAGCCCTTGCCCCGTCACCATCTAGAGTTCTCTCTAAGGTCCCCCTACTCATATAGCCATCATGAGTAGGTCCTCGTATGAACTCTCTGGCTTTTGGCCTTAGCTATCCCCCGAGAAAGGAACTTCTTATTCCTCCAAGCATGTACATCTCTCGAATATAACACTCTCTCCCCCTTCTAAAGATCATTGTCCTCAATGATATAGAAGGAGCTATAAACCTAGAAATCAAAATATGGGATTCCAAATAAGAAGAGTAGAGTGTGCTAGGTGTCTGAAATACTAGATAATCAAAAAGTAGACAACTCGTCTCTCTGCTTCATATCTAGCATTTCCACTAATAAATAGTAGTCCTTGCCTTGGGCATACTATAGGAATCCCTCTGAGGCCCGATGAGCCCCTATGTGTGTAGCATAAAGACTCGGAAGATACTCGGACTCCCTATGCCTAGACCCTGACTACTAACTTGTGACAACTTGTCACCTATAAAGACCTTGGCAACTTGCTCTTGTCTCCCTGAAATACCAACTGATAGCTTGCCATAAAGTACAATCGTGCAAAATCAATTACTCAACTAGAGTAATGAAAACTATTGTGCTAACCAAAACAATGTGAATATGTCCCAATCTCTAAAAAAATACTAAAGATGAATGGAAATCTTTTCCAAATAGTACTTAATCTCTAAGCTCAAGTAAATGTTCTTGATTTACTCACTATAATGAAATGAAACTCAAGAAAGTCTCATCATGATCCAAACTATGAATCCAAGATGACAATCTATCAACAATCCAGTCTATGGACCAAGATATCAATATGTCAATGATCCAAACTATGGACCAAGATCTCAATCTATCACATCCAAACTATGGACTAAGATCTCAATCAGTCACATCCAAACTATGGATCCAAATCTCGATGTATCATATATATAATCCAAATTATGGATCAAAATCTCTCCCATACAAAGTAAATCCCAATCCACTATGTGGAACTAAGTCCATCATGCCAAATGAAGACGTACTAAGAAAGTGCAGCAGCTAGTGGAACTACCACCGCCTTCTCAATAATAACATGCAAGATGTTCCAAGTGGATGAAACTTGAGTTATCGATGACCACCATCTGATCATCACTATGATCAAATCATTCCTAACTAGGAACGAGGTGTCTCAAGTAAACTACTGTAATAATCTAGCACTCCCAGATATAATGAGGACCATAATATGAGTCCACTAAATACACTGAAATAATGGTAAGTAGATGTGTGCACACTCATAGCTCACTAGGCTAAGCATCTAGCTCACCTTATACAAACTATGTATGAAACATGGCCTCTCCTCAAGCATATCAAATAAAGTAGTATGTACTCTATGAATTTCTTCTTAATTAAATTGCCTATTCATAGTTCTTATGTGCAAACCTTGCTTTCCGCTTCTAGGCTACTAGCCTATGGACTTGCCTTGTTTGCAATCACATATAGAGTGACTGTCTCAACTGCCGCTCTGTTGTCCAATAATAAGAAGATCATATGATTGAACTCCAAATCATATAAAAAATACAATCTCAGAGACTTCTCTCCCATACCATCTATCCTACACTTAGGTAGAATACAAAGTTTGATGTCCCATACCACCAAACTTCATACCCCACATAGATGCGTGACGTATGAGATTAAAGTCAAACACTTCTCTCAAAGAAAAATACAAGAATAGATTGGTGAGTACTCACAATCATAAATAATGTAGTGAACTCCTAAACTGTTTCCTTCCCTCGATGGAAAGAACAGAGTCATTCCTATGACTCTATCACTCATAACTATCCCTAACATCAGCTCATCTTGAGTTGAGAAATGAGAAACTATATAATAAATCAACTCAACTAGAGTTGTGAAGGATGGGGCTTGCATCAGATATCAACTCATGTGACTTGAATCAAATATTGACTCACAATAAATTGGAATTTATACAACTTGTATGAATGCAATTATATGAAATGAGAACAACTAGCAAAGTTCTCCTATTCCATGCTCTCATGGCATTATATACATTTTTGAAAATTTCGACAGAGTCTCCTCTGTCCTACTATGAATGGTCACCTTAAATCAATGATCAGAAGCTCATTTTTGTAAAGAAGGGAGCTTTTGGTCGATGTGCTCTCATGTAATATCTCTTATCAATGGAAGAAGGCTCTCATTTACTCTAAGACTTGTTACATTTACATGTATTTGTGTCTTTGTGAGTGTGTGAGAGTCTAGTGTGTGTGCCTATGCATGTCTCTCCTTTGTGTGAGTAGAGTAGTTGCATTTGCTTGTATTTTCCTCATGGACTAGGATCCTTGACTCCCTATTCTCCTTGTTTTCAAGCATGTGGCATAGCATGGGGCTGATGCCAATGGCTTGATCATGTGGGAGGTAGGGGTGGATGAGAGGAGAGTCACTCTTGAGCTTTCCTTCTTGCTTCCATGCAAGGTGGTGAGGGTTCTTGGTCATTCCTTGCTATAACCCCAACACACTCACATGCATACATACACTTATGCATACATACATATACACACATACACATACACATATAGATACTTACACATACATACACACACATAGACACACACATGAACATACACATATAGATACTTACACATACATACACACACATAGACACACATATACATATACACATACACATACAGATACTTACACATACATAAACACACATAGATACATACACATACACTCACATGCATACATACACACACATGCATAAATATGCATATGCATACATACATACACACACATGCATACACACACATGCACATACACACAAATATGCACATATACACACACATACAATCACATACAGACATACACACACATGCATACACATGCATATGCATACATACATAGACACATGCATACACACATGCACATACATATACACATGCATACACACACATACATACATACATACACACATACACACACATCCAAAAATGCACACATATTCATACACACACATACAAATATGCACATACACATAAAAATATAAGTACTTGCACATATACATAGACACACACACACACATACACTCACATGCATACATAAACACACATGCATAGACATGCATATGCATACATACATAGATACATGTATACACACACATGCACATACATACACACATATGCATACACACACATACATACTCACATATGCACATATACACACATAAACACACTATACAAACACATGCATATGCACACATACAAACACATACACACACATACAAACACATGCATATAGACACATACACACATGTATACACACAAACACATACATACACAACTACTCAACTCAAGGAGGACCATAATACTTGTAAAGATATATACAAATCATGTATATACACACACATATATATAAACATTTAGATACATACACATCACACATACATGCCTACGTGCACACATGTATACATATACATGCATACACAATTATAAATGCACTTGCATATATCACACAAATGCACATGCATACATACACGTGTGCATGCTAGCACATACATACACATGAAACAAACATATGTGCATACTAACACATGTATACATATAACACACTTGAATACACATGCATATATATATACACACATATGCATACATACATGAGAGAAATTTCATCCTTGAAAATAAAGTTATATATAAAATTTTAGGAACACCCCGAGCTTCATGTTCTAGCTTAAAAGAACATGTTTTCATCTATGTGGTGGGACTCACCTATATTCTAGTTGAATAAAGGAGAACATATTGTCTGATAGCCATTGAAATGATTCAAGTTAAGGATCCCTTCTTAATGGGAAATTACTACCTTCATACTTAGCTTGAAACCAATCAACCTTCAAAAAAAACCTATCAAAATATAAAAAATACAAAAATTCGTTATTATGTGCTTAGAAAAATATTAAACTATATCATAAAAAGTAGAATCTTTTTTTACTTGTTTGCATCTCTTTTATCGTAAGTATCCAAGGAGTAGGTGCATAAGTCGATTTCTATAAAATCTTGGTCATAACAATTCCCTCTTGATGATATTGTCTCAACAAGTTGGTTTCTTTTGTCTCAACAAGTCCCTCTTGATGCTATTATCTTGATGCCAACATCTCATCAAGGTGAATGGCATCCAAGCCAAAGCATATCAGCTAACAAAAAGTTCTTGTTGTATCAATACAATACAACTTCCTAAAGAAGGTCTATGGATCTATGAAATATATCATCTCCTATATCGAGAGCTCAAAGCAAAGATGAAGTTGAACCTTGTACCAAGCTTTAAGCATCAAGAAGCTATAGGTGTTGATGATACTAAGATACCATATGTTGTGCTTCCTAAGAGGACTAGATTACATGGTGGGTCATACGAGGAACGACAAAGGGTGCATCAATGCCTTTTGGGAAGCATTGAGATTCACAAGAGAAAGCTAGATCAATGCTTTTAGAAATCGACTAGAGGTGAGGAAGAACATGATAGGCCTATTGATATGAAGAAGAAAGAGGCAGATGAGATTGTACAGCTTGAAGGGGAAATAGACTTATTGCAGGTGCAAGCTTAGGATTTACATGGAGTTAACATGTTGAATCTCATCGAATCTATTTGATAGGTTAACTCCATGTAAATCCTCAACTTGCACCTACAATGAGTCTATTTCCTCTTCAAGTTGTACAATCGCATTTGCCTCTTTCTTCTTCATATCAATAGGCCTATCATGTTCTTCCTCACCTCTAGTCAATTTCTAGAAGCATTGATCCACCTTTCTCTTGTGAATCTCAATGCTTCCCAAAAGGCACTGGTGCACCCTTTGTTGTTCCTCCTATGACCACCATGTGATCCAGTTCTCTTAGGAAGCACAATGTATGGTATCTTAGTATCATCATCAACACTCTCCAAGAAAGCTTCTTGATGCTTAAAGCTTGGTACAAGGTTCAACTTGATCTTTGCTTTGAGCTCTTGATATAGGAGATGATATATTTCATAGATCCATAGACCTTCTTCAGAAAGTTGTATTGCATCAATACAATAAGAACCTTCTATTAGCTTATATGCATTGTCTTGGATGCCATTGATCTTGATGAGATAATGGCATGAACACAATATATCATCATTTCTTGATGCATTGTATTGATGCCATTGACCTTTGATTGATTAGAATCTAATTTTGTAGCAAATAAAGGTACTAGATATTAATAATCTGATTATTTACATACACGCATCACATGTACACATTTACACATACACACATATTTAGATATACACAAATACACATTTTGAAATATAAATACACATACAAAACTATAAATGTATGATGTGTGTATGTGTGCATGTATTTAGTATGTATGTGTGTGTATCTATATGTGTGGGTATGTGTATGTATTTGTGTGTATGTATGTGTATGTATGTATGTGTATGTATGTATGTGTATGTATGTATGTGTAAGTGTATGTATGTATATGTATGCATGTATGTGTGTGTGTATATATGTATGTATGTGTAAGTGTATGTATGTATATGTATGCATGTATGTGTGTGTATATATGTATGTATGTGTAAGTGTATGTATGTATGTGTAATTTGATGGGGGAAGTATCTCAACCCCTAAGCAACGATGAAGCGCGAATGACCTCCACAGGTATCCTTCTTTGACCTCTGCACACCAAAAATGCTCTTACTCAGAGCTTATGCAGAGAACTCCAGTGAGCTTTTGTAGACCTGTAGTAGACACCAAGGGCTTTCCAAAAAAACAAATTTCACTTGAAATGGATGCTTACACAAAGAGAAACAATGTCTACAACATGAGCTAGTTGAATGCTCACAACTGCTAGTCAAGCAGAGACCTCACTTCACTCCAGCAAACTTTTCTCAGAGATTATACAGAGAATGAATCTCAAACTTGAGTCAACTTTAGAGAACTCTAATAGCTACCCAATGACACCAAAATCATAGCAAATGGATACATAGAGAAGGAGAACCAGCCCTTACAACAGAGAGCAAAATATTTCCAACAGAGCCTACACAAAGAGAGAGATATCAATCACACAACTTCACTAAAATGAATGTTGCTCCCAGCTTACTCAGAGAATGCTCCAGAGAATTGGTAAGCATAAAATAGACTCTTATAGCTATCCAATGAGACAAGAATTACATCAAATGGATACCATATGAGGGAGAACCAATGCTAACAACTCAGGGGTAGAGAGTTGCAACACTGCCTGCGCACACACATAGATATGCCTACTAAAAGAAAACAAACAAGCAAACAAGGGGGTTGCTTAAGCAAGGGGCTTGCTTATCACAACTCCAGCATTTATTGCTCACTTTACATGAGCTAAAACTCCAAGAAGATGGCCCAAAAGAAGTCGGGATACATGCTCCTTTTATAGTGAGAGGTGTGCCCCTAAAATCTAGGAACTACCTTTCCAAATCAGCCTCCTAACTTGGAAGAATTAGTTGAGATGACTTGGGGAGTGGTTGAGTGACTTTTCTTGATGGAATCTCGTGGCTTTTGGCTTCCTTTGATTGCTTCACATGTCCATAAAAGATTCCCCATGAATTTTTAGCTTGAAGCTTGACTTTTAACACTCCCCCTCAAGCTTCAATTCTTCATCCTCATCCAAGCTCCTTCATGTTGATGCATTGCTTGAATTTTGAAATCTTCATCCCATCCAAAGCCTTTGTAAACATGTTTGCAACTTGGTCCTTGGTACCAATATGATGTACTGAAACTTCCTTGGATATCACCTTTTCCCTTATGAAGTGATAGTGCACTTCAATATGCTTGGTTCTAGCATGATAGACAGGGTTCGATGCTAGATGAATGCTACTCATGTTGTCACAAAAAATTGGATATGTGTCAACCTGCAAATTAAGCTCCATAAATAACTTCTTAATCCACATTAGCTCACATGTGACTTGAGCCAAAGCTCTATACTCAGCCTCGGTGGAAGATAATGCCACCGTGGGTTGCTTCTTTGAAATCCATGAGATGATCTTGCTACCTAGCATGACTAGGTAACCACTTGTACTCCTTCTATCTTCCTTTGAACCGGCCCAATCGGCATCGGAATAAGCTTTGACCTGCATATCATCATCAAATGAGTAGAACAATCCTTCATTTATAGTGGCTTTGAGATATCACAACATTCTTCTTGCAGCTTGCAAGTGTGTAGTCCTTGGACTATGCATAAATTGTGATAACACTCCAACTCCATATGCTATGTCGGGTCTGGTTATTGTGGCATAATTGAAAGAGCCTACAATAGATCGATACAAAGTTACATCCTCTAATGGCTCTCCATCAATGGAGCTTAGCTTTACATTAACTTCCATGGGATTTAAAATAGGCTTGCAATGTAGCATCCCAAACCTCTCAAGTAGGTCTAGAATATACTTCCTTTGTATGAGCATAATACCTTCTTCTTTGTATACAACTTCAATGCCAATAAAATACCTAAGATCTCCAAGATCAGAGATCCTAAACTCCTTTCCAAGCTTTGCCTTGATCTCCTCAATGCCCTTTGTATCATTACCTGTAATGATAAGATCATCTACATACACACACATGTAGACCACAAGTTCTCCTCTTTGTTTGATGAAGAGAGATGGATCCGCCTTGCATTGATTGTAACCACATTTGATCAAATAGTCCACCAGTCTTTGGTTCCAAGCCCTTGGAGCTTGCTTTAGGCCATAAAGTGCCTTCTTCAACCTACAAACATGATGTGGAAACTCTTTATGAACAAAACCTAGTGGTTGCTCCATGTATACCTCTTCTTCCAAGTCTCCATTGAGAAAGGCATTCTTGATATCCAATTGGAAGAGCTTCCATCCTTTGCTAGCAGCCATTGCAATGAGTGTCCTAATGGTGCTCATCTTTGCCACGGGGCTGAATGTCTCTTCAAAGTCCACTCCATAGGTTTGTGCAAAACCCTTGGCCACCAATCTTGCTTTGAACCTAGAAATAGATCCATCTGAATTCCTCTTTACTTTATACACCCACTTATTACCTATTACCTTCATGTTCTCCTTCTTGGGCACTAGAGTCCATGTTTGATTTTCCTCAAGTGTGTCGATCTCTTCTTGCATTGCCTCTTTCCATTCGGTGTACCTGCTTGCATCTTCATAGCAATCGGGCTCATGATCTTCTACTACTTTGTTCATATATGCATAATGTGTTGCCATGTATAAATCATAAGTAAACCTTTGAGTTGGATACTTAACTCTAGAAGACTTCCTTTCTTCACCTTTTGGAGGAATAAACCTCCTTTGCCTTGGGAACTTGATCTCTTTCTTTGACGTGGCTTCTTTCTCCATCATGTGTCCTTCATCATCTTCAACTTCATTACCTTCTTCATCCAACTCCACCAATGTTGCTTTGCCTTTGTTGATTGATTGTGCTTCATAGCTTGATGAAGATCTCCCCCTCCATGGTGAGTTCATGCTTGAACTATCTTCATTGATGGAACACCTTGGGCCGCTTAGCTCTAGGTCGATTTGTTCTTCATCATGTCCATGCTTTTCTTCTTCATAGTCCTGCATACAATCATACTTCTTATACCAAGGGAGTAGCTCATCAAATGCTACATCCCTTGATATCCTCAAGTCCTTTGTGTTTGGGTTGAAGCACCTGTAACCTTTATGATCATTTGAATATCCTAGAAACACACACTTTTTTGCCTTTGGTTGTAGCTTGTGCCTCAATTCACTTGGCACATGTACATAACAAGTACATCCAAATATCTTCAAGTGGGAAAGATCAGGTTTCTTACCATAATAGGCTTGATATGGTGTCAAGCCATGGATCCCTGAGGTAGGAGCCCTATTCATTAGATACACGGCGGTATTTGCTGCATCACTCCAAAACATGTTAGGTACATTCATCTCATTAAGCATTGCTCTAGCGATCTTGGCAATGTATCTATTCTTTCTCTCTGCTACTCCATTTTGTTGGGGTGTGTACCTGCATGTTACTTGCCTCTTGATGCCTTGATCCATTAAAAAATCGGAAAACTCATTTGAGAAATATTCTCCCCCTCCATCGGACCTTAGCTTCTTGATATATGTACCTGTTTCCTTCTCTACCATTGCCTTGAATGCTTTGAAACATGTAAACACATTTGATTTGTTTTTGATGAAATAAACCCAAACCATCCTTGTGCAATCATCTATAAAAGTGACAAAGTACTTGTTACCTCCAATGGATTGCTCTTTCGTTGGCCCCCACACATCTGTATGTATCAACTCCAATGGATGTTGGCTTATGTAGCCACTCTTCTTGAATGGAAGTCTCGCTTGCTTCCCTAGTTGACAAGATTCACATAAATGCTTCATACCTTGTCCTTGGAAGTTGGGAAGACCTTCAACCAGCCTCTTGAATTGCATTTCCTTCATTCTTTGTATGTTGATGTGACCTATCCTCTTGTGCCACAAGTCCAACTCCGAAATCCTCTTGTTTCCATATGTGAAGTAGACATGTTGAGTAGAATGAGAATTTACCTCCAAAGTGAAGAGTATCCCTTGCTTCTTTCCTCTTGCTATGACCTTGTAACCTTGCTTAGGGTTCTCCACAAAGCATCCACCTTTGTTGAACCTTACTTGATAGCCTCTTTCAACAATTTGCCCAACGGACACCAAGTTCTTTGTGATGGTAGGTACATGCAAGACATCCTTGAGACATCTTCCTTCCTCCTTGTCATCCAAAGCTACATCTCCAACATGGGAGATCTCATGGGCTGTATCATCACCTGTTTCTACATGTCCTTTACCTTTGGGAACATGTAGATTAGTAAACCAAGAAGCATTGCAACTCATATGGTTGCTACATCCACTATCAATATACCAAGTGTTATCTACTTTGCTTGAATTCCCATTCATGTGCATCATCAAGAGATTGTCATTTTCTGAACTTGTAGAAGCATAATTACCTTGGCCTTTGTATGAAGAACCTTGATTATAGTTCCTTTGGTTTCCTCCTTGGTAGCAATCTCTAGCATAGTGGCCAAACTTGCCACATATGTAACATCCTTCGCCATCTTGATTCCTGTTTTGTTGATGTCGTCCTCCTCTTCCTCTTGATCTTCCTCTCCCTCTTTGTGATGAGGTGCCTTGGTCATGTCCTTGATTTCTTGAGTGGCCTTGCCTTCCTCCAAACCTTCCTTTGCCCCTTCCTTGTCCTTGTCTTCCTTTGCCCCTTTGATTACCTGCATAGAAAACTTGTGCATCTTTGCTTTTAGTTGAACTTCCACCTATGTTCATTTCTTCGGTGACCATGAGAGCAACCAATTGCTCAAAATCGGGAAGATTATCCCTTACATAAACTGAAGTGGTAAAGGGTTTCCACTTCTCATCATCTCTCAAACCATTGAGAGTATAAGCCACAAGATCGTCATCGTCTACGTGGCTTCCAATGGATCCCAATGCATCTGATAACTCCTTGACCTTAAGTATGTAGTCATTTATGCTACTCCCTGAGCTCTTCCTAAGGTTGTTGAGCTCATTCTTGAGTTGGATCTTCCTTGCTTTGGTGCTTGTTGAATAAAGCCTTTCAAGTGTCTCCCATACCTTCATGCTTGAATCCAGGTCTTGGATATGGCCGATCATGCTATTGCTAATGTGTTGGGAAAGAATAAAGATAACCCTCTTGTCTCTTTCATTCCATTCCCTAAAGGCCCTTCTCTGGTCATTGGTTGGATTCTCATCCAACCTAGGTCTTGGTTCACTTCCACTAATCAACCCCCAAAGGCCCTTGCCCATAAGATAGTTGGAGACCCTAAATCTCCATGGTTGATAGTTACCTTTGTCTAGCTTTTCAATTTGAGTGTTGAAGTCTCCCATATCTAGTCTTTGATACTTGACCTAGCCCTTGGCTAATGCTCCAATGTGTGTAAAATGAAAATGAGGCTCTGAGGTTACCTCAATCCAAAGCTTTCCTTAGATGGACACCTTGTGCTCTTGCAAATTTGAGTAGAATAGCTCCCCCTTGATGTGAGCTACCTCCAAGAAGCTTTTGTTGATGCAACTCTTCAACCACCAACTCCAAGAGGTCTTCTTGCTTGTATGTGCTACCTCCAAGATGCCCAAATGCTCTGATGCCACTGATGGGGGAAGTATCTCAACCCCTAAGCAACGATGAAGCGCGAATGACCTCCACAGGTATCCTTCTTTGACCTCTGCACACCAAAAATGCTCTTACTCAAAGCTTATGCAGAGAACTCTAGTGAGCTTTTGTAGACCTGTAGTAGACACCAAGGGCTTTCCAACAAAACAAATTTCACTTGAAATGGATGCTTACACAAAGATAAACAATGTCTACAACATGAGCTAGTTGAATGCTCACAACTGCTAGTCAAGCAGAGACCTCACTTCACTCCAGCAAACTTTTCTCAGAGATTATACAGAGAATGAATCTCAAACTTGAGTCAACTTTAGAGCACTCTAATAGCTACCCAATGACACCAAAATCATAGCAAATGGATACATAGAGAAGGAGAACCAGCCCTTACAACAGAGAGCAAAATATTTCCAACAGAGCCTACACAAAGAGAGAGATATCAATCACACAACTTCACTAAAATGAATGTTGCTCCCAGCTTACTCAGAGAATGCTCCAGAGAATTGGTAAGCATAAAATAGACTCTTATAGCTATCCAATGGACAATAATTACATCAAATGGATACCATATGAGGGAGAACCAATGCTAACAACTCAGGGGTAGAGAGTTGCAACACTGCCTGCGCACACACATAGATATGCCTACTAAAAGAAAACAAACAAGCAAGCAAGGGGGTTGCTTAAGCAAGGGGCTTGCTTATCACAACTCCAGCACTTAGTGCTCACTTTACATGAGCTAAAACTCCAAGAAGATGGCCCAAAAGAAGTCGGGATACATGCTCCTTTTATAGTGAGAGGTGTGCCCCTAAAATCTAGGAACTACCTTTCCAAATCAGCCTCCTAACTTGGAGGAATTAGTTGAGATGACTTGGGGAGTGGTTGAGTGACTTTTCTTGATGGAATCTCGTGGCTTTTGGCTTCCTTTGATTGCTCCACATGTCCATAAAAGATTCCCCACGAAGTTTTAGCTTGAAGCTTGACTTTTAACATAATTTTATGTATATGTGTATGTATATACATGTATGTGTGCTTGTGTATGTATGTGTATGTGTGGGTATGTATGTATGTGTAAGTTTATGAATATGTGTATGTGTATGCATGTACATGTGTGTATGTATGTATGTGAAAGTGTATGTATGTATGTGTAAGTGTATGTATATGTGTATGTGTATGCATGTATGTGTGTGCATATTTATGTATGTGAGTATGTATTTAGTACGTATGTGTGTGTATGTATATGTGGGGTAATGTGTATGTATGTGTAAGTACATATGTGTAAGTACATATGTGTAAGTGTAAGTATGTATGTGTAAGTGTATGTATGTGTGTCTGTGTATGCATGTTTATAAATTTAAAGTTTTTTTATATTTTGATTCTTTTTTTTGTTTGAGATTAAAATAACAAGAGATATTGTATGCTAGAACAAAATAAGAGAATACCTAACATAATACATGAGGCATGGTAGTTTTTTTGCAGACACCTACGTCTTCAGGATCATTTCCTTAGCAGAAGGTATACAAATTAATATTTTATATTACCTTGACTTATAATTATCATATGTTGAAGCTCAAAGTCAAGGACAAAGCATGCAAGCACATCAAAAGGTGGACACACAAGGAAAGGGAGCAAGTAGGGAGCTCCAAGAAGTGTATGTCAAATTTTCAGAAGAATCCCCTACAAAAATAGTGATTTTCATCACTAAAAACCATTGTAAATACCATTATCTATTTTTTTAACTCCATTTTGTTCAAGCCGAGGAGTCCTCAAGCTTGAGGAGTATTAGAAGTACCATCGTACCAATTTTCATAATTTTTAGACTTCGTTTGAGCCCTCAAATAAGCCCTGGGACCTAATTTTTAACTAGGCCGGACACTAGGTCTGGATAGGGCCAAAACTAGTCAAAAAACTATAAAAAGAGCTAGAGAGCTCATTTTTGGGGTTAGCTTGAGAGAGAATAGAGCTTTTGTAAGAGATCTCTTTTGCAATCGAAGCTTTCCATTGTTCCTCTCTTTGATCTTACTTTATGCGCGTGTGTGTGTATGTGTGTGCGTGTTTGTGTGCTTTCACTCACGCACTTGTGCCTTCACTTGCTCGTGGTCTTCATACCGGTCCTCACGTCTCCGCGGATTGACAATTAAAGGAGGTGGCCGGCGCTCAGAAATTTGAATTTCCCGCCAAAAAATGCAATTCTGTGATGAAAATCGCGATTCTGTAAAAATTCAAAATTTTTTGAAAAATCACGATTTTTTGTTTTCCCGCCTAAAAGTTGGCTGAAAGAATCACGATTCTGTGGTCATTCTCAGAGTCGCGATTATGTGGTTATGCTCAAAATCGCGATTCTCCAAATTTTTGGAAACCACGATTCTCTGAGACAAAATCGCGATTTTCAAAAACACGATTCTCTGCTCAAAATCGCGATTCTCACAAATCACGATTTTCAACAAAAAACGTGATTCTGTGATTGTGCTCAAAATCGCGATTCTCACAAATCACGATTTTCAGCCAAAAACACGACTTTGTAAAAAACACGATTCTCTGAGACAAAATCACGATTTTTATGTCAAAAACACGATTCTGAGCAAATACGATTTTCAGCGGGCTCAAAATCGTGATTCTCACAAATCACGATTTTCAGCCAAAAACACGATTTTGTGAAAACACGATTCTGTGAAAAGACGATTCTGTGCTCAAAATCGCGATTTTTATGTCAAAAACACGATTCTGAGCAAATACGATTTTCAGCGGGCTCAAAATCACGATTCTCACAAATCACGATTTTTAGCCAAAAACACGATTTTGTGAAAAACACGATTTTGTGAATCACGATTTTTTGCTCAAAATCGCGATTTTCAAAAACACGATTCTGTGTTCAACATCACGATTCTCAAAAACACGATTGTCTGCTCAAAATCGCGATTTTCAAAACACGATTTTCAGCTCAAAATCGCGATTTTCAAAACACGATTTTGTGAAAACACGATTTTGTGAACACGATTCTCAAGGTACAAAATCACGATTTTCTTGAAGTTCACAAAATCGCGATTTTCTCTAAAAGGTCATGTTTGCCCGTTTTGACCCCCAGGAGCCTGATTTGACATAACTTTTTCATCCGAAGTCCATTTTTTGAGCTCTATAGCTCGTTGGAAAGCTCGTTTCAAATCCTACACGATCTCAGCTGTTTTTTTCAAGAATAACGCGTTGATTTTGAGATAGGATAATTTGAAGTTGACCCTCAAGTGGGACTAGGGAACCAAGGGGGCTCCAATAGAATTTTGAACCATACCAAAGGGAAAATTTGGACTCTTGACTAAAGCTTATGAACCTGAGATCTGGTAGACACTTAGGCAAGGATAAACAAAGCATTAGATCTTCTGAGGCTAGTGTCAACCATACATCCAAGTCTTGGGCACAACAACTAAGTGGTCATCTTTTACTAAGTTCAGACACAAGTGATTCAGAAATGTGTTTTAGCATGGGAAAACCTGCAGGTGGCTCAGGGACTGCCCATCTACAAACACCAGAAGGTCCCTATAAGACACAGTTGGAATATATTCGGACCAACCAATTAGGTGCTCGCATCTATGAGGATGGTCTGAGGCGATCAGTGGTCCAACTCAAAAATCGAGATCAATCCTTTGGACTTGAACACCCGGTGGTCAAGTTCGAAGAGGGTTCATACATTGATAAGGAAGGAACCATGTATGTGGTTACCAACCAACCAGATAGGACTGATGAGTTTGGAAATGTCATTCTTGAGAACGAAATAGGAGACCTAGAACAAGGAAATGTAGGACAAGGACCCCAGACTCCTAGAGGTAAGTCAGTTCTGACCAGAGTAATCACACCAGATTGGATCCCTCAAGACAACAAAAGCATAGAACTATTCTTGAATAGAGAAACAGAGGAAGCCTTTTGGAGATTCAAGCCAGATCAACCTAGCCAACTGGGCATAGTCATCATCTATGAATTCAAAGGCCCTGAGATACCAGGCAAAGTTGTGCACCTGGATAACACATCAGAGAAGATATTCTTGGTAACAGAACATGATAGACATGCATATACCTAGAAGAGTGAGTTGATTTTCCCTCCACCAAGATCCAATGTTTCCCATGGTCCCCAAGGAGTAGGATCATCCCAAGCTCATGAAGCCCAGAGAGAAAGAACTAGAGAGAGGCCTGATGTAAGTTTTGCACACACGGTGGGCAGAAATAGAGCAGGATTTGGAAATGAAAGACCTGAAAGAGAGAGACATCAAGCACATAGGCAACAAAGAGATGAACATGATTTTCCATTGCCTAGACCCCGAGAGCACCCAGGAACCCTTAGACCCACTCAAGTGATTAAGGCAATGAAGAATTATTTTGACGGGTCAGGAGATCCTTATGATCATGTGGCCGAGTTCAAACAAGTGTTAAGAGCTGAACAGGTTGAGGATTTGTTCACCCAGTACGAGGCATTTGGTCTGACTCTTAAGGGCACTGCCTTAGCTTGGTTTCAACCACTGAGTAGTCGCAAGGTCAACTGCTAGACGAATTCATTGTAGAATTTTCCAAGAGTGGTATCAGGCATAACACATCATCCTTGATCCACAGTTTCAAGCAGACACCCCAAGAAACAGTGCGGCTAGCAGGTAGAAGGTTCAGACAGTACCTAGAGAGATTCCCTGCTCCAGAGCTACCCACACCAGCCAAACAAGTGGCTTTGTTCTTAGATGGCTTACTGAGCACAAACTTAAGATCATATGTATACTTGAAAGAGCCTAGATCCATAGAAGAGTGATTGCGGGCATGCATTGACATAGAAGATAACTTGGGTGAGGAGTTAAGATAAGGATTCAGATAGCTCTACTAGTCATACTTCAAAAATCTCCACGGAAATAGAGGAGATAGCTGAGCAAGTTGCCAAGAAGTTGGGAGTCCAAAATAAACAAACACAGAGAGTCACCCCATTGAATCGGTGCTATAGTTGCAGAGGTGACCACATGGCTAACGTATGCCCAATGCAAAACCAAAACATTAGAGAAAGGAATGCTCCATATTGTACTATTGAGAGAAAATACACAAACCACACGGCTCAAGACTGTCCCTACAATAGGCAGGCTGTTAGGCAAACTTATCAACAACCTTACCAACCAGGTAGGTATCAAAACCAATACCAACAGCAATATCACGCACAATATAGGCCACAACCAGTCTTGGGAAACCAACCACCAACTCCTGCCAACGTGATTCTAGTCAAATATGTTGTGGGAGAGGAAAATCCAAATAGAGCATTGGTGCCACTAACCCCATTGATACCAGATAATGACTCTCATGCTCATAGTTCAGACTACTCCCATGAAGGTAGTCCACATGCTTATTACATAGTCACCTGAACATTGTGAGATTTACTCGTATCAATATGAGGCACCACCTATGGAGCAAAATTGGGAGCCAGAATACTCCAATGTCATGTACACAAATCCTAACCCTAGGCCCTAGTTGAGACAAATGAGACCACAAGCCCCTAGAGGATCTTGTTTCAGATGTCAAGGTGACCATTTCATTCGTGACTGTCCCCACCCACCATCTCCGAGTCAAGGACAGGCTATCACAATATAGGCTTTTTGTTCTGATTGTGGCAAAGACCATCTCCCCAAAGATTGTCCAAGAAACCCCTCCAGTGCACCCAAGATTACACCCATTAATGTGGTAGGCTTAGTGGCAGATTCAAGTTCAAGTAGTAGCAATGTGGCTCCTATACAAGCTGTCACTAGGGCACAAGCCTTAAAACAGGCTCACGACTAAGGCGGCGACCAAGGCATAGACCTTGGCATACCTTGTCATCCGAGTCACCCAAGTCACCGTTGGCGCCGTTGGCTGCGCGCGAGGGAGGACCTCAACGATCAAGGAATATAGAGGTTCCCGGTACTTCCCGGGAGGTCACCCATCCCAGTACTGTTCCCCCCAGAGCTCGCTTAACCGCGGCAATCTCTTGCCACTAAGCTACACTCTTGTGGTGTTTGAAGAAGGGGAAAGACTAAGGTTGACATTACCTTGAACAAGTTTTGGTCCCTCAAAGCTTCATTTTTGCTTTTAAAGCCTATTTCTGAAGCAATTTTGGGGTGTTTTTGGAGCCATTTCGGAGTACTTTCACACGTAGTTCTCTTCACACAGGTCCAAGAACATCAAGAAGAGTGTTCCTTGTACTTCTCAGACAATAAATATCAACCTTTGGGGCTGTGTTTTCAGCCACACTCGTAAAACTACAGGTTTCTCGAGGGGTTTTTCAGTTTTGGTGGGAGCAGTCGCTGCAAATTTATGCAGCTTTTTAAAGCCTAAAACATCAGAGTTGACAGACACTTGCAGGTGTTATTGGCTAGTTTTTTGGGCTGTGTATTCAACCTTTCAGTGTCATTTTACTGCATATATTGAGCACATACACTCCATGTACGCTTTTGTGGATACCGCTTATGTACGTCCATGTGGGCATTGATATAGCGGTTACGTTCTTTGCATAAAGCCTTTTACGTTTGATAAAGAGGGTCGTGGTGAGGTTTTCTTAACTGGGAGACACCCAGATGTCGGGGTCTCTTCGGTGATGCAGGTGGAAGACTTACCCAGCCTCGCCATAGGAGATGTATGATAGTTGTTCATAGGTGCTCGATAAGCTTAGTTGGCTTCTATTGGGTAACTGATTATATGCAGTGGAGTCAGTGATTCACTATGCAGGTAGACATGTTAGTACTTGCAGTTTTATGATACTTTGACACTGGTTATATGCTAATTTTGCAGAGGATACTCTGGCAAAATTTTTCCAGATTTCTGGTTTAGTCAACTATATAGTGGTCGATTTACTCCTTGATACACTTATTTGTTGGTGTTTGGACTCTTCTAGCTCCATTATCATTCTATTCAGTTCTCTACGATCATGGCATCAGAGGTCTCAGGCACATCCGGTGGATCAGGGTCTAGTGCTAGCGTTCCGAGGAGGAGCTATAACTTGCAGGGCAAAGACCATTTTGAGATCCGAAAATTTGATGGCACAAACTTTGCTCTATGGAAGAATCAGATTAAAGATGTGCTGATTCAAAGAAGGCAATGGAAGCCAGTAAATGGGATTTCAAAGAAGCCTGCTGACATGGATGAAGATGATTGGGATGAGTTAGATGAAATGGCCAGGTCTACCATTCGCTTGCACCTAGCAGATAATGTTTACTTTACAGTATTAGACTGTGAAAGTGCAGAGGAGCTTTGGAAGAAGTTATGCAATACATATGAAAAAGAGACGGCATCAAATAAAGTATATCTGATGAGAAAATTATACGACCTTCGTATGAAGGACACAGATAGTGTTGCTGCTCATCTAAATGAGTTTGATGCCATATTCTCCCAGTTACAGGCTCAGAAAATGGATATGGACAATGAAATGAAAGCAGTATTGCTGTTATGCACCCTGCCATCATCATGGGATACATTTTGCACAGCTATTAGCAATAGTGCCCCAGGTGGTAAACTCGTCTATGATGACATATGTGGAGCACTCTTGAGTGAGGAGATTCGTAGAAAATCTATGGTTGGCACTCAGAGTGGAGATGCATATAATGTTCGTGATTCTTACCAAGGAAAGAATCAACAACGTGGCAGGAGCAAGAACAAGGAAAAGAATGGTCAACGGAATAAGAGCAGAAGTAAATCAAGGAAGAGGGATATTGAATGCCATTATTGTCATAAGAAAGGACACATGAAGAAAGACTGTTATGCATTAAAGAATGCTAAAGGTAAAGGACAGAATGTTGATGGGCATGTTAAACAGTTACCTGCACCATCTACTTCGACTGTGAAGATTGAAGAAATTAATGCTATTTCTGATGATGCTGATGTGTTGACACTTGATAGTACTGTGCCATCTGAGGCACTTATGGCTGATTCTCTTTCCCACACCTGGCTGCTAGATTCTGGTGCTTCTTTCCATGTGACACCACATAGAGAATGGTTCTCTAATTATGCAGCAAAGTCTCTTGGTACCGTGAGACTTGGTGACTCTTACTAGTGTGATGTTGTGGGGATTGGAGATGTGGTTGTGCAGTTCATTGACGGTTCAAAATTTACTATGCATAATGTACGCCATGTACCTCAGTTATCACGTAGTTTGATGTCAGTTGGTCAACTTGATGACCTTGGTTACAAGGTGGTCTTCTATGCTCAGTCCTTTCGTATATCAAAGGGCAATATGGTTATTGCAAAAGGAAGGAAAGTTGGCTCACTTTACCCTTTATTTGTATCACAGAAAGAACACTTGTTAGCTGTTACTGAACAGCCTATGGCTTGTATTTGGCATGGTCGTTTGGGCCATAAATCTCGTAGTGGAATGGAAAATCTTTCTCGTTCTGGCTACTTACCTGTGTTATCTTTCTCTGATTTTTCATTTTGTGAGCATTGTCAATATGGAAAGCAAACCAGAAATGTGCATAAAACGCACATTGACTCTTCAATTCAGCCTTTAGATCTTGTTCATACAGATGTGTGTGGTCCTATGCCCACTAGGTCTTTAGGTGGTTCTCTTTACTTTGTTACTTTCATAGATGATGCTACTAGAAAAGTCTGGGTATATCCTATCAAATCGAAGGATGATGTATTCCCTACTTTCAGAAAATGGCTTGCTTCAGTTGAGACTGAAAAAGGAACTAAGCTTAAGGCTTTACATTCAGATAATGGGGGTGAGTATACCTCACATGAATTCAGCCTTTTCTGTCAGTGTAGAGGGATTCGTAGAGAGTTTACAGCTCCTTATACCCCAGTACAGAATGGTGTAGCTGAGAGGATGAATAGAACTATTCAAGATAGAGTAGTCTCTATGTTGCATCATGCAAACCTCTCACAAGGTTTTTGGGCAGAAGCAGTATTGACTGCAGTTCATGTGATTAAACTTTCACCTAGTACTGCCAAAGGTCTGAAAGTGGCACAAGAGTTATGGACAGGGAAACCACCATATTATGATCATCTTCGAGTTTTTGGGTGTGAAGCATATGTTCATATACCCAAGAATCTTAGACAGAAGTTGGACCATAAGTCAAAGAAATGCATTTTTCTTGGATATGGTCGAGAAGGACAATTTGGATATCGCTTATGGGATCCTGAAACACGGTCAGTGATCAGAAGTAGTGATGTCATTTTTAATGAGTCTAAGATGCATAAACAGCCGATTAAGGAGGTTGAAGTGAGAAGAGTGGTGTTTGAGGATACTAGTCCTCCGGTTAGCATGCATAAAAATGTTGCACATAGGGATGTTCAAGAGAATGTCCATTCAGATCAGTCTGCACATGTTCCTGTTCAGCAACCATTGAGACGTTCTACACGTGTCTCATATCCACCTGATAGATATGTTCCAGGTTTAGATTTTGTTATGCTAACAGATGTCGGTGAGCCCTCTTGCTACAAAGAGGCTATGCAGACAGAGGATCATGTCAAGTGGGAGCGTGCCATGAAGAGTGAGTTGGATTCTATTCACAAGAATGGTATTTAGGACTTAGTACCTTTGCCAAAGGGCAGGAAAGCTTTACCATGTAAATGGGTATATAAGCTGAAATTCACATCAGATAGTGCTTCTCCAAAATATAAAGCACGACTTGTTGCAAAGGGTTTTAAGCAACAACATGGTGTTGATTTTGAGGAAATCTTCTCCCCAGTGGTCAAGATGACTACTTTGCGCATGTTGCTTGGATTCGTTGCAATGGAGGACTTAGAGCTAGTCCAAATGGATGTGAAAACAGCTTTCTTGCATGGAGATCTTACATATGAGATCTATATGGAACAACCAGAGGGTTATGTAGTTCCTGTCAAGGAAAGTCTAGTTTGTAAGCTCAAGTAGAGCTTGTATGGACTTAAACAGTCTCCTAGACAATGGTACCAAAAGTTTGATGCTTTTATGAAGTCCCAAGGCTATTCTCGGAGCAATGAGGATCATTGTCTCTACACAAAGAGATGTTCTGATGGCAGCTTGATATGCTTGATACTTTACGTCGATGATATGTTGATTGTTGGGAAGTCCTCTTATGATTTGTCAATTCTCAAAAAGAAGTTGAGTCAGACATTTGATATGAAGGATTTGGGGGATGCCAAACATATTCTTGGCATGCGCATTACTCGTGATAGGAGTAAAAGATGCATATACTTGTCTCAAAGTGAGTACATATCCAAAGTACTTCATCGATTCAATATGCAGGGTGGAAAGGCATTGAGTACACCTTTACCCACATATGTGAAATTGAGCAAGGATGACTGCCCCAAATCAGATGAGGAAAAGGAATTCATGACCAAAATTCCCTATCAGTCTGCTGTTGGTAGTCTCATGTATGCTATGGTAGCTACGAGACCAGACATTGCATTTGCAGTGGGAGTTGTGAGCAGATATATGTCTAATCCTGGCAAGAAACATTGGGAAGCGGTCAAAATGATTTTGAGATATCTGAGTGGCACTAAGGACAAGTGTCTATGCTTAGGTAGAGGGAAAGCATCCATTATTGGTTACACAGATTCTGACTATGCTGGTTGTGTAGACAATCGTAAGTCTACATCAGGGTACATTTTTCATTTTGCTGGAGGTGCTATCTCTTGGAGATCTCGTCTTCAAGAATGTACAGCTGTTTCCACCACAGAAGCAGAGTATGTTGCAGCAAGTGAGGCATGTAAGGAAGCATTGTGGCTTTCTCGTCTTGCTTGTGATATGGGTTTGCCTCAGCATGTACCTCACTTGCTCAGTGATAGTCAGAGTGCCATTGCTTTGGCTAAGAATCCAGTCTATCATGCAAAGACCAAGCACATTGAGGTGAGGTATCACTTCATTAGAGATTGCTTAGCCACTGAGAGCATTATTCTTGAGAAGGTTCACACTCGAGATAATGCTGCAGATGCTTTGACTAAAGCTCTACCACAGGATAGCTTTCGACACTGTTGTCACTTGATGGGGGTTACTTGATTCTTGATCTTACGCAGTCACTTGTATACTGTGTAACATGCCCATCAGGTGGGAGGTATAGTTTGTATACTTACACTCAGGTATTCTTTATCATTCTTTCTTTTTTCTCCGATAGTTACTCTGGCCATATTGGCCTTTAGTGGGAGATTGTTACCGTTAGTGTCCATGTGAAAGGCCAAATGGCCACCGGACACTTCTTTGTATATGTTCTTTAATAAAACATATAGTGGCCTGGTCAGTCACAGACTGTGAGTTCGACCGCATTTGTAAGACCTTAGAAGTCTGTCTACGTGCTCCATGTGTACTGCGTTTTTCTGCGTATTCTACAACATCTGTGCGGAGTACTGTGTGTGGCGTCAGGAGCTCGGTTTTCTACTCTGAGCATATCGTCGTGGAGCTCTCGAGAAGGAGAGTCCAGTGTGGTGCACGCCATCGAAATACTTCAGACATTGCATTTCAAAGCCCCTCACGTGCCGAAACTCCATCCACTCCACCTCATCCCACCCCACCACCCATTGTAAATAGGCCGCAATCAGGGTCTGTTCTTGCAGATCCAACCCCAGAAGGCTTGGACATGATGTTCAGGGCCTACCAGGCTCGTCTTCAAGAAGGGCCAACAGCTGCAAATCTAGACAAGAGTTACCCTAGAGCAGATTTAGAGATTGAACGAATGAAAATGTGCATGAAAATGGTAGAACAAGCTCAAGCTATACTTGAGACTAGCCAAAAGTTCAATCAGACAAACTCTGTCAAACGAGATTTGCATTTCCAAGGGTTACTAGAAAGATTAGAGCAGTTGGTAAACAAACCACAAGTTTCTTTACCTCCACAGGCTCAACCAATTATTGAAAGAGGAAGCTCACCACCAATGGGATCTTATGTTCCTAATTCCACGGATGTTGGAATGCCTCCTTCAATTCAACAGTACTCTCAAGAGTTCTTGCGGGAAATACAAGAAGAGAAATGGGCCAAGGAGAAGGGTAACTCCCCTCCTATTCCTGAGATTGATGATCTTCATGATCAATTTCCCCAAGACATTCCATCTATTTACGAAGATGAAGCAGAACAACAAGAAGATGAAAGGTTAGATTTTGAATCTAATACCTTAGAGGAACTGCCTCAATTTCCAGTCCCATGGGAATCTGAATCTCTCCAGATTAGAGCTCCCACAATACTGGTAAGAAATGAAGACTCAGTGGTTCCAAGGAACACTGATGTCGTGAAGAACACTAAGGTTCAGTGTCATCTCACTGTAGAAGAGCTGCTCAAAGCAAAACCTAAGCTATGGAATCATGTGAAGGATCAGGTTCCAGAACTTGATTCCAACATGCCAAAAGCAAGCTCTAAGAAAAGGGTACCAGAGATACCTCTAGACAAAATAGGGGACATGTGTGAGGGTGAAGAAGGTAATACTTATCTTCCAATCACCTACCAAGGTTACACAACCAAAGCAATCATAGATTCCGGTGCTGGTGTTGCTATTGCGACCACCTCTTTGTGGAAGCAATGGGGCAAACCCACATTAAGACCAACTAGAATGAAGCTTCAAATGGCCGATGGTCATTTTGAAAGACCTCTAGGATTGCTCGAAGGGATAACTCTAACCACTTGTGGTGTAGAGTTTGAGCACACATTTGCTATATGTGACTTTGAGAAAAATAATGTTTATGAGATGATCCTAGGAAGACCCTTCCTACGACAATTGCAAATAGTATAGGATTGGGGAACCAACTCCTTGTACTTACAACACTTAGGGGTCACCACCAAGGTCAATTTGAAGGATTAATCCTTCAGAGATGTACCACCCCTACAGTGGAATCCTATCCACAAAGTGAAAGAAGATTCCATCTCTGTGCATTCTAAAAGTTCACCAGACCCATCATGGTTGCATGAAGATACTCATTTGTGGATGTACAAGGTCGCAGAGGAAGAGGAAAAACGCTTGAAGGCAAGAGAAGAAGGAACTTCGCCAAGAGATAGACCAGTTAGAGACCCAGCCTACACACCGATGATCTTTCCAGATGAGGAGTTTGAGCCTCATGGCTGGCCAGAAATCTTAGCCACCATGGACATTGCTGTCAATGAGGAACAGTGGACACCTCATTGTGATGAGGAGGGTTATGATATCTCAGTGTTCATGTGTCAGCCCTTGCTAGAAGAATGTGACCCTAGTGATGTCATAGAAGAAGAGGAGAATGACGATGATATAGAGTCCATTGTGATGGATAGTTGCTTTAACTCAGAGCAGCACTATCTAGAAGATATAGGAGTGTTCACCCAGAAAGAAGAAGAACCTCTCACAAGTATTAAAATGGTAAATTCAAAGGATGGAAGTGAGAGCATTCAAAAGAAAAAGAAAAGAAAAGCAGTGAAACAAGAAGAGGAGGAATCATTGTTTGAAGTACCAGAAAACTTCAAGAAATATGAAGTTGACGATCGCAAAATTTTGGTACGAATGCCTAAGAGAGAGGCCATCATAGGAGAATCTTATGATAATAAAGAAAAGACCAAGAAGATTGTAGTGACCATCGAAGAGAACGAAGAGAGATGCACATATATAGGAGATGACCTAAGTGCAAGAGAAGAAATGGAGCTTGTAGCGCTATTAAGGGAATATAGGGATGTGTTTGCGTGGCACTATAGAGACTTGAAAGGGGTAGATCCAAGAATTTGCTCTCATACTATCCCCATGACTGCTGATGTCAAGCCCACCAAACAGAAGCCCTACACATATAATGATACCTATGCAGCCAAAATAAAAGAAGAAATTGATAGGTTGATTGAAGCTGGATTCATCTATGAGATTGAGCATACTGAATGGGTGTCCCTCATTGTAGTGGTGCCCAAGAAGAACGGGAAGTTGCAAGTGTGTATTAACCTTAAAAAAGTTAATGCCGCTACGATCAAAGATAGTTATCCACTTCCAATCACAGAACACCTATTGGAGCGTGTTGCAGGCAAGGAAGTTTATAGCTTCCTTGATGGATTTTCAGGTTACAATCAAGTAGCCATTGCCCCAGAAGATCAACACAAAACAGCTTTTGCCACAGAGTGGGGAATCTTTGCATTTCGTGTTATGCCATTCGGGATCACCAATGCACCTGCAACATTCCAAAGGCTCATGTGTCATGTCTTCAAAGAGTTCTTGCGAAAGAGCTTAGAAGTGTATGTGGATGGTTTATGTGCTCATTCCCAAGAAAGAAGATTTCACATCCCTGAGCTCCGACAAATCTTCAACAAGTGTAGAGAATATCGAGTGTGTCTGAACCCAAAAAAGTGTGTGTTCATGGTGTGTCAAGGTAAATCTTAGGTCATATTGTTTCTAAGAATGGAATTTCAACAGATGAAGATAAGGTACGAGCCATAGCGGAGCTACCAAGGCCAAGGAATGTTAAAGAGGTACAAGCCTTTATGGGCCATTGTGGATATTGCCGTAGGTTTATACACATGTATGCGATCATAGCTAGACCCCTTTATGCCTTGTTGTCTAATTTTGAGTGGAACGGCGAATGCGAAAATTCTTTCAACGAACTGAAGAAACGTTTGTGCACAGCACCAATACTGACCACTCTTGATTGGAATAAACCATTCCATGTCCATGTGGATGCATCCAATCATGCCATCGGATGTGTGCTTGCACAACCCACAAGTGAAGGAAACTTAGATTTGCCCATAGCATATGCTAGTAGACAGCTCACTGCAACTGAACGGAACTATACCACAGCTGAGCGAGAGGGCTTAGGTATGGTATATGCTGTGAAGAAGTTTAGACACAATTTATTGGCCAACAAGTTCAAGTTTTTCACTGATCATCAAGCTTTGTTATATTTGGTCAATAAACCTTGCAATACTGGACGCTTAGTAAGATGGTTCCTCTTACTAATGGAATATGACTTTGAAGTTGTTGTCAAGAAAGGTAGAACCCACCTTCGGGTGGATAACCTTTCTCGCATAACTTCAGGAGAGTCATCGCAAGGAGTGTCTGATGAATTACCCGATGCTTATCTGTTCAATTTAGAAGTTGTTCCTAAATGGGCAAATAAGTTGGTACCAGTCCTAACCTTCGGCCCTGCAAATAAGAATGTGAAAACATCACAAGAAGAAATTGTAAAATCACAAAAATATCACATATTAGCAGGAAGCATGTACAAACAAGATACTGAGGGTGTATTAGCTTGTTGTGTTGCGGACGATGAACATAGTAGTTGGCTGCAACAAGCTCATGAAGGATTGCTAGGAAATCAATATTCTAAACAACGAACATTGCAGAATCTAAAGCGTCTAGGAGTGTATTGGCCTAGCATGGACAAAGAAATACATGAGTGGATTAAGAATTGTCCAATGTGCAGAGAGAGATGCCCAGTGGAGCATGCGACCCTTTATCAAGTGTCATTAATTCCAGATTGGAGTGCTCCATTGGTAGAGTTTATGAGGTCGGGAAGATTATCCAAAGAGGCTAGTCTAGCAAGAAGACAAAGCATGGAGCAAGAGGCTCAAGGCTATGCCCTAGTAGGAGACAACCTATACCGAAGAGGCAAAGATGGTTACTTAAGACTGTGCGTTCATGAATCAGATTATTTGAAAGTCTTAGAAACTGCACACAACGGTGTTGCAGGTGGACATTTTGGTCCTAACCGAGTGATCAAGACCATTCTATTCTCAAGACTTTGGTGGCCCACTCTTCATATGGATGCACATACCTATGTGAAGAAATGTGACACATGCCAACGTGCACAATATCCAGTTAGAAAAGACGAGATGCCCTTGAGGCCAATGATGGGAGGGCGTGCATTTTCCAAGTGGGGCATAGACTTCATAGGTCCTATTAACCCCCCAGCTCGAAACTCCCATGCAGAGTATATTATTGTAGCCACAGATTACCTTACAAAGTGGGTAGAAGTAAAAGCCACAACAAAGAATGATGCTTAGACTACGGCTAAGTTCTTATTCGAGAATGTGTTCACGAGATATGGGCTACCAATAGAGTTAGTGAGCGATAGAGGCACACACTTCTTGAATGAAGTCATTTCTCCAAGAATTCTTTGTGATACATAAGAAGTCTGCCCCCTATCACCCCCAAGCTAATGGACAAGCCGAGATAATTAGCTTAGATAGCTAATGATTACAAGTGGAATCATAAAAAATGATAAACCATACACTAAGGAATCAACTTAGCAATTGAATGCTTACCCCCGACTTTTTAGGGACTGAGCAGAGAACAACCAGAGAGCACTTCGATGCAAATTTGTCCCAATTGGCTGAAGCAAAAGTTTTTAAATTTGGGTAGCATAAAATGGACTTTGAGCTGGCTCCAAGAAGCTATAGCTCATGCAAAATGGATAAGAACTCACTGAGATATGGTCATGCAACATTCATTCTTCTGAGTGGACCTAGCAAAGAATTGAACAGAAATGATCAATGAAGTATATCTATTATGGCACGTGTTTTTACAAGATCATTGGAATTATGATGATTTCCAATCATAGTGGGATGAGTAAGCTATGGTGTAAGCTACTCAACCTCTACAAATGATCAGTAAATGAGCTCCAAGAGGAGGCCACACAACGGTGACTTTTACAAGCTCCTTTTTATAAGGATTTTACCTCCAAATTTGAATTTGAATTCAAAATTGGCTTTACCTAAAAGTGCTTCCTCCAAATTAGGAGTGATTCTACCAAATAGAATTCGTAAATCTTATCTCTCCTAAATCCACAAATTGTATGGAATTACAAGATTCTCTCATGAATTTATCCTTTTACAAGTGGTAAATGATCTAGCATTATAAGCAATGGTCCACATGCTTCATCAAGTGGTTGCACGTTTTCCTTCCAAGCTTAGCCAAGTGTGAAGGCTTGGATATTGCACCAACACCTCTTTAGCTTGCTAAAGATCATAAATAATCATCTATGTTGTTTGGAACATGATCTACTAATCAATGGATCAAAACAAATAGCTAGGAAATTGATCCAACGTCATAGACCTGCTATTTTAGTCTCTACACCAGTTTAGTATAGTGAACAGTGCTCTGAGCATGATTGCAATTAGCCATATTCCTTTTGGTGATGTCTAATTGACTTATATAGCTACCAATCATGAGCGATTTCAATAAAAAAGATGAACTACATGCTGATTATAATGTCTAGCAAAACATAAGACTTGCTTGACATTTTCAGGATGCATCACTCAACAGACCAGAGAGTAATGGAGCAAATATATCTCATGATCCAGAGAAGCAATTATAATGAGATTTTTTAGCTATAAAATAGAGAGTATACTGAACCTATGATGCTTTAAATCATGAAAAATGATTGAATCATATATGGAGATCAAGCTCTCGGAAGATCACTGTACTGATGTAGTCATGGTAGAGAAGTGAAGTAAAGATGTAATGAAAATGTATGTATTAGATCACATAGCAATACAATGTCATTGAAAATAATCTATTGCATAGTGTGATGAAAGTGATTGAGCTATGGAGTGAGCTCTCAAAATACAATGTATTCCTCTCAATTGATCTTCTAATCGAATCATTTTTTTGTGTGTCTTTTTTATCTACTTTTATAGTTGAGTTTGGAGCCAATCTTTTGAGTTCAAATTTCAAAAGTCCACCCAAAAGTAAACCCTAAAATATAGGATATATTCTCTTATCAATTAACTACGATTTGATGCTTCCTAACTTCCTCGTGGAAGTAAGATTATTTCACAAAGGTAAATGTAATTGATTTTACAAGGGATTGATCATATAAGGCTATATGAGATATATGCCAATTATCCAAGTATGTGGGCTTGGATTCTCTTGCACCAAGAGTGCCCCCTCAACCCTAATATGCTTGGTCTTCATTCCTCCTTGATTTCCTGCAAACCAGTCATCAATTTGAATCTGTTCATCTTGCTTCTATCCAAAGACTTTGTGAGTATATATGCACATTGTAAATGAGTTGATACATAGGACAATTGAATGTCCTTGCTAAGAAATTTCTCCCTTACATAATGATAGTGCAGTTCAATGTGCTTAGTCCTTGCATTATACACAAGATTAGCAGCCAAATGAAGTGAGCTAGTGTTGTCTCCAAAAATTATTGGAGTGTAAGAGTGTAACCCCAAATCTGTATAGAGTTGCTTGAGCCACATAGCCTCTTGAGTTGCATTTTCTAGGACTCACTAATTTGCCTCTATAGATGAAAATGACATAGTTGGTTGCTTCTTGGATGACCATGATATAACCTTTGAACCTTCAAAAGACAAGTATCCTGAGGTGCTCCTGCTATCATCCTTGGAGCGCTTTACTTACTCTATAAGCAATGTCCACTCTTGTTAGGGTTGCATAGTTGAGACTTCCAATATGTTTTTGGTAACTTGTAGCATCCTCAAGAAGTTCTCCTTCATGAGAATTCAGCTTTTGATTGAGTTCCATGGGCGTACCTGCAATTTTGGTGTTGTCCATCTTGAACCTTTTTAACATACCATGGGCATACTTTCTCTGAGTAATAAACACGCGAGAATCTGTACACACAAGTTCTAGACCAAGAATGTATGTTAACAACCCAAGATCACTGATTTTAAATTCCTCCATTAGTTGAACTTTAACTTGCTTTATTACATTAGCATCATTCCCTGTAATGATAATGTCATCCACATAGACACATAAGTAGATAACTTTTGAGTTGGTATTCTTTATAAATAAAGAAGAATTTGCTTTGCTAGCCACAAAACTTTGATCCTCCAAATAAGTAACCAGCCTATGGTTCCAAGCTCTAGGAGCTTGCTTTAGGCCTTAGAGTGCCTTCCTTAGCTTGCATACATAACTTGGTTTATCCTTATCTTCATACCTTGGTGGTTGAGCCATGTACACTTCTTTTGAGATCCATCCATTTATGAACGCATTCTTAACATCTTACTGATATAGGTTCCAATTCTTCATAGTCCACTGCATGGGTTTGAGCAAGCCCCTTTGCCACTAACCTTGTCTAGTACCTGTTTATAGAACCATCTGAATTTTTCTTGATTTTATATATCTACCTAGATCCTATTACCTTTATGCTTGGCTTCTTGGGAACCAAATCCCAAGTATTGTTTTCCTGAAGTGCTTCAACTTCTTCCTGCATGGCTTCTCTCCATTCTTTCTTTTTATTGGCATCTTCAAATGAAGAAGGCTCTTTTGTCATAGAGTCTTTAGTGATAGACACAGAATTCTTGGTGACTAATGATGTGTCATAGCCATACCTTATGGGCTTTTTACTCTCCCTTTGACATCTTGTGAGTGCTTTCTTGGAGGACTCTGGAATGTCTTCCGATTGCTTGAATTTGGTCTCGCCTCTTGACTTCCATGCCTTGAAATCAAATTTCTCTTCATCCTCTAAATTGATATCTTCTGGTAATTGTTGATCTTCTTGAGTGAGAGCTCGAAAGTCATTTTCCAAATCATAAGGTAACTTGATCTTCTTGCAATCATGTTCAAACCATGAATTATTTTCATCAAAAAGTACATCCCTACTAGCATGGAAGTCAAGAGGCGAGACCAAATTCAAGCAATCAGAAGACATTCAAGAGTCCTCCAAGAAAGCACTCACAAGATGTCAAAGGGAGAGTAAAAAGCCCATAAGGTATGGCTATGACACATCATTAGTCACCAAGAATACTGTGTCTATCACTAAAGACTCTATGACTGAAGAACCTTCTTCATTTGAAGATGCCAATAAAAAGAAAGAATGGAGAGAAGCCATGCAGGAAGAAGTTGAAGCACTTCAGGAAAACATACTTGGGATTTGGTTCCCAAGAAGCCAAGCATAAAGGTAATAGGATCTAGGTGGATATATAAAATCAAGAGAAATTCAGATGGTTCTATAAACAGGTACTAGACAAGGTTAGTGGCAAAGGGGTTTGCTCAAACCCATGCAGTGGACTATGTAAGATGTTAAGAATGCGTTCATAAATGGATGGATCTCAAAAGAAGTGTACATGGCTCAACCACCAGGGTATGAAGATAAGGATAAACCAAGTTATGTATGCAAGCTAAGGAAGGCACTCTAAGGCCTAAAGCAAGCTCCTAGAGCTTGGAACCATAGGCTGGTTACTTATTTGGAGGATCAAAGTTTTGTGGCTAGCAAAGCAGATTCTTCTTTATTTATAAAGAATACCAACTCAAAAGTTATCTACTTATGTGTCTATGTGGATGACATTATCATTACAGGGAATGATGCTAATGTAATAAAGCAAGTTAAATTTCAACTAATGGAGGAATTTAAAATCAGTGATCTTGGGTTGTTAACATAATTTCTTGGTCTAGAACTTGTGTGTACAGATTCTCGCGTGTTTATTACTCAGAGAAAGTATGCCCATGGTATGTTAAAAAGGTTCAAGATGGACAACACCAAAATTGCAGGTACGCCCATGGAACTCAATCAAAAGCTGAATTCTCATGAAGGAGAACTTTTTGAGGATGCCACAAGTTACCAAAAACATGTTGGAAGTCTCAACTATGCAACCCTAACAAGAGTGGACATTGCTTATAGAGTAAGTACATTAAGCCAATTTATGCATGGACCAAGAAAGCCTCACATGAAATCTATCAAGAGTATGCTAAAGTATCTAAAGGGTACCATAAATGAAGGGTTGTTTTACCCTTTCATTTTGACTTGGACATAAAGATGTATTCTGATGCAGATTAGGCTAGCTCCAAGGATGATAGCAGGAGCACCTCAGGATACTTTTCTTTTGCATGTTCAAAGGTTATATCATGGTCATCCAAGAAGCAACCAACTATGGCATTTTCATCTACAGAGGCAAATTATTGAGTCCTAGCAAATGCAACTCAAGAGGCTATGTGGCTCAAGCAACTCTATACAGATTTGGGGTTACACTCTTACACTCCAATAATTTTTGGAGACAACACTAGCTCACTTCAGTTGGCTGCTAATCTTGTGTATAATGCAAGGACTAAGCACATTGAAGTGCACTATCATTATGTAAGGGAGAAATTTCTTAGCAAGGACATTCAATTTTCCTATGTATCAACTCATTTACAATGTGCATATATACTCACAAAGTCTTTGGATATAAGCAAGATGAACAGATTCAAATTGATGATTGGTTTGCAAGAAATCAAGGAAGAATGAAGACCAAGCATGTTAGGGTTGAGGGGGCACTCTTGGTGCAAGAGAATCCAAGCCCACATACTTGGATAATTGGCGTATATCTCATATAGCCTTATATGATCAATCCCTTGTAAAATCAATTACATTTACCTTTGTGAAAGAATCTTACTTCCACGAGGAAGTTAGGAAGCATCAAATCGTAGTTAATTGATAAGAGAATATATCCTATATTTTAGGTGTCAAAGATGGTGATATTCTGCAAATTTCTATTCGTGCTCTTGTTTTTGTTGCACCTATTGTAGAGCAAATTTGTTGGGATGGTAGAGATGTTTAGGCACATGCATTGATAGCTTTGTCTGTCAAACGTGCCATTATTCCTCACATTTGCTCTTGCGAAAAAGCTAAGGATGCTTGGGATACACTTACCACATTGTACCAGGCTAGGAATGAGGCTCATGTTGCTTACCTCCCAAAACAGTTGGAGAGTGAGAACATGAATGAAAGTGATTCTATGGACAGTTTTCTTACAAAAATCAAGGATTTGAAGGAACAGTTAATTTTTGCTAATGAAGTCCTTCTTGACAATTCACTTGTGTAGAATGTTCTGAATGGTCTTCCCAACTCATATCAGAGTTTTGCTTCTACTCTTTGTTTGATGATTAAAGGCAATCCAAATGCCTTAATGTTTGAAGAGTTAGTTTGTGTTTTGTTGCAGGAAGATGAGTCCAGGCAAAACCGGTCTACTATGCGTGTTGCAGACCAAGCTTTCCTGGCTAGTCAGAAGGGCAAAGGAAAATGGAGCTCTTCTACTAGTAAGCAAAAATCTGCTAATTCTGTACATTCAAAGAAGGAAGACAAAGATGAGAAGAAATAAAAAAAACAGAAATTGTTTTGCAAATATTGTAAAGCAAATGATCATGTCATTAAGAGTTGTTCAAAACTGGCTGCTAAAGATCCAAAGAAGAAAGAGGCTGGAATGGTTGTTGTAGAGGCCTCTACACCGAAAACAGAGTCTGTTAATCTTGTGGAGGATGAAGAATGGGTGTTTACTATAGTTTGCAGCTTTGACCCATCTTCTCATGAGCAGTGCATGTCTGTAGTAGACTCAGATGTTTGGTACTTTGATAGTGGGGCAACCAAACATATTACCTCGCAACGGAGTTTCTTCTCTTCACTCAAGCCTACCCCTATAGAGAATATTGTTACATATGCAAACAACTCCTCTTATCCTATTATGGGAGTTGGTAAGATCACTCTGAATACTACTGATGGTAGTTCTTTCACTTTGGGAGGTGCTTTGTGCCAGGGATCAAGAAGAATCTGTTATCAGTTTCGGCTTTAGCCAAGATAGGCTTGGTTGTGAAATTTGTTGATGACCGGTGTACAATTCATGATCTATCAAATGGCAATGTGATTTATGCTTTTGGCATTTTATATCATGGGTTGTATAATCTCATAGAATATGAAAGATCTATGAATGATTCTGCATGTGCAGTACATGATTCTCAAGCTATGTCAAATGCAAAGCTTTGGCATGTACGCTTTGGCCATATGAATTTTGCTAGTTTGCTACACCTCCAGAAATCTGAAATGGTGTCCTCTTTGCCCAAACTTGAGGCACCTGGAAACATGTTTATGAAGGCTGTATTTTGGGCAAAATGCAATGTTCCTCCTTTCCAAAAGATGGTTCTATTCGAGCTACTCAAACATTACAGCTTGTACATAGTGATGTCTGTGGTCCTATGTAGACACCTTCTTTTGGAAACAATCTTTACTTCGTGACTTTCATTGATGATTTTTCCAGGCATGCATGGGTGTATCCACTCAAAGAAAAGTTTGAAGTGTTTATGTGCTTCAAAAATTTTTTTGTTTTGGCTGAAAATCTGTCAGCATGTAAAATGGGCACCTTCCGTTCTAATCGAGGGGGGGAATATATGTCTTCTGGCTTTAATGCATTTGTGGTTGAGCATTGATAAAACATCAGTGTACACTGTTGTATACACCTCAATAGAATGGAGTTGTTGAACGGAAGAACAGGTCACTCATGGAGATGGCGAGGTGTATGGTCAAGAATCAGGCTTTACCACATAGTTTCTAGCTTGAGGCTTTCATGTGTGCAGTATATGTACTTAACAGGTGTCCCACTTAAGCGTTGTAGTTTATCACTCCATATGAAGCTTGGCATGGTCGCAAGCCATCTGTTGCTCATCTGTGTGTTTTTGGTTGTCTCACATATGCATTAGTGCCTGAACAACATCGTAGGAAATTGGATGATAAAGCAGTAAAAATGTATTTTTGTTGGGTACAGTTCTGAAAGCAAAGGCTATCGTTTGTATCACCCACAGACTAAACGCATTTTGGTTAGTTGTGATGTTGTTTTTGTGGAAGATGCTATTCAACCTTTACTTTCATGTACGAAGGAGACATCTGTTAGCTCCAAAGACATGTATGATACTTTGCCACCTCTTTTTATAGATGGATAGTCTAGTGTTAGTCCTAATGATGCAACTTCTCATCCATTGCAGGTTTCATGTGATGATGCAGATCATTCCATTTCTGATGTAGATTTGCATGATGCACTTGTTGATGAGAGAGTTGATATTGAGGAAGGAAAAACTATGCCAAAATGGCTGGTGCAGACTTTGCATGATAGAAAATTAGATGCACCTTTGTCATATCATACTCGATTAGGCTCTTATAGTGCCTCTTTTGCATCAGATTGCTATGTTATGGCTGCCTCTACTCTCTGTGATGAGATTGAACCTATTTTGTTTAATGAAGCACAAAATTTTGAAAATCAAATGGCTACAACGCAATCTGAATATGATGCCATTATGAAAAATGGTACCTGATCTTTATGTGAATTGCCTCCTGGAAAGAAGGCCATTGGCACTAAGTGGATATACAAACTGAAGCGTAAACTTGATGGAACAGTTGACAGGTATAAGGCTAGGCTTGTTGCAAAGGGTTATATACAGGAAAGAGGCATTGATTTTGATGAAACCTTTGCTCCTACCTGCCGAATGACTATTGTTCATAGCATATGTGCACTTGCAGCTCATCAGTTGGACATTAAAATAGCATTTCTGAATGGTGACTTGCATGAAGAAGTGTATGTTTTTTAGCCTCATGGCTTTGTGTAGAAAGGGCATGAAAACCAGGTGTGTAGGTTAAAGAAGGCATTATATGCTTTAAAGCAAGGACCATGTGTTTGGTATGAAAAGATACATGCCTATCTGATTGCACATGGTTTTGAGAGCAGTTATATTGAAAGCACCTTATATGTTAAGCATGCTAATGATGTGATTCTGATCATTGTTGTCTATGTTGATAACATGCTGCTCACCAGTCATATTGAGAAGCATATTGTTGATTTTAAGGCTGATTTGCATGCCTCATTTGAGATGTCTGATTTGAGGCATTTGCATCATTATTTGGGCATTCAGTTTATGCAAGTTGATGGTGGAATAGCTTTATGTGAAACAAAATATATTGACACATTATTGTAGCATTTTGGCCTTGAAGACTATAAGCCTATTGCCACTCCTATGGAGACAGGTTTAGGATTGAGTCTTCATGATGTTGGTGATGCATTTGATGATGTTCTCTATCTGCAGGTTGTTGGATGCTTGATTTACTTATGCATTACTCAGCCAAATATTCAATTTTTTGTCTCACAAATGAGCAGGTTTATGCATTGCCCAGGTCTCAAGCATTAGTAGGTGGTTAAGCACATCTTTCGCTACTTGAGTGGTACCCGGCTACTTGGGTTGTTTTATCCCAAGGGGGATCACTACTGCCAGATTTGCATGCTTTTTCATACTTTGACTGGGCTAGTTGCTATGACACTCGTGTGTCCACCAATGGTTTTTGCTTCATGCTTGGTAGCTCATGCATATCTTTGTTGAGCAAGAAGAAGCAGCTTACTATGACCACTTCCAATTGTGAGGCTGATTATAGGGCAGCTTTCAGAGCGACTATTGAGTGTGTGTGGCTCAGAAGCCTTATGGCTGATTTTGGTGTTGGTCAGTCTTCTTGCACCACCATATTTAGTGATAGTCAGAGCACATTGGCAGTTGCAAGGAACCCCATGTTCCATGCTCGCACTAAGCACATTGAGGTGCATTATCATTATATCAGGGAGAGGTTCTCTACTGGAGAGATCAGCTTGGCATATGTGCCCACGCAGGAGAACATTGCAAACCTTTTTATGAAGGCTCTACCTAGGGAGAAGTTTGAAGCTTTCCGCAAAGCTTTGGGCTTACTTCCTTTTGTGGATTGATTCCACATAGCTTGGCACTTCCTTATACATGAGTTCCAACTCCTTGTTCATCGCGTCACTCCCAGGGGGGATTTGTTGATATATTTAGGTAGTAATGTGTGTGAACACAATAGGACAACTAAGGCACTTTTTTCCCTCTTTAGGAGGTTTTTTCCCCCAGCTTGTATATAAGCCTATTGCCCTAATGGGCTACTTAACTTTGTACATTCTAGTGGTAATACATTCAGTATTGTGTGTTGTGCTCCAAGCTTCTTCTTCTTCCTTATGTTGTTTGTGTGCTTCTGTAGGTGCCTAACTCCAATAGCTTCGACATTTCCATTTTCTTGAGAGAGTGTTTAGTGTCATCACCTGTTTGTACTTCATGCTTCCCTTTGGGTTCTTCAAGATCAGATAACAATGCTACATTTCCAGCCACACGATTTGAACAACTAGAATCAATATAGAGAAGATGCTCATCATCTTTACCTTGCTTGGATGTCATGTTTGCGATGAGTAGAGAATCATCTTGGCCTTTTGTGTAGTTGTTATAGTCTCTTCTACCTCTAAAACCTCCTTGATAATTGTTGTCATTGTATCCTTGGTTGTAGTTGTGATTGTGATTGTCTCCTCCATTGTTGAATCTGCCTCTAGATGTCCATAGCTCCCTCTATGGAAGCCTCTTCCCCTTTGATTCCTTGTGTTCTTGAAGCCTTCTTCTGTGGTGTGGTTGGTAAGGCCACAGATTTTGCAAGGTGGAGTATCGTAGGGTCTCCCCCTGCCTTGCTTTCCTCCTTGGCCCCTTCCTCTAGTACCTCTTCCTCTACCTGTGTAGTTAACTTGAGAGGTACTAACCTCTTTTTCATTCTTTTTGCTTTTACCCTTATCCTTACTTTTATTCTTATCTGTATAAAGGGCACAAGATTGGTTACCTCTAGAGTTTTCACCATTCTTGTTGAGCTTTGTCTCATGCATGAAGATTTGCCCCATCAAGGTATTGAGGTTAGGTATCTGCATATCATCAGCTTTGATGCCATTGATGATATGTCTTACTATGTGTTCTTCTTCTATCTCCTCTCCAATGCTTGCAAGCTGGTCAGCCACATCCTTCGTCTTGGTCACATAATCAGCCACACTTTGCTTTGGTTGCTTTTTTAGGGTTGTAAACTCCATCCATAGTTGGTTCTTCTAGCTCTGTATTTGATGAGAAATATGATGAAAGTACTTCCCAAGTCTCTTGGGATGTCTTCCAATTCCTAATGTGAGGCAATAAGAAATCAGATATTGAGTTTAGTAGATAGGACCTAGCAAGAGCATCCTTTGCACACCATGTGGTCAACCTTTCTTGCTCTTCCCTTGTGGGTTTATGTTTGCTCCTACATGTTGGCATCTCTTCATCTCCTAAGATGTATCCATATAGAATTCTCCCTGGTAGGTAGGCTTGCATCCTTACTGACCATGCTCGGTAGTTGCTTCTATCCAATTTGTCAATGAACGATGGAAATCCATCTCCCATCTTGCTTGTTGTTGCTTTGATACCACTGTTGGACGAGATGGTGGATAGTCTTCAGAGATGAAGTGGTATTTCTTAAACCTGCTTCACACCAACCAAGAAGACTTGCTAGAGAGTCTAGTGGGCCTATTTAGCTTGCTAATGATCATAGATAATCATCTACGTTGTTTGGAACATGATCCACTAATCAATGGATCAATACAGATAGCTAGGAAATTGATCCAAGGTCATAGACTTGCTATTTTAGTCTTTACACCTATTTAGTATAATGAACAATGCTCTAAGCATGATAGCAATTAGCCTAATTCCTTTTGGTGATGTCTAACTAACTAAGGTAGCTACCAATCATGAGTGATTTCAATAAAAAAGATGAACTACATGTTGAGTATGATGTTGAGCAAAACATAGGACTTGCCCGATATTTTTGGGATGCATTAGTCAACAGACCAGAGAGAAACAAAGCGAATATATCTCATGATTCAAAGAAGCAATGATAATGAGATTTTGTAGCTATAACGTAGATAATATACCAAATCTATGATGATTTAAATCATGACAAATGATCAATCATACATTGAGAATAAGCTCTGAGAAGATCCCTGTACTGATGTAGTCATGGTAGAGAAGTGAAGCAAAGATGTAATGAAAATGTATGTATTAGATCACATAGCAATACAATGTCATTGGCAATAATCTATTGCACAATGTGGTGAAATTAAGTGAGCTATGGTGTGAGCTCTCAAATCACAATGTATTCCTCTCAGTTGATCTTCTGGTCCAGGCATTTTTTTCACGTGTCTTTTTTATCTACTTTTATAGTTGAGTTTGGAGCCAATCTTTTGAATTAAAATTTCAAAAGTCCACCTAAAAGGAAATCCTAAACTATAGGATATATTCTCTCATCAATCAACTACAATATTTGATGCTTCCTAACTTCCTCGTGGAAATAACGTTCTTTTACAAAGGCAGATGTAATTGATTTTACAAGGGATTGACCATATAAGTCTATATGAGATATATGCTAATTATCCAAGTATGTGATCTTGGATTCTCTTGCAAACACCAAATTCCATGATTTTTTAGAAAATTATTGAACTCATTTGACATGTATTTGCCTCCTCCATCAGATCTTAATGTCTAAATATACTTCCCTGTCTGCTTTTCAACCATAGATTTAAAATTGTGGGAGTGAACACCTCACTCTTCTCTTTCATGAAATATACCTACAGTTTTCGTGTATGGGCGTCAATCAAAGTAACATAAAACCTGTAACCACCGATAGATGTGGTCTTTGTAGGACCCCAAACGTCTGTATGTACTATTTCTAGCACATTATCACTAACATGCTTGTCATGCGAAAATGATGATCATGACTATTTACCAAATTGACATGTTGCACATACCTTTTGCATCTCTACAACCTTGAAAATTGGTAGTCCATGACAATCTCCTTTGACTACGTCAATTTCAGCCTCTGCAAGTTCGCATGTCCAATACATTTGTGCAGATCTCTATATCAGCAATAACTCCTACACCTTTTGCAAACATGGATGCATTCATTTCAAGAATTTTCACATTTAAGGTCAACATCCTATCCACTTTGTTTCCTTTGGCAATCAAGCGTTCACCCTGTTTGTAGTCTTCTACAGATAACCCATCAGCATTGAACTTGACTTGTAATCCCTAGTCAACCATTTGTCCAACAAAAATCAGATTCTTTACTATATTTGGAACATACAGCACATCAGCAAGGTTTTTTACCTTCCCATCATCCATAAACAGTGTTATATTTCCTGTATGCTCGATACGGTGTGATGTGTCATCACTTGTTTCAACAAATCCATGAACTAGCAATTTTTGCAAACTACTAAACCATTTTGCATGACTCCTCATGTGATTTGAAGCACCTGAATCAACATACCAGACATTACCATTCGATTTTGAAACATCAAGAGACATCATATTCATCATATGATGTTGAACCATGAACAACTTCTCATAATCATCTGCACTTGTGGATGCATAGTTGTTTTGATGCCTTCTGTTAATTTGATTCTTCAATCTATAGTCATGTTCAAAGTGTCCAGGTTTGCCACAATTCCAACATCCTTTATTGTCATTACCTGAATCATTTCTTTGGAAATTTCTATGACCTCTTTGGCTCCCCCTGCCTCGAAACTATCCTCTTCCTCCTGCGTGATTCTATTGTTGACCTTTGTCTTGGTTATTGTGTCCTCTTCGGCTTCTAAAGCCTCTGCCTCTACCTCTTCCTCTTCCAGAGTAGAATACCTGCTCAGAACTGGGTTTTCCATGGGAGTTTGAATCCTCACCAAGATTCTTTTCTTCAATAATCAACATAGATACTAGATTGGCAAAATTTGAAATATTTTCCCTAGTATGTATAGAATTTTCGAACTACTTATATGTAGCTCCTAAACCACAAAGAAATACTTCCACCTTATCATCACCATCTACATTCATGCTAATAGATGCAAGTGACTCACATATGGTTTTGATTTTCAAGGTGTTGTCACTAATCAACATGCTCTTTTTCTCCAATGTATGCAGCTCGTTCTTGAGTTGCAATTTTTTTTCCTTTGTATTGGTCTCATACAATGTGACCAAACTATTCAAAGCCTCTTTCAAAGTCTTGGCACCCTATATGTGCCCAATCATGTTATCTTGTATGCTAATAGATAGCCAATATGCTCCTTGATTCCACTCTTCATGCGCTCTTAACTGGTCTACAATCCGATTCCTCTCTGGTTGCAGAGCATTTTCATTCTCTCCTTCGATGTACTTCCAATAGCCTTTTCCCATCAGGAAATTTGTCATCCTAAATCTCCAAGAATGGAAGTTGTTCTTGTCTAGCTTATTGCTCATAAGTTAACTCATTCCATCTCTGTTTGCCATTTCTACAGTTATTCACAATACCACAAAACACTACAAGTAGCACTTTTGCTTGAACACTATTGCACTATGATGTGACAGTTCGATCTCAAAAAAAACATAGTTTTTGTGTATCAACAGTACACAAAATCACTTGAAATTCTGGATTTAGAATATATGAGTGTTGACAAACACAATGCAAGTTACAATTTTGCAAACTAACCTAATTTTTCTATGGGCCCCACCTTGCCAACTTGAAACGGAGGTCTAGATGGCTTTGAAACTTCGATCTACCTTCATGCCAGTTTTCATAGCAATCTGAGGCCGCTTGTGAATCACGCTCTCTCCATGCCTTCTCGTGTACTCTTCACCTTTGACCTTCTCCATGAGCTCTTTGCAACCACACTAGCTCTGATACCATGTCATGAGGAAGGAGATAAGGAAGAGAGCTCACACACACTCGCACAATCAAAGAGAAGCACACACACTTAGATTGAGGCAAGGAAGAATGATCTTCTTCTTCTATTACATAAAAGGAATGTAAAAGAATGACCTAAAACAAGAATACAACAAGTAAAATATATAAAGAATAGTACATAAGGAAAATCCTAATGTCCACGGATGAGTGAGCTGACAAGAAACAAATGTTCCATCACTCTCGGTGGATAAATCTTATAAAGCTCAATGAGGTGTCCATGACATATACGATCATGACCACTATACATGTCAGAGAAATGAAAAATGATATGTGTCATCTTGGATCATCACATGTTGATCTTGATATCTCAACATGTTTGTGTCTATATATTTATGTATGTGTGTATAGTTGTGTGCATAAAATGTATATATGCACATGTAGGCAT